>JAOTOL010001614.1:1690000-2190000 GCA_034440575.1 Imbricaverruca yamaguchii
GTGTGTGTGTGTGTGTGTGTGGTGTGGTGTGTGTGTGTGTGTGTGTGTGTGTGTGTGTGTGTGTGTGTGTGTGTGTGTGTGTGTGTGTGTGTGTGTGTGTGTGTGTGTGTGTGTGTATGTGTACATTGTACATATCAATTCACGTGTCGAGCTCGCACGTACCGTTGAAGAGGATCTTCTCGAACGAGAGCAGGTCGAAGATGGTGTCGTACAGCTTGGCGTCGCGCTGTCGCACCAGCTCGCTGGCCTGCAGCACGGTCATGATCGTCTCGCCGCTGCTGTGCGGGTGGACACACTGCGCCTCGTGGGCCGTCTGCTCGTGGTTGGGGCCGCGCCACGGACAGCCGATCCGGCTGTATCGACACGTCACCGGCCTGTGTGACCGGACACAGCCGTCAGCGGCACACAGCCAGTACGGACACGTCACCGGCCTGTGTGACCGGGACAGCCGTCAGCGGCACACAGCCAGTACGGCACACGTCACCGGCCTGTGTGACGGGACACAACGTCAGGGCACACAGAGTAACACGTCACCGGCCTGTGTGACCGGGACAACAGTCAGCGGCACACAGCCAGTACGGCACACGTCACCGGCCTGTGTGACCGGGACAGCCGTCAGCGGCACACAGCCAGTACGGACACGTCACCGGCCTGTGTGACCGGGACAACAGTCAGCGGCACACAGCCAGTACGGCACACGGCACCGGCCTGTGTGACCGGGACAGCCGTCAGAGGCACACAGCCAGTACGGCACACGCCACCGGCCTGTGTGGCCGGGACAGCCGTCAGAGGCACACAGCCAGTACGGACACGTCACCGGCCTGTGTGACCGGGACAACAGTCAGTGGCACACAGCCAGTACGGCACACGTCACCGGCCTGTGTGACCGGGACAACAGTCAGCGGCATATAACCAGTACGGCACACGGCTGCCATGATTACACTGCTGGAGAATGCTGGTCAGTAGCCTTCTGGACCTGTATCGAGTGTCTTAAAATTAATCAATTAAAGTACTAAAAACAAAAATTGTGAAATAGTGGCAGAAAACATTACTAAAAAGTCTTCAAATATGTCCTCGCCCCACCATTACCTAGGACGTTCCTAGGCTGCTGGCATCGGCGGTGCAGACAATAGTGGGCATCATATCTGACATGCAGTGTAAATACGTCTGCCCGGGCTGCACTAGTCGACGGCGAGCGAAGCGAAACCGTGCAGTTTGATGTCTCTGACGGTCGCCAACAAGACGGGCGCCGATTCAAGAACAAACCCGGCCGGCGCAACCGTGCCGCGACACAGCACAGCTGTGCGTGACGTCACCAGCTCCCACCGCCGCGCCCAGGCGTGTCGACCAGTCGGAGCCGGTATGGCCATCCCCGGCTGTGACGTCACCAGACCCCACCGCCGCGCCCACGAGTGTGGACCAGTCGGAGCCGGTCAAATATCGTGCAATCTCTCTGTCTTTGTCTTGGGTGGCACGGGAACGGTTCGTTTCTGTCCGTATAACTTGAATTCCATAATAATAACCCTAGAAGTTGCAACATCATCAGGGCGGAGTCAGGGAAGTAAAAACAAGTGTCTGCTGTTTTTTCCGAACTTATCCTGAAAACACCACTGACTGAATCTACCAGTGCCAAAATATAAGCAAAACTCTCCTTCTTTCACTATGCTACCGATAAGGGTTCATAAATGGCTGAAATGTATTTAATTCAATTCTGCAACATTCTGCAACATTCTGCAACATTTGAAATAGTTGTATTCCAGGCTGAAACTATCCCTGTGTCCCTCACTCACAGCGAAGTTTCGGAATTTCAACACATCACTGCTGTATCTAGTACGACTAAGTAGTTTGGCGACGACTAACGTACATTCTATTTCAATTACTCAAGACGTATAAGCCTCACTTTAAGCTCATCATGGGATCGCCCGTGATTCACGTTACAATTTACATATGCATAATTATAATGTTCATAGGCAACAGCCTTGCCAAAAACCGCCGAATAAGCAGACGAGGCACGCTGAATGACAACAGCAGACATAATTCCAGAGCATGCCTCTCTAAACCCCTGGAGAGTCGCTAAGCCCTGAATCCGTCCAGAATCTGCAACCTTTCTTCCGCCAGGCCACAAGCGTGGTGTAGCTAAACACTTACAAGAAAGAACGCATAACAAAACTGTTGACAACTTTTGTTTTTCACCATTTCTGTGTCCGAGTTCACGTGCTGTCAGGGCTCATCTCTCCTTGCAGTGCTGGCGGTGTTCACCTCTCCTCGCAGTGCCGTCGGCGCTCACCTCTCCTCGCAGTGCCGTCGGCGCTCACCTCTCCTCGCAGTGCTGGCGGGGCTCACCTCTCCTCGCAGTGCTGTCGAGGCTTATCTCTCCTTGCGGTGCCGTCGGGGCTCACCTCTCCTCGCAGTGCTTGCTGTCAGCGCTCACCTCTCCTCGCAGTGCTGGCGGGGCTCACCTCTCCTCGCAGTGCTGGCGGGGCTCACCTCTCCTCGCAGTGCTGGCGGGGCTCACCTCTCCTCGCAGTGCTAGCGGGGCTCACCTCTCCTCGCAGTGCTGGCGGGGCTCACCTCTCCTCGCAGTGCTGGCGGGGCTCACCTCTCCTCGCAGTGCCGTCGGCGCTCACCTCTCCTCGCAGTGCCGTCGGCGCTCACCTCTCCTCGCAGTGCTGGCGGGGCTCACCTCTCCTCGCAGTGCCGTCGGCGCTCACCTCTCCTCGCAGTGCTGGCGGGGCTCACCTCTCCTCGCAGTGCTGGCGGGGCTCACCTCTCCTCGCAGTGCTGTCGGGGCTCACCTCTCCTCGCAGTGCTGGCGGTGTTCACCTCTCCTCGCAGTGCCGTCGGGGCTCACCTCTCCTCGCAGTGCCGTCGGCGCTCACCTCTCCTCGCAGTGCTGGTGGGGCTCACCCCCCTCGCAGTGCTGTCGGCGCTCACCTCTCCTCGCAGTGCTGTCGGGGCTCACCTCTCCTCACAGTGCTGGCGGGGCTCACCTCTCCTCGCAGTGCCGTCGGGGCTCACCTCTCCTCGCAGTGCTGGCGGGGCTCACCTCTCCTCGCAGTGCCGTCGGCGCTCACCTCTCCTCGCAGTGCTGGCGGCCGTGCTGGTCGAGCGAGCTGCGCGGGAACTGGCGGCCGCAGTGCGGACACTGCGACGGCAGCTCGCTCACCGCGTTCTCCACGGCCAAGTTGCGCGACACCAGCGAGCGCGAGATCTCGATGCGGCAGTTCGGACAGGTGGCCGTCTCGTCGCGCAGCCGCGCGTCCGCCAGCAGGTGTGTGAAGCACCTGCCGCACTGGCCGCGTCAGCGAGGCGCTCCCGATCATGGTCGGGCCACCGCCAGACTCACGGTCGGTGCCGCAGTCAGCACCACAGTCAGACTCACAGATCGGTGCCACAGTCAGCATCACAGCTAGGCTATGCTATCTGTATGCCTCTCAGACACTCGTCAAACGGGACACAGTGGCACGTCAGCTGATGTTGATCGAGACGTCGCCTGACAAAGTGGTCAGCGAACACCGAGCGGAGTCACTGATGGTGCTTACAAAGCTAATTATTGTCTGCTCGGGGTAACTAATATTTTACTTCCTGCTGGGTTGATGAACGCCTTTGGAAAGCTATGCTTATCCTGGTTTGTCCTTTAATGATGTTTGCATAATTCAGCAGCTTTGGTATGTTAGACGTGCAGTTGGAACCTTACTTGCATGTATATTGGTACATGAAATACCACACAAGTTCATGTTGCCGCCATCAGTGTAAGATCACACCTTTTACAGCCCGACGAGAAGAAGAGACACACCTCCCCACCGTTGACCAGTGCGGATTAAATGGCATCCACCGTCACATTGGATAACGGTGGAAATTGCCAAGCGAAATGACTGGATATGTCAATAAAACATCAATCGTTCAGCTCGTCAGTATTCCAGTGCCGTACATGATGTCTTCTGGTCTTTCCGACCTCCCTAACTCTCCATCACGAACAGTACATCATTCAACTACGCATTTAACTATCCGTTACCCTCATTGTTGGGATTATCCGCGTACTAGTATGACCTCGCGGTATTGTTCCTGCACCATATGCATCGCGTAATAGCTTTCTTAGAATTGTCGCAAACAGGTCGCAAGTCATCCGAGCTCCTGCTTCTCTGTGACATGATTTCACCGTCTCCGATGTCAATAAAATTCGGTAGCGACTCGAGGGCACAGGCAGTGGCACATCAAGGATTTTCTTCAGAGGATTGGGGGCGACGGAAAAAATCATGTATATGTGCGTGTGTGTCTTGCTTGATCTCGTATATTTTTGTATTGCTAAGAGGGGGCCTGGCTGCTCCTCTGTGCACGGGCAAGTCTTCCAGCGCACTGTATCTGGACGGGCAGCCAGCACAGACACCTCCAGTACAGCATCAGTTCCGAAATCGCTGGGCTCCTAACCACATCGCCAGGTGCCCACCGGTGCTCACCAGTGGGCACCTAGAACTGCCCCGTCCTCAGTGGTACTCACCCGGCGCACATCAGGTGTCCGTTGGTGCACTGTGGGCAATGACGCGTGTCAGCGCGAGGAGGCACATCCAAGACAAATACAGTCACGCATCTGCCGGCACTGGAGCCAGCCCATCCAGGCAAACAGACTGCAATTAACCTGTGTCTGTGTGCTGTGGACAAGAAGCGGTCGTCACGCATGCGGGGAGCATGGTCACGTGCGTACTGGAGCCGGCGCCGACACGGGCACACCGCCGCCCGACAGCTGCAGGTGTTCGCGGGATGGATGCCGACGCTCGGTGCACCACACAGCAGTTACACCGTCAATGTTCTGTCGTGTGGCGGACGTGGCGGGCTGGACCGGCCTCTGCACGTGGCGGTGACGTCCAGGCGCCAGGCACCGGCCGATATCGGACGGCACCTGCTGTAAGGACCGACCTTGAGAGCACAGGTTCTAGCTATTTTGCCGGCTGTGCACGCACGACAGCTCGGATATGCTCATGTCACCAGGGCGACTCCGAGCATACGACTCGCGATATCCTGGAACATCTTTCGACAAACCCGGATAGGATCCTGGCTCCTAAAGCCAAAACAAAGAGCATGTTCTCACGTTCAATGTATTTATTGGACACTCATTCACCCTACGATGACATTTCTAATTACAAGCCTCGCGGTAATCTGTCTATAAAAAAGCTCAATCGCTTCACATGTATTTCTTGCTTTACACAAATGGTGTGTTCATTCCGCCCAACACCATCGCCATTGTTTTTTTCTTCTTCAATGATCCGTAACGTACCCAGAACAGCGAATAGTACAGCGGAATTGAGTACAAGGAACACAAGAAACTAAGATAACCTGGCATGTCATGGAGTTGCATGTCATAGGCATTGCTTATCGAATCTGCTACCATGATCAAACAGTCGTGGCCACACAACAGATGCCGGTAATGCTTCGCTCGCGTTCTGAATAGATGCAGACACTGGTGACTGGATGTTGCATTACAATCTCCCTAGCCAATTCTGACCATTTCATAACCGTGCAGCAGAAGTGAGAAGGACATATAAGAGTCCTAGATAGGTAACGAGGGCTGGGCAGGATTCCGATGTTGGTTTCCCCAAGGACGAAACTCAGATTGCGTCGTGCTACGCAGTTTCCCCACCAACAGCCGACCCCTTGGCGTTGCGGCTGCAGCTGACTGGTAGTCAGCTGGCCAAATAGTGAGCGGCTAAATAAGCGCGCTTGGTAGGAGGCTGGAAGAAACCTCCGCCCGGCCGGCAAATTGGGACTGGATCATTGGCCACCAACTGAGGTCGTGACCTCAGTTGGTAGCAATGGGCCACGCATTTTTTTCTTCGCCCTCATCCACCAACATCTGGTATCAACCAAGCCCGTGGTGAACCTTGTGCAATATTTCAAGCCGAGACACCTCAATGTCAAACCACAAGATCGAAGTTTCGCTTAAATTGCTCGAAGTCATCTAGTCTCGTCGCTAGGTCTTCAATTTCCATCACGCGGGTGTCATTCAACGTGCCGTGAAGTACTCTAGCAAACCGTTCAGCAAAAATATGAATCTGCAAAGTCAAAGGCCGAACTAATTTCATCGGTCTCCCGCGCTTCTTCGTTTTCTCACAAAGCTGCCCATGTTTAGTGTCAAGAGATAGCCCGTGGGCAACCCTCGAGTAAAATTTTAACCCGGTAAATGTCAGGTCATGTCTCAATGTCAATGGTTAGCTTTAATTCTTTAAATTCCTCGTGATTCATCCCTGTGGCTTCAATTTACCTTTCGTGGGTGTCATTCGACGTGGCTTGCCGTACGTTATCAGAATGTTGAGATATCGAAATAATTTCGAACGAGTCGAAGGTCCGGTGTGTGTACAATGATTGAGTGTAATAGGAATAGGAGGATTTAAAATATATTTCTTTGCAGCCGTTGTGATAGTAGGCATTCATATCCTATATGACCAGGAGCTCCCCCAAGAAATCAGTCATAACCTATATCTCCTATATCACAACCTACACAACCACATATCCTATATCATATTTTCGTCCCCAAAATATGAGTTTTAACAATGGTGAATCTGAAAACCAGACGTTGAAAACAAAGTAGCTGAAATCCAAAAAAAATCGGGGGAGGGTGGAGGTAAGGCACCTCTGTTCTGTCCAAACTTACTGCGTCCCTGGTTTTTCCCCTCCCCCAATTTCGAAGCCGTGGTTACACCCATGCACAAAGATACCACGATGTCATTTGATACGGCGGCTTGGTCCAGTTTTTCCGACAGTCAAACACGTGCCAAAAAATTTCCCAAGAGCCAACGGGTGAAAATTGACCGAGGGCCGAACGTTTCACCTGCACACATTCCATTTCACACGGCTGAGGGTGGGGCGGCCAGTCAGCCCGCCGATTCTGGCTACCATGTTGTGTGCGCCTCCACCAACTGTGAGCCAGTGAGGCACAGGACCGCTGGATCCCCACCCCCACCCCCAGCCTGCACCGCCTGCTGTACGGCCGTCACGCACTGTGACGCACAGACGGAGTACGGCCTCCGCCGCCGCCCTGGCACGCCGACACGGCGCCAGCGGTGGCGGCCGGGGGGGGGGGCGGGGCCGGCCCGCGCGCAGTCAGTGGGTCAGTGGCGGCGGCCTTGGCCGGCCGCGCGCCACGCGTGCACGGCCGCCGCACACTGGCACAACCGGCCAGAATAACTAGAAACAACGAACCGGCCGCCACAGGGCGTGTCGTGCCAGGCTGTGACAGCCGCTGGCTCATGGCTCGCGAACTAAGAGCCGGCTGGGCCACAGGCGGACAGCGGCGCTCTGGACCGGCAGCTCTCATACAGTGGTCCACACCAGCCGACTCAGGCCGGCGCAGTGCTGCACTCCTCACCGCCGCCAACGCCGCTTGGTACGATCGGGTATTTCGTCTCGTGAAATATATTTTTCAATGAGGCGTGCTCGACATGAACCTTTACGAACACCTGGCTTATTTTTTTCTCAACAAATGTAGCTGCAGCACGGGCATCGCCTTATCCATTCGACTGGAGGGTGACTTCATGTGCTAGATATGAGGCTCTTGAACACTCAGAGGAGGTTTCGTGTTACATCTGGAAGATCGCAAATAAAAAACTGGAGGAATCGCCTTTCGAAAATGTGCAAAACGACACCCCCGAACTAGACAGTGACCGTTTATTTTTCGTTTGCGTTGTTTGTAGGGGACGAACCTTTGACACTCGGACGTACACTTGGTGATGCGTATGGCAAAAAAAATGTAATCATGCAATGGTGCTCTCAACGCTCAAGCGCACGAGTGTAGCTTTGTATGTTTTTAGGGCACTTGCCTCCCCCATGTGGTTATTCCCTCCCACTAATTACAACTTTTTTTTTACATGGGATCAGATTTGGTAAGTCCCATCCCAATCAATTGACCCCGCCCATTGCCTTCATGTATTGTGCCTTCTCTATAATTTTCAGAAACATACCTATCCCGAAGCGCAGGTAGATAGTGGTATGACATATTTGTACGCCATGTACGTTCATTTCTGAAATCGTTTCGTTATTTTGTGCTCCCGGCAATGCTTGTTCTCGTGAAAGTCAATGGAAAGTAGTCACCCAACACCTAGATCTTCCGCGGTATGTTTCACGCTAGTCAGCACATGAACCATATAACTGATGGTGGTAGTGGTTATTGGTTTTACGACACGTCGACCGTTGAGTCATATAGCGTCGCCAATCTCTCAAGCCGATTTGTCGTGGGCGAAGGGTAGCGACAAGTGGGACTCGAACCAACAATCTTTCGATCGTGAGACGGGCAACTTTCCCCTAGTCTACTCGTCCCCTCAATCATATAACTGAGAAGGGCCCTGGACAGACACGCTTGCTTCAGTTTACGTTCACCCTCTCCCCAAGAACGCATCCCTCACAACAATCACTGCGTGCTTTGCTGGGTGTCTCGCAGAGACACAAGATAGTAAGGCCAGCGGCAGCGGTCAGTGGCGCGGCCAAATTATCTCACTTAATTGTCCAACGGCAGCATTAGCCTTCCAAAATAATACCAATGGTCACTAGCTACGCGACGGTATCAGGTGACAAAGGTGCTATCCTATCATGCGTATGCACAAATTCATTCACTTCCAGAAAGCCTGGGCACGATTATGATATAAACCAGCTCCAATAAGACAGTATCGTTTCGACGATCCTTTCTATAGGGATCCAAGGCGACCAAATGCACCTACACGAATGTGCTTTAGTGCGGCGGCAGATCACTGATGTCCGAAAAGTGCATGTAAAGAGACAAGGGTGATCTTCGAGGGCTGTCAGCACCTCTGGTTGCGCCCCGCAACATTTTGATGACTAAAGTCTGGTCAAAATAAGCGTTCTATATCGATCGTACACGATGCTGGCCACGAGCCGAGCGGTTGGCACGTGCGAACTGAGGGGCAACAAACTTGACTGCTCGGCCGCAGGCCCTCGGACATCAACGTAGACGACGGCGCTTGCAGGATGAAGTTACTGATGAAAAATGCCGTATGACAAAATCGAGGGAGCAACGTACTTGGTTGAATAGCTCAACTTCACATAACAACCTCACATTACTGAAGCATCGAGATCTTGCTGCGGTGGAGAACTGCAATCTGATTGTCACTATAATGTTCACGTACATATACTGTGTTTTCTATAAATGTTTCTCACGACGAAATTCCTAAGTCTTGTGTTCATGTCAACGTCTCTTGACATAACTGAAGCATCGATATCTTGCTGCAGTTGAGAACTGAAATCTGACGGTCACTACAATGTGCCCGTACATATACTGCGTTGTCTATAAATGTTTCTAACGACGAAATTCCGAAGTCTTGTGTTCATGTTAACGTTTTTCCGCAAAACTAATGTAAAGCAGTGGAGACATGAGCCTATCAAATGAGGAGGGTGGGGGAAGGGGACTCAAATCATGGCCCTGCACCCTCAGGTGATCAAATTGTTAAACAAGCCGAGGCTTTACGCGATTTTTCCAAATATACTCTGTTCACAAAAAAAAAACGTTTCGACCAGTCCATACTTACGTATCGTTTCAAACCCCAGAAACGTGTGCTGCATCAACGACGCCTTTTTGCTCGACCCAATCGCTTCATCGCCCACGAAGACCGTCGCCCCACCCCACCACCACCCCTGCTTCTTCTCTCAAGGTAGTTCGTTGCACCTGCCTGCTTGTGTGAATGTAGGACATCACCATTCTACGACAGCAATCCAATGGCGACATCCCCGTGTCTGGTGCCGCCAGTCACATCTTTTTGAGCATATCAAGAACTAGGTCAGTGACGCAAATATTATTTATGACAATACTACAGTTTACAACACAAACACTCCCCCAGCCATAAAACTGTATTAACTTGCAAGCATGTATTGCATATATGCAAGCATGTAGGTATACATTCATCAACAAGACACGCAATGGTAGGTCATTCGCGTACCAGCATACACCTCTGCACGCAATTCACAGAATAAACACAAAACATCTGTTGCTTACCGAGTGCCTATTTACGCGCAATAATATAATTCCAATACTACGTTCCATAGCACCAGGGGGTAGGTACAAGTAATCAGAGGTAAACTTACCTGATACACCGCCGCTTTCGGAAGGTCCAAGCAAACAGCGCAGCAAAGAATTCCTCCAAGCCTGTGCTCCAATTTGTCATCCTGCTGTTGCAGTTTTTCAGGTTTAGCCACAGGTTCCAATTTTTGTTTTTTAGCTATTGGTTCGAGAGGGTGACACTCAGTGTCCATTGATCTTTCACTGCTATCTGGTATGATTCCATCCGACATTTTGTCACCAAGAAAGCAAGATATAACGAAATTAGATGTCACTACGGGAACCTCCCACCTGCTCGCGCTCACTGCGTATTTTGTTCAGCACGGCCGGACGTATCCTTTGTGCGTTTTCTGCTTTGGGCTGGCGTCAGCTGGTTTGTGTTTTGGCTGGGCATCAGCTGATTCTGGACGCGAATAACAATTCTAACACTAAATACATTTACGTTTGTTTGTATCTCTTTCGCAATTTTCCGTAGTCATGTTCTTTGATATTAGCTGAAATCGTCTAGTTATAATTTTTCTTCATTTATACAACATGGGCCTTTACTAACAATCGTTGAATAAATATCATTGTGTTCCGTTATTGCATAGCGCTCCTTTAAATGACAGAGAGCTTCGCTGCCGTATGATCCATATTTAGCAAGCTTTTACTTTCGCGAAGCGTTTATTCGCTTGTTCACCCATCACCAGTTATTAAATTTTATCAAGAGATTGATGAGCAAGTGTACAACGTAATATGAAACATTGCGAGGGCAGGAATATACACAAATACTATAGCAAAATACGGTAAAGGCCTCATACCACTTAATACGATCGATCGGTCACCAGCCAAACAAAGAGTGAGGGCAAGGCTGCAAGAACGCACGTGCACAGGGCTTTGCGCACCACATGGGATTGTTTATCAGCTACGCTGCACTATTTTCCTGTCATATCCGGATTCAGGTTTGACGAAATTTCTAGCTTCGCATGAAGTTCAGATCCATGTCAACGTGACATTGATTCCGGATCCGGATGGCGATATGATACGTGGGACGAGTGTCACGGATGTTGATCTGGAAAATTATTGGTGGGCGGCCACAGTACATGAAGACGAGGTCGAACCAAAAGTTCAAGTCATTGATAATGCAAGGCCAGCATTGAGGGCGCCTTGCACCATTTGCGTGTATTATTTAGCATTATTTACAATTGCCATAGCATTAACATGATTTGCCCCCTCAAAAAATATTTAAAAGAACATCCCTCACGATTGTGACGGTTGACTGCCAGACAGCGTGCAGGAGTTGGAGTGAAAAGTTCCACTTACAGAACTGTGCGCATACTATTTGGCATCATATGATGTGAATGTGAATATGGGAGCATGTGAACAGCAATGAATATGTGAACAAAACTATGCATATAGGAATGACTGCATCATGGCAATGGACTGCTGATGTAATTTTCTAGTCATAGTGCTATGAACAGCTCATACCGAGTATGTGGTCTCACGTGTATGGTGCCGTAGCTAAGTTTGCCTTTTTCATCCAGCATATTATAGCAATGGCTAGGTAATATGCAATGGACCCCTGCACAAACATGCGGGCATTCATTGAAGGACTTTTGGTGTAAAGATTATTATCAGGTCCGGCTAGATCATCGACCAGAGGCGATTTTTCGTGAGAATGTCCGGGTGAATTTCTGCAGATTTCGTATTTTCAAGTTCGGAACCAAATAAACGGCGAACTATACCGGGATTGACATGTGCAATACACACCACCGTTTCCCACATTCAATTCAAAGTACGAGTGATCGCAGAATTACGTTCGTATGGCATTCACATGCTCAGATGCAAGTGAGATCACGTCACGCAGGGTCCAGATGAGGTGTTGGTATTTGGAGCCCTAAATAGTCTGTGACCCTGTGGAATAAACATGAATGTTGAAGTAATCAGCATCCATAGAGACCCCGGAATCAGATTTAGCCCGCTTTGACTCCACGTTCATACCTGTACTGACCTCTGGTCAGCAATGGTGAATGGGAAGTTCACCAATGATGGTCCAAGGGGCAGGAATTGCCTAGTGGTTAAGGTGTTGAGCTCTGGGTACCAAAGTGAGTGTTGAACACCAAAGGGTTCAACACTCGCGCCACTCAGGACATTTCCCAATCCCGCGGCCCACTGGCGAAACGGTGTGGCGTCGCCATCAGCCGTGATCGTGCATAAAGTGCGTCGTGAAAAAGTCAATAAACAAACAGCACCAAAGATAGTTAAAACTGATTCAAAACTTATTTTTGGTAATGAATTCGAATTGTCACCCAATATGATCCACAATTGTGGTTTTCGGACAAGAAACAAGACCCCAGTCTTGATAATGCTTGCCTTGACCTGATCTGTATAGGAGCACAACATCATGTGACTCATGAATGGATTTAACATTGAATGCGAAGCATGGTGACATTTGTTTCGTCAGTTCCCGAAGAACCGTCACAAACCGGCATTCTGGCCTAATCTGACCTGACTACAAGCTTTTCACCAAAGACTCCGTAATGAGTGCTCACTAGACTAGTCATTAGACTAGACTAGGTTCCTTTGCTAACTTGCTACATTTGAAAGTCTTGGGAGGTATGGAGGACTCACGCCCTCTGATTTTTGCGTGGTTCACCACTCATTGTATGCACAATCACGGCTAATGGCGCCGCCCACTCTGAGTGCCCGCGGGCTAAATAAATAGCCAATAGCCTACTTCTCTATGGAGTGCACATTAACAACATAATTACTTTTCACCCAACATAAGCACCAGACGTGAAATTAGGTCATTGATCTAGCATTACCTTGGAAAGATCAATGCTGCGGTTACTTCAGTTATCACCACAAACACCACCACATACATGGTTGCTGATTTGCGGGTTGTAAGTTGGATTAATTGCCGGTACCATACAGTTTTTTAGGAAAAACGTTAAGCGATATTGTCTCTTTTTAAGTCATAGATCAGTAGCCTGACACGACATGTTCAATTTTTCCAACCTTGGTGTCGGCAAGGATGCGCTCTAATGCCAATATCTGCTCATTTTAAAATTATTTGCAGGAACATTAACCTCAAAGGTAATCTTCCATGCACGAGTCTCCTGAGATCACTCAGGGCTGTGGGACGGGGCCAATAAGTGTGCCGAGTCCGCTCATTTCTCATAGGCAAGACAATGGCTGAGATAGCCTCTCTCTCCTCCCTCTGTCTATTCCTCCATCAACACAATGCTGATACCAGGGATTTCGGCACGTGGATGCAATGACTATCCCAGTGGCTTATCAAACATTCAAGTAATGGGGCCTAGAGAAAACGAAGGACACCGGCTCCTTATGGGAGGTGCGCCAGATCAGTCAAAACGGCGCTGAGTGACCGAACAACAGGAGTGTGATCTCGGGAGAAGCTATCCCGACTAGAAGGGCGCCTATCTCACCATAGGATGATAAGCTAGCCTTCGGCGCGTCCTCGACTTCCATGTCCTGGGCAACGTGGCGCATTCGGCGATGTGAGCAAGGATATGGACTCTACCATCACCAATGGGAGCATGGATTCGGGTAAAATGGCAGTCGAGACATATGGCTACCCAATCGATGGAGGATTTTATCCATTCATTTAAAATTTGAAGACTACTCACAAAGATGGACGGCATAGATATCCGTTCGGGACGATCTAACCCGTATATCGCCAATGCAAGCGCCTTTCCAGGTAGTTGTGTGGAGTTGAGACTTAAGGCGCCCACTTTCCCATCCGGGCACCGCTCTTCTTAACATGCAAGCCATTATTGGTTAGATGTGCTCCTCTCCCGACAAGAAAGGCGTCCTTATGGGGAGTTCGGTGCTTTGGAAATGTCGGCGCCCTCTTAGGCGTGCCGGTGCTCCCTTCGCAGTCCAGCGCTGCCTTGGGCCGCTATTAAAATTAAAAGCACCATTTCGAATAGCTGGCACCTTTAGTGCAAATTTAGGCACTGTCCTGGGGTACTCTAGCGTTACTCTTGATAGTACTAGTGCAGACACTTATCGGAGCCACTTTTTGGAATGTAGGCATCCTCCCGGGCCAGGCGAGCACCCCTGCCCAGAATGTGAGCACACGTTGGGCAACATAATGCAATGACTGACCCAGCAGAGCCAAAGTGGCCAATGGGGCAGCTGAATAACGGAAAATGGCATACCGTCTATCATTCTTGATACAACTTTGTCAGATTATTGCAACCAGGCAATTTGCTGGATCAGATTGGAAATATTCCTGCTTAATTAGTCATTCATTTATAAGCGAGTCAATTATTTCCAAATTATGGCTCCAAGGGCCAAACTTATAGCATCCAAAAGCATATTAGTAAAACAAGTAACATATAATAGGCATTACATGGCGGAAGGAAGGGCAGCTTAAGGAGTTTTAGTGTAGCGTCTGATGAACCGAACGCCATTCTCACGGGTGGCTGGAATGTCAATTGAGAAAAATATCAGGCCTCACGAAAAGGACCAGAGGAAACCGGTCTCGATATGCCGAATCCTTCCAGCACTTCTGATGTCAGCTCCAAATCGATGCTTGTCGAAAAGCCTAATGTCACTTGTCACGACGGAGTTTTCGAAACGCGTTGACCCATATTCAGAGTTTTGACAATGCCGCTGCTCGGTAACAGCATCTGGTCATCAGACCACTTTTGGTGTAATATCAGTGCGCTCAAACCACATTTCGAGCGTAGGTTTCGCAGCGCACTAATTACCTGCCGAATTTGGATGCGGGGTAGGGAACATGGCATCGGTGTGGCTATCGCAATTTTTACTGAGCTGTATCGTCTGCGTGCTTCTCATTGGCTTCGTTATTGTATTCGCATTAGCCGCAAAATTATACTTAGTCACTTATAAAGTGGAAATATATATGCAAAAGAATCACCAAAAATACTGAAAGCCGGTTTAGCCAATCAACGAGCTTCACAGGCTACCTGTCGTCACAGAATATCTGAATGGTAAATCAGCAAATGTTATAAATGTCAGTTTCCAGGCCATTCTTGAATAACATGAACCTTGACCATCTTCTGTTTTCGCTTTGGTGGAAAATTGTGCTTTGCTAGGCGACAAATTTGCATTATTGCAAGGTTTTACAAGTCCTAGATTGCATTGCCCTGCTCATATATTGATATATGTTCAGGAAGCGAGACTGAGTGTCCTTGGTTATCTTCAAGACCATGGAGGGGAGTCATGGACAGCCTTAAGGACGCATGTCAAGTTAACGTTGTATTCGTATTCGGATTCAGCGATGAGTTCTGAAGAGGCGTATTTGTATTGGCATCGGCATTCAGTGCCGAGTTTATGATCGTTGGAATCAATTGCCACAAATGCTTCTGCATGTACTTAACACGCTGGAAGGAAGTGCGTAGGTCTCACTTAAACACTTTAACGGTCAAGGTTCAACGCAAACCGGTTTCTTCGGTCGCCTCCCATATTTTTATCGTTTTCACCCAAACATTCCCAAATCTGGTATCAAGCAATAGTCTGTGGTGAACCATCGTGCAACATTTGGAATCGGTACATGTCAAGGTCAGACTTCTAGGTCAAAGGTTAGCTTGGTTTATTAGGCGACATTAAAGCGATATCGACAACTCGATATTAACGCGAGGTTTGGTTGCTATCGCTTCAATTTCCATCAAATAGGCGCCATTCGACGTGGCATGCTATGCAGTATCAGAAAGCTAAGCAACCGATTTTTTTTCCACGGACAAAAGCCAAGCTGATCCTTCAGTCTCCTAATCTTTTCCTTTTCTCCCAAACCTATCCAAATTCGGTATCAAGTAATAACCAGCACTGGTTATTAAAAGTAGTAACTTGGTAATAACACCACTTTGTGAACACTCGAGAAACATTTCAAACCAGGACATGTCAAGGTTAAAGGTTTGATTGAGTATTCGATGGCCTCGCGTTTCATCGCTATGGCTTCAATTTGCAGAAAACAGATGTCGTTCGACGGCGCTTGTTGTGCGGTGCCAGCAAATTGACAGTTCGCAATAATCTCGTCGGGCTAAAATTAAAGCTTGATTTAGTTCTGCGATGTCCTCGCGATTCGTCACTAAGGGTTTAATTTGCACCAAGTCGGTGTCATTCGACGTGGCTTGTGCCGTATTATAATGTTACCAAACATAACTAATTTCTAAGGTCAATGGTCCAACCGGTGTCTTTGATCGCCTCGCAATTTTTTTTTGTCCTAACCTATCCACATCTGGGACCGAACAATTGCCGAGGTACACCTCAAGTAACATTTCAAACCGGGACATGTCAATGTCAAGCCACAACTCTAAAGGTTAGCTTAGATTATTATAAGTCCTCGAGCCTCATCGCTATGTCTTCAATTTTCATCAAGTGGAGTCATTTGATGTGCCGTGTGGTACTCAAGCAAACTGTTCAGAAATCACATTAATTTTAAAGTAGAAGGTCGGACTCCCTTCTTCAGCGGCCCCGCTTGTCTTCGCTTTCTCCCAAAGCTACCCATGATTGGTATCAAGCGACAGTCCGAGGTCATCCCTCGAGTAACATCAACCCGGGACATGTCAGATGAAGCCTCTAGGTCAAAGGTTACTGTAATTACCATTGTCCTCGCGTTTTGTTGCTATGGCTTCAATTCGCATTATGTGGGTGTCATTCGACGTGGCTTGCCGTACGGTATCAGAATGCTGAGATATCGAAATAAATTCAAAGTTATCGAAGGTTTGGCGTGTGTACAAGGAAGGATGTAGATCGAAGAATGATCGAAAATGTAGGAGGGTGAAATATGTTTTTGTTTGCAGCCGGTGTGACAGCATACACACGTATCCTATATGACCAGGTGCTCCCCCAAGAATCCGTCATGACCTGCTCGGACGGTGCTCTCATCACTGGTTTTTAATTTACACTGCCACATTGCTGTTCCGGTCATATAAAATATGCAACTTTTATTCTTCGAATTACCCGCTATCCTCTTAATGGTTCAACGGAAGTTGTCAAATTTGCAAGAGAAGCCACGCGTGAAAGCGCACAATTGTATAACTAGCTAGAATTCATAACCGCAAGAGAGCAATGTTTTAATCAAGGATAGATCCAAGACCTGTCATGGAGGCATTTGTCTACAGGGGCGACATTTCTTTGGAGCGGCGCCACTTCGAAAACACCTGGAGAGGCTCTCTGGCTGCAAAATTCGACGGGGCGCCCTGGCCGCACAATTCGAAGGGGCGGGATGCACTCAGCCCTTCCCCATGGGACGCCTTTCTTCCAAGGGGTGTCTTTTTATTTCAGTAGAGGCGCCTCCGACTAAAAAAATATAGCGGCTACACTGGAACCTTTTCAGAGGGACACCTTTTGCCGGCCTGAGGGGCGCCACCTTCCACGTGGGGGGGGGTACATGCCTTCAATGCCAGGTCCTTTATCCGCCCTGGTTGTCATTGGAACGAAATGTGTCCCCGTAAAACAGGAAAGCATGGAAAGGGTCTTGGGGGCATTTGTCTGGAGGGGCAACATTTCCATAAAACCATCGTCCGATATTTGTTGTTTTTCCTGCTACAAAAGGGCAACGCTTAATATATTTACAGCATTGCTCTAGGGTGATCGCGAAATGGGGTCTCGCACATACGACACAAAGCTAGATGTTCATAGGTAGTGATAAGTAGTGAAACTTGCGAATTTTGGTTGAGTTTTTAGTCCCAAATATATCATTAAAAGAATTTTGAATCTTAAAAAAATGAAATGCGTTCAAAATTTAATTGAAGTGTCTGAAAATGACATTGAAAAATAAATGGCTGAAATCCAAGGATTTTGAGTAAGGAGGGGAGGCGGGGCTAGGCCCCTCTATCCTGTTCAAAGTTATCACGTCCCGGGTTTGTTCCCCCCCCCCCCCGATTTCGAATCCGTGGTTACACCCATGCCCGTCATCGACCCTGGCAGTACCCATGCCTTTTTCTTTGTTAATGAGATGTGTGGCCTTCCCATTTCTCATGCACCCACATTATTTTCTAATTTTGAAATGAATGCAGTAGCAAAGGTTTGCACATATTCACTTGATCCACGCACATTGTACGACAATCCCAGCTGCTCCACCGGGACTTTGTTTCACAAACTTTGGCTGCCAAAGCTACTGCCATTGGCTGCAGTGCGGCAAAATCCAGCCTCCTGATCACCTGGGACTGAGAGTTTCTATGCCCCAGAACGTTGCATTGTACAGAGTGCAGCCAAGAAGGGCTCTTGTGGCTCATAGTTGCACTAATCTTTTTTGTCTTTATGCAGCTCTACGCATTAGCGAATTTCGCCCGCAAAGGACGGTCACGAATGAGACGACGTGTCTCATTTCAGCATAAATTTGGGTTTCATCCGCATATTTAGACATTTCTTGAGCATCAGTGTATTCGGACGAAATTTGAGCATCATTTACGGAATAGTTCTCGCAATCACTGTTTCAAAGAAAACATTTACGTTAGATTAGAATGACGAACATAATGTGTGGCCACACATCTGAAACAAATTACTTTGGCATGCGCATTTTGGTTTATATTGCCCTTCTCACGCATCCAAAATTCATTCGTGACACCTCCCCTGGTAGAGGCAATATGACTACGAGCTCTACGAGTCCGACATCGTCTCGTTGTTTCAACTGGTGGAGGTACCATTGAGAAAATTATCTTAAACGCAAAATGGCTACTTTTGTGTACTCTTTTGGACGGCGTCCCACCAGCTCAATTATAGCTGATTGGGCGCAGAGTGCGCTGTTGTGTTTTGCGCGTGGTATTGGCTGGCAGGAAAGCAAGTTAGCACAATGGCAGCTATCTGTAGCGTTCGCAAACATCACTGCATGCCTTGCTCCAATCGTCCGCTCCTCCCACCGCTCAGCTGGCGGAATGTGGTCACGTAGTTGCGGTACTTGCCGCTGTGTGTCACTGCTTCTCTGGTGGAGCGCTGCGAGCCGGGCAGACCCGACCTGTGTAGGTGGCGCTGCGAGCCGGACCGACCCGACCCGGGTAGGTGGCGCTGCGGGCCGGGCCGGGCCGACCTGTGTAGGTGGCGCTGCCGGCAGGACCAGTCCGACCTATGTAGGTGGCGCTGCGGGCCGGGCCTGTCCGACCTGTGTAGGTGGCGCTGCGAGCCGGGCCGGGCCGACCTGTGTAGGTGGCGCTGCGGGCCGGGCCGGGCCGACCTGTGTAGGTGGCGCTGCGAGCCGGGCCGGGCCGACCTGTGTAGGTGGCGCTACGAGCCGGGCCGGGCCGACCTGTGTAGGTGGCGCTGCGAGCCGGGCCGGGCCAACCTATGTAGGTGGCGCTGCGAGCCGGGCCGGGCCGACCTGTGTAGGTGGCGCTGCGAGCCGGACCGACCCGGGTAGGTGGCGCTGCGGGCCGGGCCGGGCCGACCCGGGTAGGTGGCGCTGCCGGCAGGACCGGTCCGACCTGTGTAGGTGGCGCTGCGAGCCGGACCGACCCGACCCGGGTAGGTGGCGCTGCGGGCCGGACCGAGCCGACCCGGATAGGTGGCGCTGCCGGCGGGGCCGGGCCGACCCGGGTAGGTGGCGCTGCGGGCCGCGTCCACCCGGCCAAGTACCCCGGCCCAGTGCTGGCAGGTGAGGCATGGATGCAGGGGTGGGCGGCTGGAGAGAAGTGATCTTGTAGCATACCGCTCGATATGTGGGCCGGTGTCCTGCCCGTATGTGTTACATGCGGAGGCTTCCATGCTGGCAGGTCGAGTGAAGTGCACAGGCATATTATTGCCATGGCGTAAGCCATGCAGAAATTTGCTGCTGCGAACTTACTGCCCTCATCATGGCAGGGACTATGCGTCATTAAAGTCGCACATTGTAATTGCATTGATTATTTACTGATACTACAAAAATGAACAATTCCCTGAAGAGACACACGAGTGTCCCTTCAGGGAATTGTTCACTAAATTATCCTTGTCCTCCACCCATTGAATTGTCTTAATCAGTGGTGCCCATCCGGGAAATGACACCCTTCCAGATCGCCCCCGCAAATAGGGGGGACCCTCTCTATGAATGTTCCTGAATATGCCCCTGCCGCCGTTGTTATTTCATCTGTAATTGAATAAATATCGGTTCCAGTCGTTGAATTAAAGTGGAAAATAACATTAATCCGGTGTGCTAAATGTTATTCCTCTTAAAAGAAACAGTTCACTGGCTTGTGTAAATGGTTCAGTAGAGGTAGGAAGTGAATGTATTCACTTTGTTGGAATTTCGAGCGAGGTTTTTCTCTATTCGGTGTGTTGTGGCGACCTGTCATGGTTTTCAGCTTGCAATTCATAACCTTCAAATGAATTTTTCACGGGACGATTGATGTGTACGATCGTCTGCAATATGAATATTGACAACTGCAGTAAAATTGAAACCAACAAGCATTCCTCTGCCCAATGTAAGCAAATACGGCGATTATAGAACGGGCTGTCAGCTAGCTTAACCCTCGCACGGCTGGTGGTCTGAGCCACCTTCGCCAGGCTGGAGGGGTAGATACCTACCCCCCCCCCCACAGGTATCTCACGAACCAAGCAAGATAGAACGAATCTGAAAACTGCATCGGATAGCTCGAACAAATTCCAGTCGAAAGTACTTCGGTAGTTTTTTACGCTAGGATTTGAACTTAACCCTCGCACACCTGAGGGGGTAGATACTTACCCCACCAGTTTTCCCGCGACAGCGGGAAAACGGCGCGCGGCAGGGCGCTGAAATTTGGCATACCTTGCAATTAGCTATTTTTAGAACTTCTAAAAAAATTAAAACCAAAAACTCATAACATTTTTTAAATTAAATTTTTAATTAATTTTTTTTTGATTTTACAAATTTTTGGATTTTGAATTTTTTATTTTTGAAATAGGTATACGAACCAAAAATATGACGTTCTAAGTCAACTTAGCATCATACGAAAGTCCATAGTTTGTCTGCGATGTTGATGTTAGTGTAGATAAAACTACAAAATGCCAAAAATGACGTCATCAAAAAATCAAAATTAGAAAATTCTGAAATTGTGCGTTTTGGCACTCAGTCAAGATAATTAACCCTGGAAGTGTCATTGTAATATCTTTATTATTGAAGGCGTGGCGACTGCTTAAATATTTGTGGAGGTGACCTCACTTGAACCGCGATAACTCGGTGACCTTTGATGACCTGACCAGATTTTTTAGAACATGTAAAAATAGCTAATGGCAAGGTATGCCAAATTTCAGCGCGCTGCCGCGCGCCATTTCCCCACTATCACGGGAAAACCTGAGGGGGGTAGGTATCTACCCCCGCAGCCGTGCGAGGGTGAAATCACCGACAAACTTCCGGCAACATCGTTTTCCACAAACAGCAATAGCACTACTCTTGGAGCATTGAGTACGACAAATATTGTGAATGGCAATGTATTAACCGCAAAGCGGTTTCTAATTACTTATCCTGGCGGATGTGACCTGTAATATCCTGATGAGTTTATCGCAATAGCTGCACCAACCTTCTACGTGGAAAAGCAATTGCGTGCCAGAAGAGGTAGTGATTCGTGAGACCAGATCGACGCCTTTAATGCCATAGTTGTGTCATGAACCTTTGACGTAATTATCTTCAGAAAGGAAGCGTTTGTCGACAGTTGTATGAAGCGTTCAACCTGTGCTTCACAGGACTTGTTGATAGAGCCAGCTACGCGTCTATCTTGCCGTGTGAGCGAGGATTTGGTGCCGTCAAAACCTATCGTGGAGTCGTTGAACCCAATGTAATTGTCAAACATCATCAAGGCAATACGTTGAACGCAACGCATCATCAAGGATATAATTTGTTTTTAATTAAATAAATTAAAAAATGTAATCCGAATTGTTGCTGGGGTGGCTTGAGGAACCAGGGTTCTATTGCTAAGCAGAGCTTGTTGCGTGAACCCTGGCCCCACCACCCGATCCATCAACTCCAGTTCAACGGCAGAATTTAGACCGAAAGTTTAATGTGCCGCCAATGCACCGACACGGCCGCCCGGTAGCTCGTCCCCAGCCTTGTCGGGCCAGCTGCCAACTGACACTCCCGGCCGGGGGCTAAATGTGAGCGCGCGAAACGACTCGAACCCTGTGTTGCCAGCACAGGGGAGACCAGTGCAGGCCAGCGCTCTAACCAATTGAGCTACCGGGGCGACAATAGTTAGTTAGTTAGAGCCACAGAGCTACAGAATAGTTAGTTATCTAGAATAAAACATATTCTTTCAAGATACTCAACACGGGTTCAGTATAGGGCGATCATGTCTCACAAATCTCTTGGACTTGTTGAACTTCGCTACAAACTGTAAAAAAATGATTGCACCCGTTTGATGCCACTTCAGATGTCAAATTTCAGCATCACAGCGTTGCTTGAATTAAGCACCTTTCTGGAGTTGGCATCGAATCTCAAAATTTCAGGTGCTAAATATAAGTGGAGGTGGTGGGAGGGGTCGGTGCCGTACCCCACCACCTCCACCTTCTGTGTGGGTGGGGGGGGGGGATCGGTGCCACACCGTACCCCCCCCCCCCCACCTCCCGTGTGGGAGGAGCCCACCGTGGTGCCGTATCGTGCCATCTCCATTCAGAAACTAGCTTCAAACGAAACGGTGCCTGAGCAGCGGCTTTGTTCGTGCATGTCTGCTTAGTCTTACGCGATGCGAAGATGATACCACACCTGGTGTGATTGGCCGTGGCTTATCCTGTGCATTGTGCACGACTCTCGGGGCACGTTATTCACGAACGGCGGTCGAGATGATTCAGTGGTCTTCGGAACTACGATTCGTGGGAAAATCATACATTATTGGCGAGTTGTTGAATTTGCGGTTAGGGAAGACTACCGATCCGGGTGGACCACATACGACTAGCTAGGTTAAGGCAAAGAAGCTAATGTTCTAAATTTTGAGCAAGTATTGTGCCTTGCCCGTAAATATATAAGCAATAAACAAATTTTGGAAATTGAAGGCATTCGAATATCAAACAAACTTAACTGGATGTAAGTACCTCAGTGTCAGCAGGTGGCAGGCCATGTCAAGTTTGCTGGCGTCAACCGGAAAGTTTGTGCCTTCGAGATGCGATAGGTATGTGGGTTTTTTTGTGCTCAGCATGGCCACTCTCAGCATTTCGGAGATGACACACAGGGTCTGTTACACGTATGGGACAATTACTGTAAGCTATTCTCCCTTCAACACTGTCTGATAACACTGCGTTCACATTCCATATAATCTTGAAATAAGGCACGGGTTTGAAGTCATGGTCATGATGGGGTCACGCTAACTTGGAATAGAATGTAAACTTTGACATTTGAACCACGAGGCATATCGCTTCCGGTCTTGTAGCGCTGAGCCAGTCTGCCAAGCTGCAAATATTGAGCATTGTGTCGGATATCGCGAAATGTAAACGACATTGAAGTGCATATCTGAGAATGCAAGGTCACTCACCTATTCGGCAACCTAGCACGTTTGATAGTTTTATCAGGTCTCACAAATACGTTTCTAGGCATGACAATTTGCACCAAAATCATCCAATTATAATTTTGGAAAGATGTGGAAAACTGAGAGGAGTGATCGTCTCAAGCAAGCCCTGTCATATTGCGTTAGGTAATGAGTACATTGTGCTATGTGCTAAATTACTTTGTTTTCCCGCTATCAGGAATTTTTGGCAGATTCTGAGACCCGATATGACTCAGATATCAGATATCAGACCGGTGGTGCAAATGTGACAAGAGTTCCTGCTCAAACTCACAAAACACCCATCACTGCGTCATATTCATATCTTCGAACGTCCAAAACATGGCTGGATTGTCTGCCTCGTCCAGCTCAATTCCGATAACCACTTGGATCGCACAAGATACCTTCACCCCGCCTTGGTATTGCGAAACCTAAGCCTTTAAGTGAGCTCACTTATGTTGGTTCCTGCAAGGGTAGCCACTTGTCAGCTGGCCTCGTGACGTCGACTGTTGTCATACCTGAGCATACTTAAGCCTGAGCCAACACACCTGAGCATACCCGAGCATACGTAAACTAGAGTTGTCATTATGGTCATATCAGAGCCTGAGCTGACAAAATTGAACCCCATTCACAACTTGACAAGGGCAATGCATGGTTATGAACGAGAAATGTCAGTTGTGATTGCATTTGATTGTATTGTGGCTTCACGACGCACTCACCAGCTGAGGCCATATGGCGTCGCCTGCCTCTCATCTCTGGCAGGAAGTGCGGGCATCGCGGGGAATGGAGCCCCGCACCTCTGGTGTGCCTGACGCTCAGTTTTACGACTGGCCTACCGACGCCACAAACAACGTTGGTAAAGAAACAATTGAAATCAGCTTAGATCTCTTCCCGCGCCTGTCGACCAAAAGTATGACCTGTTTGCAGACTCAAACCAGTTGGCAGTTGCCCAATGACGATATGTGGACACGAGGGCGAAGCCAGCCAACCGGTTTTGAGACGACGTGAGAGGGCCAAAGTACAAAGTGCCTTCCTTTCAAACGTGCTAGGCTCTTCATGTGTCACTTCGGACGCGCTAGGCTGACCATGTGTCGTTTTGGACATGCTAGGCTCTTTATGTGTCGTTTCGGACGCGCTAGGCTCATCATGTATCGCTTCGGATTCCTTCATGTATTGTTCCACTCCTCAATCACGTTCAGAAAGCAACGCCCGTTGGGGCACGAGTTCTGACACGACGCGAAATTTATGATGACGACTATGGTGTTACATAGGAAAAATGATCTCGAAATGTTCTCGTACATCTCCCCTATCATAGGACAGGTAGGACGATAATTTTATTCCCAAGGCAGTGGGGCCTCAGCCAAATACCATGGCGACACCAATATCTTCGGATTATTTATGTGCCTTCAGGTCGTGTGAACCTCTTTCTTCGCTAACGTGAAATAATTACCTACACACCCTTGAAACGGGGGTTTCGTGTCACAGGCTTCCTAGACATTTGGAGTGGGCGATTACCCATGGGTGGAACCTTGTAGAATTTAAGGGTGTCTTGGCCCCCTACAAGCTAGTGTGGGCCTCTCAATAATTTCAGCTGTTAATATGGGACCATATGGAGTGACACCCCTTCCCACCAAAAAATGTTCGGGTTCTCCATTTTCATCCGTGCAATGTGCTCCTCCAGTAATTTGGTGACGTTCTACCCATACATAAGTTTATGCCAGCCAAGCATCCCACACATACTTGCACCTCAGTGTAGGGAATCAGCTCGCACCGTATTCGTGCACCTTAGTATCATGTATCAGCTACTACGGCACTGGTGCATCTTAGTATCATGAATCGACTAGCACATGCATGGAATTGCTTTATAAAAAAATATTTGGAGCACTTCTTTTGCAGAATACTCGTCCAATCATATACACAGAGGTTGAATATCGAATGATCATTTAACCCAGGCGATATAAAGCGAGATCCCACGGTGAAAGATCATCCGAGAAGCTACGCAAGAACGAATTGAGGAAACATTGGCACAAGGCTTTATCCAATTCAACATCTGCACCCGATGAGCCAACCACAAGTGTGCGAAGGCAATCAACGATCGTGCGAGGTTTTGTCAAGAAACGTATGGGGTCTTGGCAACAAACGTGCATGGTCTTGGAAACAATTCTGCGGGCTCTTGTATTTCTGAACGTTTTTCGGCAGTTGATGGCGGTGATTTATCGCACCCCCCCCCCCCCTCCCATCGTGTGGTTAAAATTGAGCCATTTCGTTTCTTGCCTGATATCAAGTAGCATGTTTCACGCAGAAATAAGACATCGTATTTTGCGTGACCTGCATGCGTCTTTACGTGTTCCATATTGTCTTGCCGATAGTATTTTTCCACTGGTAGGCCGTCAAAAGGGGTCCAAAGAAGCACTAACAGGCCTTCAGCTTTGCGGGGAGCCGTCGTCTATGCAACACTAAACAGGCCAACTGCACCTGCGTGTATTGCGGCACTTCAGGAGGAGACAACAGCAACTTGACTGACACGAACTGGGTGGGAACACACGACAGCGGGGACGACACACAAGTCTCGTGGTGCGCGCACCTCCGTCTCGATGGCGAGCCGGACCGGCAGCGAGGCGAGACGACGCGCGGTGTGTCGAGGCGAGACGACGCGCTGCGTTTCGAGGCGAGACGACGCGTTGCGTGTCGAGGCGAGACGACACGCTGCGTGTCGAGGCGAGACGACACGCTGCCGCCATCAGCCAGGGAGAGCCGGCAATCGAGCCGGCTCGCGCACAGTCGCCAAGTCGGGTCGGGGGCAGCCCGCGCCGGTCGGTGCCCGCCCGTGCCTCGGCTCAGGCGCGCCGAGCCGTCCGCCGGACGACGCCGGCGTCGACGCTGACGTCATCGCCGGCCGACGCTGACGTGCCGTGACCGGAGTCGCGCTGGGCGGCCGGACGACACCGCTTCAGCCCTTCGCGGCCCGTTTGCCGCACTACTTGGTGAAGGTGGGCTGGAAGCCGCGCTCGTCCGCCACCCACCTGGCGAGCCAGTAGTGATCGTGTCAACCACACCGGCACGGCAAACATTCGCTCGAGTGTTGCGACAATGGCCGCCACCAGCCCAGGAGAAGGTGCCCACAGCTGTGGTCAATTCGTCAACTCGAGGCGTGGCCAATACACAACATGGCACACCGGTTAAAGCTGCCAATCCCGGCTTCTGGTCAGCCCAGCTCGACTTTCTCAGTCGTCACTGAAGGTGGAGGATCTCACTCAAATATCCATATACACATGATTTTCTGTTGGATGTGGCGTACGGCTATGGTCCGTGTACATTTCCTCCCATATCATTTGATATGGCGTCATTTTTACATGTTTTGACACTTTGGGTGGGGCCATAGAATAGCACGGGATTGTAGTGAAAAATAGGTGTGCTACATATTATATTTTGCCATCAGTTCGTCTATGTTATGACACGATGAGATAACACAAAATCCATTGTGGATCCTGTTTGAAGCACATACCATATATTGAAATGGTACCCTACTTTAAGCCTGCCTCATCGCACATATTGCATGCGAATATGAAATACTGGAGGGCTTGATGTTCAAAGAAACATTCCAAAGCACTTACAAATGTGAAGAGATGAAGCCTCTACAGGACTCACTTGTTATTCCCCCAGCACGGTGTCTTGCTGAATATCATTGCATTTGCAACACTGGAAGCCGGAGAGCCTCCACCTACAAAGAAGCGCATCGAAATCCACCCACCTGAAATCGTTCGTCCGGAATACATCTGCATGCGCCTCAAAATGAACCTTCAGCTTCCCGGGTGTTGTCGGCTGATGCCTGAAGCACCACCTGGGTGACGTATCAGCTGGATCGGCCCGGCTGCGGCCCGACTGGGCTGGCGGAAACTCACGTGACCGTGATAATATGGCCGTCTGGCGGAAACTCACGTGACCGTGATGATCCGGCCGTCTGGCGGAAACTCACGTGACCGTGATGATCCGGTCGTCCGGCGGCTCACTACGTGATGATCTGGCCGTCTGGCGGAAACTCACGTGACCGTGATGATCTGGCCGTCTGGCGGAAACTCACGTGACCGTGATAATCCGGCCGTCTGGCGGAAACTCACGTGACCGTGATAATCTGGCCGTCTGGCGGAAACTCACGTGATCGTGATGATCTGGCCGTCTGGCGGATACTCACGTGACCGTGATGATCTGGCCGTCTGGCGGAAACTCACGTGACCGTGATGATCTGACCGTGTGGCGGAAACTCACGTGCCCGTGATGATCTGGCCGTCTGGCGGAAACTCACGTGACCGTGATGATCTGGCCGTCGGGCGCCTCGTAGCTGTAGGAGCCGTGCATCGCGATGCCGATCTTCTCTGGGTCGCCGTCGACCACCTTGTTCTCGCCAGACATGTCGGCCCGGATGCCGTTGGCCGCCTCGAAACTGCCACCGGCGGCGAGGCGTCACACATCACCCCGTCACGGCTCGTGTAGCCCTCGTGACGTGACACGCCACGGCGGCGATGCGTCACACGTCACACATCACCCCGTCACGGCTCGTGTAATCTCCGTTATTAAACGCAAGGTACAATGGCACAAGGTGATAAATTTTCAGGAAAAATATGTCTCTTCCTGAAAATATGACATCT
This sequence comes from Imbricaverruca yamaguchii, assembly GCA_034440575.1. Lineage (NCBI taxonomy): Eukaryota > Metazoa > Arthropoda > Thecostraca > Neoverrucidae > Imbricaverruca > Imbricaverruca yamaguchii. The sequence goes on from JAOTOL010001614.1 coordinate 1,718,092, forward strand.
TGTTTCATTGTACTCTGTACTTCGCTTGCCCAGTGAACAAACCCGTGATGCCACACGTCACCCCTCCACGTCACGCCCAGGGGCACACATCAGATGTCACCTCGTTGCGTCACACATCACATTATCATCACGACGCATGGGACTCATAACGTAACGTCACTAATGCTGACCGCAATGTCGCTCAATCCGGCGAATCCAACCGGCCACCACGTCACAGCTTGACGAGTCGACGTCACCGGGTGACGTTGCGGTAGGTAAGTGTCGGCTAGCAGAGATGAAGTCTTTTTTTCGGAGGATTCGAGCTCTGCAATGTTTCTTCCTCCCATACAAATGATTTCCCCAAGATTAATTATTTATTGTAGCACCTTTTAACCTGGTGCCCGATAGAGTAACTCGTCTAACATTTATTCAAGAATCTCACTTCAACATTGATGTCACCCCTTATCTCAATACGAAGCAAAACCACTGTATTTAAGACAAGCATACAGACCGCTATTCCTGTGCAAATGCCTGAGTTGGTGCATGAATATTGAACAACATGTCTTCATAACCAACCCAAACCGATTCTCTACTTGTTGACAGTACGTTTAGCAATTGCAAGAGATATGCTTGTCCACTATTTTTTTTTTTTAATCCGACAACTGACAATGCCGGAGGCTATGCGTCCTGAATCGGCAATCTGATTAACCTAGCATTGCAACACCCGTGCTCAACACCAAGATTAGCTCCTGGCACCTGCTTGGCCCCGCTCACCCGGACGTGAAGGCGCCGTCCAGTTCGGTGTCGAACTGCTGGTTGACGATCGGCACCGCCACAGCCACCTCTGCCGGGTGCTCGTGGTGGTGGTCCTCGGCGCCGGCGGCGTGGTCGCCGTGGTGGTGCTCGCCGTCGTGGCCGCCATGGTGGTGGCCCGGCGGGTGGACCCCGCCAGCCAGCACCTCGGACAGGTTGGCCGAGGCCAGCGCCAGAGCAGCGGCGAGCACGAGCTGAAAGGCACGCAGTTTCGTCGGCTCGTGATTTACGAGGCGGCTTACCGGCCGAGCAGCGGCGGCCAAGGCCGAGCTGCAATGCTCGTAATAGATAGCTGAGATGGAAGTGCATGTAGCATCTTAGCATGGGATTAACGACTGATGATCAATAACTTGTGCATTCCTCCGACGCAGTCCAAGGCCGCCTTGAAACCTGCCATCGAAATGAAGTGGGTTTTCTACGGCACTTCTGTGAACATAGAGGTCACAGCGTGCATGCGACACGCGATGCTGAATGTTCCCAGTGGTTACAAAAGAGGCAGGGCCGACATTTTTCAAGTAGCAGAAAACCTCAGCTCATCCGGCCTGGCCATGGTTCTACGAATGTCGTTGCGTGCAGCCTGCCGAGGAATAGTGTCCCGTCACTAGAGATCTGTTGTTCGATGTGATGATGGACTGCTTGCTGGAACGTGTCATCTTCTCTACATCTCCCTACCCTCCCTGAAATGTGATGTTCCTCGTTGTGGGGAATGACTATTAATGGGGAACGTTTGCATGGGATTCAGAAATACCTTTATTTCCTTGCGTATTATCATTTGAATACAAATCAAGGCAAAGGCTGCTTCGACATTCATTAGGCAAGACAAATACTTTTAAGTGTTCTCATATTACTATTACATTGAAGCTAAACTCGAGGTTTTCGGTCACGATTTATTTTCAAGACCATTGGAAAAGCTTCGATTGGAAATGCCCATTAGCCATTTTCAAGACTGTTGAAAATGGATCATGGTCGAAAATTGAGTGTAGTGTTAATGTAAGGCTTCAAAAACACTTCTCTTTTCTAAATGAATATCGAAGAAAGTTCTTACCATGCCTTCGACTATGGTCATTACTCAGAATCAATTTCATGATCATAGCCACCTTTGTAGGTAGGTCTCACTTGGATCGTAAATATATTACCATGCCATTCAGGAAGATACCACTCACCCTGTCTTTACCACCTCCCTTCACCACTTTGTAAAAGGTGCCCTGCTACGGAAACATGGAAAACAGATGTCGCCTTTTGTGAAAGGGGCGTCAGTCGCCGTGGAGAGGCATTCCCTCAAAGGCGCACGTTTCACTGAACACGAACGGACCCGTCACTGAAGATGGCTGCCACGCGCATACGAAGACGTCTCCGGTGACTAATTGTGACAGGGGGAGCCACCATAGGTCAGTCTGCTGTAGAACCGGGAATGCAGTATCATCTCACCAGGGAGGGGCGGGTTGAGGATGGCCGAGTGGTTAAAGTTTGAGCTATGGGTACCAAAGGTCCCGGGTTCAACACTCGCACCACTCGGGACATTTCCAAACCCCGAGGCCCAGCGGCGAAACAGTGTGGTCGGCGTCATTTGCCACGATGGTGCATAAAGTGCGTCGAAAACTATCCAATAGACAAACAATGAACAAACACTAGGGAGTGGCATCCCGTACTAGAATCAATGAGTCCCGTAACTGCTTTTGATAAGAGTTGCCCTATTCTGCATCGTGAGCTCCTGCTTGAGTTGGGTGTCCGTTATCGGAATGGCAGGCCTCTCTATGGAAAGGAGCCTTCCTGAATGTTATGCTCTGGCGATCTGAAAAGGTACCACATGGAAAAAGAAGTGATCGTTTTCCTTCGATAGGTGTCCCGCACTGGGGGGGGAGTATCCCTGTCGGGAATGATACCAGCTCTCCGGAATGGACTCTCCACGCTGAAATGATATACCGCCTGTCTCCGAAAAGTGTCTTGTCTTGATATTATTTCCTTTGTATGAAAATCGCTTCCTCAAAGCGGAGCGTTTAAAGGTACCTGCTCCACTATTGTGTGTGATGTTCAATGCTCTTATTGACTCTGTGCAGCTAGCCATTTCTGTCTCTTGTATCTGGTATATACAAATGTATATACTTTCATAGCTATGCACTTTCATGAATAATAGTATGAAGTAGTGGAGAAAGCAAACATTCGACCACGTTCCAATCATCACGCGGTGTGGGCTACATCCTCCTACCTATATGGCTGCTGTGCATGATCGGCTGCTGGCATATTCGTGTGTACCAGAGGCGGTAAGGCCAATTTGTAGCAATAGCCCCTGTCGTTAGTGCCCCCTGTAGCTGCATGTATCCTTCACGATTGTAACGGACAAACTTCATCGCGGATGCTGTGTCAAAGGGGAAGGCCATAGATGCAACAGTTTTAGAGCTGAGAGGATCGCCGGCGACCGGACGATGCATTGCACACGCCAGGCCGACAGCGGACCTTGGGACCAAGGTCTGAGCCGGTGCCTGCGGAGGTGACTTAAAGCTCGTGTTGCGTGCTATCTCGCCGTCGAGCCCTCCTCGTGCAGCGCCGACCCGGTGATGTCCGTGCGGCCGCTGCAGACGAGCTGGTCCAGCTGCAGACGAGCTGGCCCGGCAGCGGGCCGAGGCGTGATGCAACAGCTGCCGTCACGGCCCGAGCTACAGCCTAGTCAAAGGACACTTTTCGGAGAGAGGCGGTATATCATTTCAGCGTGGGGAGGCCATTCCGAGAGAGCCCAGCAGCGGGCCGAGGGTGCCGCAGCAGCTGGTGTCACAGGCCGTGCTGATCACGCCCACATAGGGCTGCGCTGACTGTGAACAGCTGCAGCGCGCAACCACTGGATCATTTCTGGTCCGATGTGCATCGCTCATTGAAATCACTGATGATCGAATCACTGAATCACGCCTCACTGATGCCACAGTGGACACTGATGTCACAGTGGGTCGCACTGATCACGCCTCACTGATGTCACAGTGGGTCGCACTGATCACGCCTCACTGATGTCACAGTGGACACTGATGTCACAGTGGACAGTAATGTCACAGTGGGTCGCACTGATCACGCCCCACTGATGTCACGGTGGATCACTGATGTCACAGTGGACAGTAATGTCACAGTGGGTCGCACTGATCACGCCTCACTGATGTCACAGTGGACACTGATGACACAGCCACGCCCACCTCACCGCCGGCCACCGTCCCCGGGCACAAGTGAACTGCCGACACTCCGGCCTGTCCGCGAACGGTCCGGGGCCACGTTCTGAGCCACATGTCACGTCACGCAAGAGACCTCACACAGGTGACGTCACGACCGGACGGCGACCGCCGCCAAGAATGTTGTATGTGGTATTCATTGAATAGATGAGGGCGTGTGCAATACTATGGAACAAACACAAAGAAGGACAAACCTTGACGTTCTGAGCCGGCGTGACCCAAAAGTTCGACGACAAATTCGGTACGTACTGCGGAGGAGATGCAGGGGTGGCGGCAGGTCGCGTTAGCATGGGTGGGTAGTAGCTCACTCACAGCAACAAGAAACGACAACTCTAGTGTCTGGTGCTTGTTAGTGGGACCATCTTAATTTGCGAGCTATGAATGCATTGCACCTGATGTTGCCTTGGAGGCAGGCTAAGAATGTTCGCATGGCAGGCCGCGGGCCGTACGGTGCAGATAATGATGGGACGCTGTGACCTTCACTGAGATGTCATGCAGCCGGTATGTCTATCGGATCGGAATTAATGGACGTCGTGAGACTATCAGGGCGGCAGGAACGTGTGCTGCTCTTTGTGATAGCCAAATACGCCATACATTTGCATGTACCATCGGATAGTCCACCCGCATAGGACCTTAAAATGAAAAGGTGCTGATCGAACGTTCCAGAAGCGTTACAAGGCCGTTAACTTCGGGCTAAAACTTCTTAGAATGCAGCAATTGCCCATTCGGCACTTCAACTCGACCTACACCAATGATTCCGACCTTATACAGAATGAACATTATACAGTCTCTCCTTGTTCAATGACTCACTGTTCAATGTATTGCATGTTTCGATCCACAATCAATTTCACGAAACGTCGCTTATTTATTCAAGAAATTTATAATTGTTCAGAATAGCAGTCAATCAAACATCTACTATCGCACTCTCTCTCTCTCTCTCTCTCTCTCTCTCTCTCTCTCTCTCTCTCTCTCTCTCTCTCTCTCTCTCTCTCTCTCTCTCTCTCTCTCTCTCTCTCTCTCTCTCTCGCTGGCAGAACATGCCTTTCCTTCATGCCTGTTTGATCATTTGTGAGTTTGCATTGCCCCCGTTGCATCAATATCAACGACGAGCACCATTTTCTTCTCCGGATTATTAACATCAATGCCACAACAATTTGAAATATGCTGAGTTGAGATATACGTCGAGAATCCGATGCTGATGGCTGTGACCACTATATTTTTCCTGGCAGCACGGCATTCTCTGGAGTGTTATCTTCTTCACAATATGCTGACTGCTACCCGACTGTTCTCCATGTGTGGAGATGTGTATACCAAACACCTCCACCCTGCCGCCAGCCGACATGCACACGCCCTCCTCTCTTCTTTCAGAAGTGTGCTGTGTGGAATGTGCAGCTCAGCTAAGGAAATAGATGCGGGCTGGACGGCGGGCACGAGGTAGCAGCGAAAGCCCAGTGTGTTTACTAGTGAAACCACTTAGTTATTCACGGCACGCCGATAATGGCGTGGCGATACCGATGCTCCGGGAAGAATGCATTCCAATAAACACCAGAAATGACGGCTGTGTAGCCCACGTCCCGACCTAATTGGGAAATATTCCTTGCTGATGGCGACGATGTCGTGCCGCTGTACTGGAGATAACGCCAGGAATCTACGGGGTGCTTCGGATATTCGACGTGAAAGCGTCCACACATTATGTCGATGTCTATCAGGCAAGATTGCGAAGCTGGTGTCGAAACAAGGGACATCTCCCGGGCATTCATCATGCTTTGTGCATCATGCCTAACGTTGCCTGCTGCCCTGCACATGCATGACAAGCGGAGTGGTGGTACGCTATCGTCATGATTTATGCTGGAAAACATCCAACAGTGTTGAGACGCTGTTTCCTCGCGTGGATGGAGGAATGGAATATTCGTGCTGACTGCTTTAGGATATCCTTAGCTGTGTGACTGCTTAGATAGGCATTGAGCACAGCTACAACCTCAGGGCCTCCCTGACCATGTGACTTCGATGCCACGTAGTCGTCATGAAGGTAAGGTGGTCCTACCGCAGGAGGCATGTGCACCACTGTACGTGTCAGGCTTACAGTGCAGTGTGTACAAGTCACCGGAGGAGACACATCGGTGATCGGTTCATACTGAGACAGGTCATTTTTTTTTGCATTTGTCGCAAGATTCATTGTTTGATCGGCTCTAACAGGAACATCGCTGAAGTTTATTGTCGTCGTCGTTGCGGAACCCAGCGTTTGGCGAGAGAGAGAGAGAGGGAGAGAGAGAGAGAGAGAGAGAGAGAGAGAGAGAGAGAGAGAGAGAGAGAGAGAGAGAGAGAGAGAGAGAGAGAGAGAGAGAGAGAGAGAGAGAGAGAGAGAGAGAGAGAGAGAGAGAGAGAGAGAGAGAGAGAGAGAAAGAGGGAGAGAGAAAGTGCGTGCATTTGTTGTGCTCCAGGGTGTTTTTAATTGAATTCGCTAATGCATACAGGAAATCAACTGGGCTTCGAAAGTCAATGAGTGAGGAGAAAGGCGGGACACAGGAGCGAGGGTAAATAACCACGGTGGCCATCTTCTTACTGACATCAACTAAAGGTCTGGCATCGGTTATGGAGGGCCTAACAATCCATCCGAGATCAGGGTGTGCTCTCAATAACCAGCAGCAAATGGAGGATGGCGCTTCAAGGTGATGGAATACAAGTGTTGTGTTGTGTAGTGGCATAGCTTAAATTTATACCATACCGTGGTAGCCTATACCATGCGAAATGGCACAGCTGAATTTGCTGGATCATTAATGCATTTACAGCTTTTTCATGGGCACTGAGCATCTTCATCATTTCATGGCTAATGGCGCCACCCACACTCATTCGGCGGTGGGCCGCGAGATTCGCAGATGTTCCGAGTGCTGCGTGTGTTGAAACCAGGACTTTGCTATCTAGTGCTCAACACCTTAATCCGCGCCGTCCCTGGGGGGGGGGGGTCGTTGACGACCCCTCCCCAAGGTTTTCCGCGGATAGTAATAGAACGGCGGGAGGCAGCGCGCCGAAATTTGGCATACCTTTTCCCACATCAATTTGCATGTCGCACCAAAATTTTGAAGTCAGGTCGTCTGCGGTCAACGAGTTAGGTCAAGGTCAAGTGAGGTCACCTCCAAAAACATTAAAACAGTCGTCACGCTTTAACGAATAAAAGTACTTGAATGAAACTTTCAGGGTTTGCTTATCTTTAGGGATGCAACAAAATGCACCAGAGGAATTTTTCTATTTTTTTCACGTTTTTGAATACTTATGAGTTGAGCACAGTTGCCCTTTAGAGTTAAAATCGATGATCCTGGCTAAAGTAAGCATTTTTATTGGAGCAAGTTGACTTCGAACAACATTTTTCGGTCCGCCCTATCCATTAGAAAATGAAAATGAAACAAAACTGGAAAAATAAAAAGTTTGAATTTTCCAAAAGAAAAATCAAATTTTGAATTTTTGGTGGCCAAAAATTGTACGATCCTGGTCAATTTCGCTTTCCTTTTCTGATTGCAAATATTTTTATCCATCAAATCTCCCTCAAAATGAACCTCCAGAGCTACAAACATGATGTAAGTCATGAAACTCTAGGGCCCCTAGTGACGTCACTTTTGGGGAAAATATTGAGGGTGGTGTCTGGCCCTATTCGTCGAGCGCTTTTCGGTGACACCTATTTCGTCTTCATGCAACGCTTAGTTTGGAGATTAGAGGGGGTCTTTTTCAACTCTCCGGGACGGGGTGTGAGGATCTGACAGGAGAGACAGGGTTGGTCACTCGGTCATTCCCATCCCCCGTGCCTTAATCCACTGTTTGTATGTTTAGAATACATAGGGTGCGCTCCCAGTCCCAAAGTTTCGGGTGTAGCATCTCCATTCTTTTACAAGCGCTTATGCAAAAGAAACGAACGGAGTCAAACTATTGCTGATATTTGCAAAAGAAACCTTGTCCTGCTGTAGTTAACTTTAATTTTGAATTGATGACTTTTAAGTGCATCATTTCTGTTAGATTCAAATATTTACCTAATATCTCCATCCTCCTGACCATGAACAAATTTAAAGACCTCAATCAGTACTCCTCTCAACTTTCTATATCTAAGTGAAAACATGTTCACTTTCTTCAATCTTTCCTCATGTGTCAGGTTGCTTATGTCATTAATCATTTTTGGTGGCCATATTTTGTACTCTCTAAAAGCCAACAATCTTTTTCATACATAGGAGACCAAGCTTGGATGCATTATTCCAAATGTGGCCTGACATATGCACAGTAAAGCTTCCTGATGACTTCCTCACTTATGTATGATACATTCCTATTTATTGCCCGGAGCATTCTCAGTGCCTTCTTCCTGGCTTCCTTGGTCTGTTCTGATGCCCCCAATTTTGTGTTTAGAATAACACCTAAATCCTTCTCCTGTTGAGTCACTGATAGCACTTGGCCACCCATCAAGTATGGAGCCTTCATATGCTGCTTACCTACATGCATGATTTTGCACTTATCAAAATCAAATTCCATTTGCCATTCTTCGGACCACTTCACAAGTTCGTCTAAGTCTTTTTGCAGCGAGATATGCTCATCTTGACCTGTTATTGCACTAAAGACCTTCAAATCATCCGCAAATTTCAAACCTTTTTGCTTAGGCCACTTTCAATGTTATTTTCAAATATAATGAGCAGTAGTGGCCCCAGTACTGACCCCTGGGGGACTTCACTAAGAACATTTTGCCATGATGATGTTGTACCATTTAGCATCACTCTTTGCTGTCTATCTGAAAGCCACAACTCTATCCATTTTAAGATGCTACCTGCAATACCATGGGACTGAAGCTGTATCATTAACCGTTTATGTGGTACCTTGTCAAAGGCCTTACTAAAGTCAAGATATGCTACATCAACCTGATTTTCCTGATCAAATTGTTCTATATTACACATAATTATTACACAGTACACAGAATATCTGTGTCAGAATGTAGTATCTGAGACACCTCTCATATCAATACTGAGTATGGATATTGCGAATAAGACATGTATATATTGTATCCCGCTCTCGTTCCCGATCTAATTACATGCATATACGATGCTAGAATCTATGCAACTAGCTCAACATTCGTTTTGAGTGGGTGAACGCTTGGGTGAATCAATTCAAGACAATGACTACGAACTTTGGTAGTTATATGATTGTGATGAGGACCCATTTATATCTTCCATAGTCCTATAGGTCGGCCGTAGTACAAGGCTTACCCTAGTTCCATATCTGTCCTAGTAGCAGGTTTGCCCTTGCTTCAAGTTCAAGGTCTGCCCTAGTTCCAGATCTGCCCTTGCTTCAAGTCTGCCCTTGCCCTGTATGTCCTAGTCCCGGTCTGCCCTAGTTTCAGGTGTGTCCCACTCCCAGATTTGATGAAGTCCCAAGGACTGATCGACTCCCGTATAACCGCCCTAGCCCTTCAAGTTTATCCTACTCACACGTCTGCCCAAGTCCTGCAAGGTCTGCCCTAATCCTAAGTGTTCCCTGGTCACAGGGCCGCTCGACTTCTGCAGATATGTGCAGCAAAGCAAGCGTTATTCAGCGTCCAATCCCAGCCGAGGGACATGTGTCGTGTGCTGCGCGATTCCTGACGTCATCAATAGCTGTTCTGGAGACAGGGGACCATGTTGTGCGGAGACAGTGTATGCGCCAATTCCTTTCACGCGGCCGCCGGTGTGCAGCGCTGGGCGGGGGCAGCCTTGAGCGGGATCATGTGATCCCGGCGGCCGGCCGCCCGGTCCGTGCACACGTGCACATAAGCAGGCAGATAGACGTGACGAAACGGCGGCTTGCCGAGGTGCCGGGGCTCGAGGCTTTCCCAACCGTCCCGTCAGCCGCCCAGGGCAGCCGCCGCTGCTGGCTGGCTGGCGTCTGACGGGTCGAGACGGCCGGCCCGGGGTGGCTGCACGACTCGACAAAAACTGGTCCGCCTCGTGCTCGGCACGCGAATGGCGGCCGAAACTGCACGCCTGCTCATCGGCGAAAAACTCGTCCCGCTGGAACCACCACTGGTGTTGGCCGTGCGGCATGTGGTGTCCGTGCGGCAGTGTCCTAAAATTACTTCACCATTAACTGTGTGGGTGAAGAAAGAAGTTGCTTGGAAATGGTGAAAGATTGGAAGAAAATAAAGGATCTCCACCGAAGGATTAAAAAGCAGAATGCCTTTCACTTCAGTCACATGCATTTTACATTACTTAGCAGTTGTGTGATGATGACTGCCCACACATCATGTGGCAAAACGGCAAAAACCTAAGACAAGGATGAAATAGGACAATTCCATTAACTGTGAATTTCCAGGCCACATTGTCAATTATTTTACACTACCGTGCGGTGTGTTCTGGTCGTGCGGCATGTGCTGTTCGTGCGGCATGTGTCGTCCGTGCGGCATGTGCTGGCCGTACGGCATGTGTTGGCCGTGCGGTATGTGTTGGCCGTGCGGTATGTTGGCCGTGCGGTATGTGTTGGCCGTGCGGTATGTGTTGGCCGTGCGGTATGTGTTGCCCGTGTGGCATGTGTTGCCCGTGCGGCATGTGTTGTCCGTGCGGCATGTGTTGCCCGTGCGGCATGCTGGCCGTGCTCGCGCTGCACGCTGCAGAAACGCTTGGTGCTTTAGAAGTGAGCTCGAGGGCGATAAGGTTATGCATTGCGTGCACCAAGGACCGCCGGGTCTACCTAACCAAGGCTGAATATCCGGAAACGACCCTGCGGATGGATAGGATTTGCACATTTGCATTGATCATTTGCTGGTGTTAATCAGTGTTAATCATCGCTTGTCGCAGCACAAGCTCAAGTATGGCGCTCCTTTGAATGTGAGGCTCACATTGGCTTATTGCATCGCTATCACGGTTGCAAGAGCAAACAGAAGGTTTATCCGTGGTATGAAGACGTTCCGTTGGTTGCGCCAGACTCGTTCGACTACGCGGCATTACTGCCGGCTTAACATGCTCAAGTCCGTTCAGCTATTGTTCATGCTCGCGTGGTTGGAGCGGTGTTGCAAATAGATGTATTGCACAAAGGCTTGCGTACCAGTGATTTATTATGTGGTTCGACTGCCGTTGCTAAATCCGTTCAGTTCTTACCATCATCTTCTAAAGAATTGCAAAAATACCAGGCATATTTTGCGCAAACAGATGCAATTTTCCGCCGCTTGTTTGACAAACGCATTGGCAGAGCTCACGTATCCCTTTGTTTGCCTTGCATGTACGTCGGACGCTCCCAATATACCTGCACATTTACCGAGCATCCTGCTACAGTAAACACCACCAGTAATGGCTCTGGAACGCTGCCTTGGGCGGTTTTGCTATCGCCTCCTTCAATCTTTCCTTCGACTGATGTCCAACAATCATCCAATCACTCGCTGTCTGAACTGGGGAATTCGCCCCTAGTGAAGGTGCATGCCGAGCAATTATCCCGAGGGTAATCATAATCAGCTAAATATAGGCGTCCAAGTGTTCCAAAACTCCCTTGTCCACCCGCCAAGGTCATGGGTGGTGAGGCAAGATCTTCGTGCCAAAGATCAAGTTCAATGTTATCATTGGACGTTGTCAATGTTATCAGCTGATCTCTGATTTCGCTATGATGCGAGTACATGCAGACAACAGGGCATCACACCAACAATGCAGTCGCTTTACAAAATGCCAAGCTGAACGAAAACGACTACTGTCTGATGAAACATACACAGCCGCTGAAGACGCCTCGAACACTTGGACCGGCTCGTCCCGTGAGGACGCAGCTCTGGTCCAAGGGTTCAGACGTGGACGCTTGGCCGTGAACCCCGCAGCCGCGATCGTGGCCGCAGGCAGGGGCATTCGCCGAAAGTGAAACGTCCCTGCTGAGCCCACTTTCCCCGCTCCCACAGACCACACATATTCATCACACGGAGATAAACGGACACGGACGCACATCCATACATGCCGATCCATATACTCACAAGGTACACAGATGCACACACACACACAGCCGGCTCTCGGAAGGTCTGAAGATGCTGATGAGCCCCTATGAAGAGATCTGAAGCCCCTCACATGGAGTGCCCCCACACCCTTCAACGCCACCGGAAATCCTGGGTCCGCCCCGGCCAGGTGAGTTTTACCTTGTTTAGTACGTAGTGAAGCAAGTGTCGGGAAATATTTTGGGGCCCACTTTGCCAAACCTGAGCGAAGGTATCTCAGGCAAAAACAAAACAAAAAAAGCTGAAAAGCAATGTATTCTCCGCTAGAAGGTTTTGGACTGAAATTCGCTGCAAATTTTTTATGATATAGATGTGCTTGAATAGTGTTAATTTTCCAACAGATTACAGAACGAAGATGCTGTAGCATTGCGGATTGCCCGCGCCCCGGCAACGTAGTAGGCTAGATGTAACGTTAGTTTCCAGTCAAATCTCGTTAGTTCCTATGGTTTCCTATAGGAAAAACAAATGATCCCATCTGGAGTGGATACTGTCAGCGGTGGAATTTCCAATTCCTTTACTATGGCTTAGGCCACACCATTTTTGCCTTGATTCCACCAACTTTTTATTCTCTGCGTATGGTACCACATGAGAAGGGCCCCATTGACCAAATTTGCAGCCCTCATTGCATCCAGGCATTGGGTCGCACCAACAGTTTTCGAATTTATCCATCCATGGGTACTGTATTTGTGGAATCATCGGTTCGTGACCAAAGTAATGCCAATTCAAAGGAGCGTAAATTGTTGTCCGGGCCAATGCGGTTAACTTGGACCGTTTTCAGAAAATCGGAGCATAAGTTTTGCTTTTCGGTCTGCTTCTGATTTCTGGACTCGACAAAATTTGAACCATATAGAACATGCCGCACGCTCTAATCCAGCTAGCCGTGATGAGCTAAGCACATTTTTACGCATCAAGTGGTGGTAAAGTTTATGGGGCCGCTACTTTTCCCAGAATCGTCCAATTGGCTCAGCTACAGCTTGATAAAAATAACATTGTCAGCTGGGTTCGAACACTATCATAAGGAACACATCATGGTTTTCACACTATGCAGTGTGTTTGTGTTCTGAGTTCAGACCTAGCCGAAAACGCGTTGAGCGCACCTTTGACCAATATGGGGGGAGGAGCATGCAGTCCTTCATAAATATTGCCGTTCGCCCAAGGTTGGCGAGGGGGGAGTCCTGTCCTCTACCTCAGAGTGGAGGAGGGAAAACTTCATTCCCCTCTGTGGGGGGGGGGGGGCGCCAATGTCCGCATCCTGAGAGCGACTTATGGTGTGAAAGAAGTGGCATATCCGATCGGATTCGGCAAGGACCAGTCAGAAGCGAAGAATCAGCTATCCCTACTTCATTCCTGACTCAAAACCGAACCGGTGATAGACGATGAAATCATTTGGTGCAATGAGTTCCAGATCTTCTGGATGCCTCCGAATTGCAAAGCGTTCACATTGCGGAGATACAGTGGCGCAACGACAAAATTCTGGAAATATTTGAGGTAAGACAGATAAATCTTGTGCAAAGCGATATGCTATTGCGAGGTATGGTTTCCTCATGGTCACATTTGGTGCATTTCCAAACAAGGAATTATGCAGAATTCTTTGCTCGTATTAGGAAAGAGTCAGGTACCGATGTGCCGAGCACCGATGACGCCGCTGCGAGTTTTGCTGGGTACGTACGGCTCATTTATGACGCATATGCGATGCATTTAAATTAACTTCTCACGAACTCAGATGATTGAATATGATCGATTGAGAAGATTGCTTAATCACACATCAATACTTGCGCCGGAAGATCTTTCACATAACGTGTGATGGAAGAGTGCGGGCGGATTCGTCACCGCCTAAGATCTCGGAAACCACTGAAGCTGGAAGTGCAAAATGCGGAGGGTAGATCACGGCTGTAGTGAACTCACTTCAATGTCAATTTGATGAACCTAGGTTAAGGCCGTCCGAGACAAATGAGGTGGAGGCCGACAGCCACACCGCGCCGACGACGCCTTTGTGACCCCGAACGCCCGGCGGCTGGACGGCCGGCCGGCGGTCGGCCGGGATGGTCGGTCGGGATGGTCGGCCGGCTGGGGGACCGTGGATGATGATGTACACCTCGACTGCCAGCCCGCTTCGTCAACTTTGCACCGCGCAGTTCATATATTTGCCGACGGATTTCGATTTTGTTTGCTGCATAGGATGTGCAGATCAATTGTTAAAGCAGTTACAAGACTTGATTACAATATTCCCGACAGTTTATGAGATATCGGCGAAAGTCATGGTTTCCGCCCTCTCTCCAGTGCGCGTGTTATGACTATAATCCGCTTTCTTGTTTTGCCAAAAGTATCTTGGTATATCACCCTAAATTCAAACACAAACTTGGCACACTATCAACTAATAACGCAATAAGATCATTTTGGAAAAAAAAACCACATGCTCTCGAATACCCACAGTTGAATTGGTGAGTCTTTGGACACACAAATGCAAAGCAGATTATAACAATCTGAAGAGAAAATGACTAGAAAACGCCAACAAAAGAACAGCCGGCGTGAGTAAATAACCCTTGCTCATGAAACAAACCTTCTAGCGCTCGATATTTTATAGTGCAGACCCTCACGTGACGGAGGCTTTCCAGCTACGATTTTCAATTCCCCAATATAGTAATGTACCCAGAAGATCACGGAGTTTGTTGAATTTAAATGATCTTGGTTGGCCTATGGTTGCATGCTGAAGTATTGGTGTCAGCGGTGAGACCTAACATTGTCAGGTGCTTCAGATCCTGACGCATCGACATTCCTTAACATTTGCGTAGGTCAAAGATACATTCGGGACAGAAGTTTTACATTTCCATGTCGGAATCAATGATGAAGATGTGCTTTTTTGCCGTTGCAAGGTCAACCGATTGCGAGAAATACTTTCTTCCAAAAACAGGCGCTCCTGAAGCAGACATTGGGACAAATTATGTGTTTCTGAATCAAAGCATGAAGTGGAAATAGCAGTGTTTCATTTTATTGCCCTAGATAGGCTTACTAACGAGGCGCATGTTTCTGATTTGGCCTACTGAGGTGGACAATTAGTTCGTAGCATAATGGCGTGTAATACTGACAGATGTGACGACAACTGAGAGAAGCTTAGCCGTGCAAGTGCTGCGGAGCTTGAGTGTATCACCTGACTTGTTTGACATGCAGACACATAAAAAAATCGGTTGTGGTATAAAAATCAAATCTTTACATTTGATGATGCAGGGAAGAAAGGTTAGCTTTTTTGTGTCCACTGAGGGATCTACGAAAATGCAAGCAATCCTATCGAAGGGGTCGATTTTGAAGTAAAGATTGTATAATTTATGACATGTGTTGAGGCATAGGCATAATTAAGTGCAAAGAATAGTATCTTAACCCAGCTCATCTCACAAAGTTCAGCTCATCTCACAAATTAAGCTGTGGCTTTAAAATCCGACGAACTAAGATGTTTACACTTTTGCCAATATATATATGTACATATCCCATATATTTCCATTCAATTTAGTTCATATTCGGAATTTTGCGCTGCAAAACTGATTTGTGTAGTTTGCCATTTGTCGATGTTTGCCATCTCTCCTGCCTGAGTGCATGCAGAGGCACCACTCAATGCAACAAAACATGTGTAACGTTAACAACCGGAAATTGCATCGAAAGCTTTAACTGTATCTCTGAAGGTTCTGTCCAGGCCGAATTTAGGCTTGCCGGCACACATAGGCGAGCTAAGTTCAGGTCGGGCAGACACAAGTAACCTGGGCACACAGCTACTCACCAGTCTGAGCATGGCGACCGAGATGCGAAGGGAGGTGGACTGTCGGCGCCATCTGCCGCCGCCGGCCTCTTATACCGGCATCGGTCAGCCGGTGACCTCGACACTTTCATCTCGCCACTGACCAGCCCGCCTCCCGGCCAGCCACCGGTCAGCTGACACGATGGTGGGTGGTACCAGCGGTCCGGTCAGCTGACACGGTGGTGGATGGTACCAGCGGCCCGGTCAGCTGACACGATGGTGGGTGGTACCAGCGGCCCGGTCAGCTGACACGATGGTGGGTGGTACCAGCGGTCCGGTCAGCTGACACATGATGGTGGTACCAGCGGTCCGTCAGCTGACACGATTGGTGGTACCGCGGCGGTCAGCTGACACGGTGTGTGGTACCGTCCCGGTCGCTGACACGATGTGGGTGGTACCGGGCCGGTCAGCTGATACCAGCGGCCTGGTCTGGTGATACCGCGGTCGGTCAGCTGACACGATGGTGGGTGGTACCAGCGGCGGTCAGCTGATATGATGGTGGTGCCACGCCGTCGCTGACACGAGGGGTTGCCAGCGGCCCGGTCAGCTGATACCATCGGCCTGGTCTGGTGGTACCAGCGGTCCGGTCAGCTGACACGATGGTGGGTGCCACCAGCGGTCCGGTCAGCTGACACGATGGTGGGTGGTACCAGCGGTCCGGTCAGCTGACACGATGGTGGGTGGTACCAGCGGCCCGGTCAGCTGATATGATGTCACGGTCCGGTCAGCTGACACGATGTGTGTGCCGGGCCCGGTCGCTGATACCATCGGCCTGTTGGTGGTACCAGGGTCCGGTCAGCTGACACGATGGTGGGTGCCACCAGCGGTCCGGTCAGCTGACACGATGGTGGGTGGTACCAGCGGCCCGGTCAGCTGACACGGTGGTGGGTGGTACCAGCGTCCCGGTCAGCTGACACGGTGGTGGGTGGTACCAGCGGTCAGGACAACTGACACGGTGGTGGGTGGTACCAGCGGCCCGGTCAGCTGATATGATGGTGGTACCAGCGGTCCGGTCAACTGACACGGTGGTAGTACCACCGCACACTGTGATAACTTAAAGTAAAACTGGCCAGAAATAATTGCGAATATGCTAGTTACAGGAGCGATTTTGGTCTAAAGCGGAAGAGCTTAAAATTGGGAACATATGGAGAAGCTCTATTGTCCTAAAGATTGCTTAGCACAGGAATCAGTCCAGAGTTCATACCTACTGGACGAAGGGAGCATTTCCCTCCCCTAATTTTGCATCCGCTAAATATTTCGAGAACCAATTGAGGTAGACAGCTCAAATTGTACAAACTCCTACATGAGTACCCAGTGCTCCTTGTTTTAAAAGATCAATATCCGGTCATGCATGGCGACATTATGACATCATAAGCAAAGTCCGCTGCCTCCCGTACGCTACATAATTATCTGTCAGCGTTTGCTTTGTAAGCATTATGCACTGCAATTGTGACCTAATAATTGCTACGCAGAGTAGGTCCAAGACTTCCTTGTCTTAAATGGCTGAAATTATTCCAAAACATATCCCCAAGACATGACACACAAGCAGAATCTGTGTCTCTGAAGGCACGTCGAGCTGTGCTCCCGTTGTTCGACGTACCCGAACCACCCGCACGGGGCTGATCCACGACAAGACCCACCTCTCCCGGAACTGCTGCTATAATTCCTTCTTTCTTTCACACACATCTTGTTTTCTGCGCCAGACACCTCCCACACTTTGACCTCCAGGAGGTAAGATATGTGGAGAAGGCACTCAAAACATCAAATTCAGGCATGCATAGTTGAGAGACCGAGCTGGCATGTACCCTCGCGGGCAGGTCGAGCTGCGGCAGCAGACAAGTCATTCATCCGACGAGGTGTGCATCCATGGATGGTGCATGTCATGATGCTACCGGTGTTGATCAGTGTTCGCCACCTTGCGGTCAATCATGGTGAGTTGAAGATTGTACGCCACTCTGAAACAGGTGCCGTCTATTGCGGCAACGCAGGTCGACCTCAGCAGACTAATCTCGGATTGAACACTGTCTCGTTATTTTTGGGAGGCCTCTGCTGACTCGCGCTTGTACTGGATCCGCAACGGCCGGCAGAAGCGGGTTGAAGACGGCGTAAGTTGGTCCAGACACAAGTGCCACCCATCGTCAGTTGCAAAGGCACCAGAGTTGTACAGAACAGATTATGTTCTGCAGCTTCTTCACCATATCCCATCTGTTTGTGTACAGCTTGCTCTGTGGGCTCATCAAATTCCCATTTGTCGTGAAGCACGGCCGAAATGTAGGTGCTGAATAAAGTCGCCGGCTGGTCACCAGGTGAAACTGGCAGACAGCGGGAATGCCACCAGCAGCTGCGTCGTATGATCCAGGAGAGCCTGTAGAGGCACCTCAGCTGACGTCTCGGTGAATTGCATGCTGCTGACTGCCGGATAACACTCTACCCGGACCTCATGCACCTTTCCATTGGCGGCCAGGATGTCTGTCTTTGTCGCATCATTCGTCACTCGGAGGAACACACGTTAGCCGTGCACAGACGAGTCAGCTGCCTCACATTGTCAGCGCCCGCTCTCCTGACACGCACTCGGGTTGGCTCACTCTAGACCTTCTGAGAGCCCGGCGAATCTTGCTGGGCAGATTCGGCGATTCCCCACTTGTCGCAGCACGAAAGCCGCATTCTTCATACCCTCAGCACGAGCACTTTGCTTAGCGGTCACCACAAGCTGCAGAGAACTGTGCTGTTGAGCAACCCTTGAGGACGTCGGACGCTCAGAACTGGCGCTGAGCTGATCGTAGATTCTATAGCTGGTCATTCTCGCGCTCCCTTCATGGCCTCGACATAAAGGAGGATCTTGGCTCCAGCATCACCCACGACGCGGTCACGACGTTTCAGGGACATGGAGAACACCTCGGCTCCCGAAAGATAAGTCGCAAACTGACTTCTGAATTTATCCTGAGATCGCTTACACTTAAATGACTTTCATTTCAAGCTCTTGGCGATCAAATCCTTCGCCTTTTTCGTGTCCACAATCGACGACTCACTCGGGAAATAGTCCTGAGGGACTTCCTCCGTAACCAACTGCAAACTATAAGAAGATACATGAGCATAATAATTTCCACGCCTAAACGCCTTTGTACTGGCTAGCATGTTCACTAATTCCTTTCTGCTGACGCGCACCTCCACTTTCACTGTGCGCAAAATCCAGCCACCCTGACCCGACCCTTACAGGCAAGGACCCTTTACGTGACCTATGGCGACTCAGTCGCCTTGTCAGGTCGAGGAGTTCTTTTTTTTTTGGCGCAGCGACCATTGGATCAGGTTACCCGGTCAAAACATCCCGCCAGCCGGCGCGTCGCGGCAGCTGGCTGGGGTTTCCCGTGCCGCCCGTGCCAGCCACCGCGCCGTACCGCGACCCGCCGAGATACAATTGATCGTTACCGATGTTTAGGGCAGCTAGGGGCAGCTGAAACTTATTGTGCATATAGTCAGAGGATCGCTGATTTCATTGGTATTGGTCTCTATTTGTGCGCTGTTGTGTGTTCTTTTGTTAACGTTATTCGCACTTGGATGTACTAAGCAATTTAACGACTATGACAATGACTTCTTTTAAAAATACAAATATCATATTGTGAATCGCTCTATGCGCTTTTGAATTGCCCAACGCATTGCGTATGCTCTCCGCTATTACTTCGTGTCTCACTTGTCCAGGTTTTTAGAATGCATATTGCTTTTACCAGTCATCAAACTACGACAATATTTGTGCACATGTGCATTGCTTTTATTTCCACACGTAATGTTGTCCATGTTCATGGACTCGTTGCTATATAAAATTATGTGAAAAATGTCATAAAAACTGTGACCTGGTGTGCGTAAAGCATTTGCTGATGTATCGGCGCCACGAAAATGGCTCTACAAAATAGCCGAGAAATGCATTTCTGACCAATATTTTCATTGAGTTGTCACACTGTGCAGCGGTTCGGTCAGCAAGCAGGGTGGTGGTGGTACCAGCGGCCCGGTCAGCTGTCACGGTGGTGGTGGTACCAGCGGCCCGGTCAGCTGACACGGTGGTGGTGGTACCAGCGGCCCGGTCAGCTGTCACGGTGGTGGTGGTACCAGCGGCCCGGTCAGCTGACACGGTGTTTGGTGGTACCAGCGGCCCGGTCAGCTGACACGGTAATGGTACCAGCGACCCGGTAGCTGACACGATGGTGGGTGGTACCAGCGGCCCGGTCGCTGACACGGTAGTGGTACCAGCGGCCCGGTCAGCTGTCACGGTGGTGGTGGTACCAGCGGCCCGGTCAGCTGACACGGTGTTTGGTGGTACCAGCGGCCCGGTCAGCTGTCACGGTGGTGGTGGTACCAGCGGCCCGGTCAGCTGTCACGGTGGTGGCAGCCAGCATCGCCGACTGGTACCGTGGATTGTTCATCGGCAGAATTTCTACCGGAAACGACGGGCAACCGGCAGACTTCCCGCCACACACCGGGTGGGATCGTGCGCTACAACGCGCTACCACTCGTGGTCGCTGACCCACACACGCTGGCTGAGGTCGATGGGTAACGTGATAATTCGGCCGCGGCAATCAGGCACTGAGGTCTGCCGAGTGAACAGGAATCGTCTTGACACTGGACTCAAGGAGTTTGAGATTCCTGTGAATTTGACGAATCTCTAGCGTCTTGCCTCCGGTGTAATTGGTACGGCATGATTTGGATGTAAGATTATAGGTATTGTGTTGGTTGAAATATACACCTGACTGTACAACACAAGCACATGATTAATAACGAGTAGAAATGACTTTCTTAATTTTGTTAAAAGGAATGCCACCAAGGTCGGATACTTGGGATCTCTTCCTAGCCGCCACGTTCGTGTATAGTTTTTCTTCTGTATATGTATATAGCATCAGTGTGGAAGTTATGGTGGTACTCAATTGTTCTACACGCTGTAATTGCCGGCACCCAGTGTTGGCTGTCGGGATTGTTTTTATAATGTGTACTGGATTAGCACGTCTATGCAGAATAATTCATTATCTTTGTTTAATAGCGCTTGTTAATGTTTGGTAAGCTTGTCGCAGACGGAAGGCCGTTTTAAGCAGTGCATTTCAGGGCACAGTGGACGCATGTCCAACTGCATTGTCCTTGCGTCGTGCAGGGCACTCGCCAGCTCCGTTCAAGCATCAAGTCATATCAGTCCCTTTACAATGTACACTTGTGGCGAATTTCATCACGCAGCAACCGCCCTCTTCGATAATACACCGTGGAACAACGGACGAGGGCGGTGTTTAACTTTGACCCCAGCGACCTTTCAAATGTAAAGAAACGGGTTTTGTTGCAACAGGAGGTTGCGACTATTTAATTGTTCCCAACATCCCAGGATCCCCCGGCCTAAAAGTGTTATCCCAATCGATGCGGTAAAACATTTCATCATCGTTAAGATCAAAGCATATCATGCAATGCTTCTTGTATCGTTGCGCACGGTGGACGAACAGAAGCAGTGTTGTCTCACGTGGTTTGTACTGGCTTCTCAGTGGTGACAAACGTTTCCTGAAAAATGCAATGTCGCATTGAACAATGTAAGTAATAACGACGACAAAATGTTGATGCAAACAATAATTTTGGAACTCGTGAGCCTTCAACTTCAACACGTTTACCGGCAATCCTAAGTATTATGGGATCACGTAGAAGAAACAAATCGATAGAGGAGCTAAGGAATTGCACCAGATGCAAATCCGCAAGCTCGTAACGGAAATATCTTCACATTGGTGCTTACAGAACAAAACGTCCGTCACGTCCGCAACTTATTCTTTGACGATGACGCCTATATCCTTGAGAATCGACGACCCAGTTAGAGTTAGCAGCTTTTCGCCGACACTAGCCATTTTCATGACGTCGCGTCGTCCCTGGTTATCATTGGCGTAGTTTGCCATTGGAGGAACAAGTCAGCTTTCAATCATGCAAGCAAGTTTCAATCATGATCAGGCAGCGAATCGAGACGTCGCGAACGCACGTCGAAGCATTATTGTGGACCCAAGAAGCAACTGGAAGTGCCATCCTTGTGCTGAGGATTTATGCCTGAGTTATGGTAAACTCGACGTGCAATGACATTCAAATAGCTTCGTGTGTGCTGATCAGTGGCACAGCCAGGATTTCCTTGGGGGTGCCGATAGAAGAAAAAAAGCAGATGGAAAGATGAACTTCGGTGCGCGAATCGCCCAAAGTCTTCATTTCAAGTGGTGAAAATCTAAATTTTGTGGGGGCTTCACATGTCACACTTGTCATTCCTAAGGGATGGGCGCCCTCTTGGCTGCACCTCTAGAGATAGAACATTAATGCGGACCTTTCACTTCCGGTTGTAGACCATGCAACAGTTATTGGTGGATACAGAAGCACGCTGCTCTAAGCCAGCACTAAGTACATCAACGCGTGAAAGGCGCGCTGTAGCATCAAATCAAGGGTAGCATGAAATCATTCGACTGAAAACGACATAACAAGGTGTTCATGTCTATGGAACCATTTTGTATGTTTTATGCGCAGGCTGCAACCATCTAGCGCCGCGACATATTCTAAAATAACGCACGATACTGTCCATGAAGCAACGTTGTTGTCCCCGCTAGGGGTGTCACAGTGATATATTTCGCACTAGCGTTCAGCACTCCAGCAAGAAACCCAGAATCAGGGGTGTTGTTTTGCTTACGTCGGGGGGGGGGGGATCAGCTCAATTTTGCCCATCCAATAGTGACTCCCCCCAAAATATTAAATTAAAAAAACATTTAGTCTAAAACCACTTGGTCTTGCTTGCTTAGATTTGGAGAATATCTTGAACTTGGCCTCTTCTTATGTGATGATGGTTTTAGATAAACGAACTTTAAAACGGTGCGTTAGGTAGAATTACCAGGCAGCTGCACTCGATAAGAGCTAAATATTGTCATTTTTCACCGTCAAGAAAAAAACACCCCGGTAGCCCAGTTGCCGACCCGGTAGCTCAGTTGCCGACCCGGTAGCTCAGTTGCCGACCAGGTAGCTCAGATGGTTAGAGCGCTGGCTTGCTCTAGTTTCCCCTGTCCTAGCAACGCAGAGTTCGAGTCGCTTCGCGCGCTCGCGTTTAGCCCCTGGCTGGGAGGGTCAGTTGGCAGCTGTCCCGATAAGGCTGGGGACGAGCTACCGGGCCGTGTCGGTGCATCGACGGCACGTTGAACTTCCGCTCAAAATTCTGCCGTTGGACTTTAATTCATGTATCGGGTGGTGGGGCCAGGGCTCACGCAACAAGCTCTGCTTACCAATAGGACCCTGGTTCATAAAGCCACCCCAACAAGAACTCCGATTAACTTTTCTTTTTTCTTTTTAAAGTACATATTTGTATATAAAAAGCCAATGTGACCTGAAATCGATTAAAATGTTACGTATAAGGACTCCACGTTTTGTATCGAATGTTCGAACGCAGTCAGTTCCACTGTTCAAGTCTGTTCAATGCATGCTGGTATGACCAGCATGCTGTATGGTGTATGCAGCATGGTGTAATGCTCTATATGAATAGCTTATTCAGTTCTCAAAAAGTAGCAGTTGGGGACAAAAATGTGTCTGTGGAGTCCATTTGGCTTGATGTCACTGTGGGAAAAGGCAACAGCAATACTCTGAGGATAGGAGCTTTCTACCGATCAGGAACCCTGCCACATTCTCAGCAACTGGAGCTTGACAATGTGATTTGTGAGGAAATCAGTAGAAACTTTAAGGGGAAGTGCCTTATTCTTGGTGACTTTAATCTAAAAGGTTATGAAAATGCTGGTGTTGGCTCCCATCATGCAAAATATTTAGGAAATTCCTTGAAGAGGACCTGTTCTTACACTAGTTTGTATCGGAACCCACCAGGCATGGTTCATTCTTGGACCTTGTATTCTCGGATTTAAGTGACTTCGTTCAAGACTTGACTGTAGGCGAAACTCTGGGAAAAAGTGACCATAACATAGTTAGATTCAAGGCACATGTAGGGAAAATTATCAAGGATAATTTGGTAAAGGTTCCAAATTTCAACAGAGCAGACTTTGACTGCATGAGAGCGGCTTTAAGTGCCATCAGATGGGAAGAAGAATTCTCCAATTTAAATGCCTGTGAAATGTGGGAAAGGTTCAAATCTTACTTGAAGGAAACTCAGATTAGACATGTCCCCCAAAAGCAAAGACACAAAGGAAGGGTAGGAAAGCCAGCATGGCTAACACCAGACGTGATAAAAGCAATTAAGGCTAAGAAAACTGCATTTAGAATTTTTAAAGAAGCCTCAAATGTCGTTAATCTAAAGGCGTATCGAAAAGCTAGAGACACTGTGAAGCAAAAAACCAGAGCAGCAAAGCGAGCAAAAGAACTGGATTTAGCTAGAAACTGTAATGGGGACAGTAAAACGTTCTTTAGTTTCTACAAGCTGAGTAAGGTTTCTAGC
Organism: Imbricaverruca yamaguchii; assembly: GCA_034440575.1. Classification (NCBI taxonomy): domain Eukaryota; kingdom Metazoa; phylum Arthropoda; class Thecostraca; family Neoverrucidae; genus Imbricaverruca; species Imbricaverruca yamaguchii. The sequence goes on from JAOTOL010001614.1 coordinate 1,742,259, forward strand.
ACAATTGGTCCACTGGAAGTAAACGGGACTACATTGGGTGAGGATAGTGAGATGGTTGAGGAGCTGAGCAAGCAGTTCAAATCAGTGTTTACATTGGAAGATATGACCAATCTGCCGACCGTACACTATAGTTCAGTGACATGGGATCTGACAAATGATGTTGACTTCATTGATAGTGATGTTGTTTACAATCATATCAGGAAAATAAAGCCAAATAAGGCAGCAGGACCTGATGAAATTTATGCTAGGGTGTTGCGGGAAACTGAAAAGGAACTGGCTTTTCCACTTAGTATAATATTTTGTAGATCAGTTTCACATAATGAAATTCCAACCGATTGGAAAAGGGCAAATGTAGTTCCTATTTTCAAGAAAGTAGAAAGAGGGAAAGTTGAAAACTATAGGCCAATAAGTCTCACATCCCTAGTCTGCAAGGTACTGGAATCAATTATCAAGGATAGAATAGTTAGTTATCTGGAAGGTAGCAGATTGATTCAAGATACTCAACATGGGTTTAGAAAGGGACGATCGTGTCTCACAAACCTCTTGGACTTTTTTGAACTTCGCCACAGAACAATTTGATCAGGGAAATCAGGTTGATGTAGCTTATCTTGACTTTAGTAAGGCCTTTGACTAGGTACCCCATAAACGGTTAATGATACAGCTTCAGACCCATGGTATTGCAAGTAGCATCTTAGAATGGATAGAGATGTGGCTTTCAGGTAGACAGCAAAGAGTGATGTTAAATGGTACAAAGTCGTCGTGGCAAAATGTTCTTAGTGGAGTCCCCCAGGGTTCAGTACTGGGGCCACTACTGTTCATTGTATTTGTAAATAACATTGAAAGTGGCCTAAGCAGTAAAGCTTTGAAATTTGTGTATGGATTTTTTTTTTTTGATTTGAAGGTCTTTAGGGCAATAACAGGTCAAGATGAGCATATCTCGCTGCAAAAATACTTAGACGAAATTGTGAAGTGGTCCGAAGAATGGCAAATGAAGTTTAATTTTGATAAGTGGAAATTCATGCATGTAGGTAAGCAGCATATGGAGGCTGCATGGGTGGCCAAGTGCTATCAGCGACTCAACAGGAGAAGGATTTAGATGTGGGGCATCAGAACAGACCAAGGAAGCCAGGAAGAAGGCACTGAGAATGCTCGGGGCAATAAATAGGAATGTATCATACAGAAGTGAGAAAGTCATGAGGAAGCTTTACTGTACATATGTCAGGCCACATTTGGAATACTGCATCCAAGCTTGGTCTCCTAGCTATGGAAAAGATTGTTGGCTTTTAGAGAGAGTACAAAAGAGGGCTACAAAAATGGTTAATGGCAGAAACAACCTGGCATATGAGGAAAGATTGAAGAAATTGAATATGATTTCACTTAGATATAGAAGGCTGAGAGGAGATCTCATCGAGGTCTTTAAATTTGTCCATGGTCTGGAAAGGGGATATTTTGGGGAAATGTTTGAACTGAACAGAAATGATGCAATTAGAGGTCATAAATTCAAAATTAAAGTTAACCACAGCAGAACAAGGTTAAGGCAGACATTCTTCACCAACAGGGTAGTGAACACTGGAACCAGCTGCCAGAAAACGTTGTCAGTAGCAGCACATTGAACATCTTTAAAAAGAGCATAGACAATCATTATAAGAATAAAGGGCTTGCTTTTCAGTATTACAGGGAGGGCTGATTGACAGATTTGGTGGGCGACTGGTTCAGTTTACAGAGTGCAACCAAGAACTTGTGGCTCATAGTTGCACTAATCTTTTATGTCTTTATGTCTTTATGACCGAATCCATGATTCCCTTACCTGGGGTGTTTCTGTATGCTTTGACTACAAATATTAATTTGAATAATATATGGACAGTTCGCCATCACGGATGTGCATGGATTTTCCTAAAACGTTGGGTAGGTGTACAAGCTTCATGCTAGCGCTGCTCGTTTCCCAGTAGGTGTTTTAAAAAAAATAATGGGATTGGTGTACCACTTCAATAACCGGGAGTGTTATAATTCCGTATTTCGCTCGAACTACAGTTTATTTCTTTGGCGCGAGGTAGTTCGAGCTGAACTTGGTTAACCTGAGCGCTTTTTAGCATAAAAGGTTAGATAAAAAGTTGCTGTTGCAGGTCTTTAGTCTGTACGCATCTACTGATCAGCGTAAAGTACCTCGCGGAATCTCCATGCGCTTGATAACCAGTGAACAATGGTGTTGTGGTAAATCCAGTGTGACACAGTAAGCATCTATAGAGAGTACATGCACCTGGAGTTGTTCTGCGTTTGTTTGTTTTGTTTATTGGTTGGTTCACGACACACTTTATGCACAGTCACGGCTAATGGCCCCGCCCACACTGTTTCGCCGGTGGGCCGCGGGATTGGGAAACGTCCTGAGTGGCACTAGAGTCGAACCCGGGACCTTTGGTACCCATAGCCCGACACCTTAACCACTCGGACATTCCCGCCCCGAGTTGTTCTGCGTGGCGAATATCTGTCGCGACGTGGTGGGTGTATGCTGCAGAAAGTACAGGTGGAGTAAGAAAGTAACCCGTGTTGTGCAGTATGTGTATAGTTTTCTAGGGCATGAGTGAGGCATTGTGTAGTATGCGTGCTTCTTTTTGTGTGGTATGTTTTTGGAATTGGATGACATGTGCTGTACGATGGGTGTCTGATGTTCGTTTGTAATGTATTCGGTGTCGTGTGGTATGTGACTAGCACACAGTTCACCATTGGTGTTGTGTGCTTGAAGTTTAATGCAAAGCGTTTTTTTTTGGGGTGGGGGGGGGGGGGCGCTATCATGATATTTTCCTCGGCGTACCTCTCACGTGGCATGATATTGTATAGTGGTATGGTCGTATGGTGAGCAAATGGTTTGACATTTTAATTGCCTAGAGATGGGAGAGGTAATTCTGTACCCAAATCGTATAGCTTGCGGTTGAATGCCCGTTTCTGGAAATTACCCACCAATTTATAATAATCAACATCGTTATGGATGCACCACGTGGTGGAGCAGGTTATGGCACAACATCTTCAACAACAGTGTTCAGTGTGAAACAACAACGTACGATCATTTGTTGTGAACCATTATGGAGGTCCCAATCGGTACTGAACACCCGATTCCTCACCATAAGTATATCTAATTTGTGTTTCTTTAGAAAAGTGTTTCGTTGTGGTTTGTGCACTGGCGGATCCAAGGGGACTATTCCGGTCATGGTCCCCGAAACGCCTTAAAGGGGCCATCATGTTTTTGGGCCCCCGAAACCAACATAAGTAACCTAAATTAATATACGGTAACTTTGAAAATAGCGGTCCTGGTGAAGGAATCTCCAATTTTAAAGGTATTTACATAATTATTGGAAGACCAATATGGTAGCATAGTAGATTCTCACGCACATCGGAGATTCTATGCTGCTTAAGTTCTGCTTACAGCAAGAGTTGACAAAATCAGCAGTTTCATTATTCCTTAGTCAGATAGCTTCATGAATTTAGTTTAGCCAGTAACGGGCAAGCAAACCTAGTGGGCCAGATTTCGAAAGCGAAATTTGAACTGGATGTTTTGTGCGTGTGTCCAGTTAGGCCCAGTTGAGCAGCATGCTTCCTATGTTGACACTGGCGGATCCAGGGGGGGAATTCCGGCCATGCCCCCCTCGAATCGCCTCAAAGGGGGGCCATCGTGTCTTTTGGCCCCCCGAAGCCAACAGAAGTAAACTAAACTAAAATACGGTAGCATCGAAAATAGCGCTCCGTGTGAAAGAATCTCCGATATTAAAGGTATTTTAATAATTGTTTGGAAGCCCAATATGGTATCATAGTAGATTCTGACACATCGAGGGTTCTATGCTGCTTAAGTTCTGCTTATAGCAAGAGTTGACAAAATCATCAGTTTCATTATTCCTTTGTCAGATAGTTCCATGCATTTAGTTTAGCCAGTAGTGGGCAAGCAAACCCAGTGAGCCAGATTTCGAAAGCGAAATTTGAACAGGATGTTTTGTGTGTGTCCAGTTAAGCCCAGTTGGACAGCATGTTTCGTATGTTGATGTGGGTCGCTAAGATGAAAAGACAGGCTACGTTGGCTGACTTTTTTTCTCAAGAAGAATAGGAAGAGGAGGAAGATATTTAGATCCTGATATTTAGATTTAGATATTTAGTAGATATTTAGATCCTGAACAAGAGATAACTAGTGGGTTCGCAGGTAAGGGAGATTCTGGTGGTAGGACCGGGCGATCAAACTTTGGGGACTTTATTGCAGTTTAAGGTAGGTATCTGCCTATCTATGAGATAAGTTTAACACATGTACACTCATGAGTCAGACAAATAGGTTAGGTTTGGTTAGGTTGGGTTAGGCTATGCTTCTGTTTTAAGTTGGAACAATTATTTATCAAAATAAACAATTTTTGGATTTTTTTTCCAGGAAATTGATCCTTCAAAAATGGGGCAGGCTAGATTGGTTTGGTGAAGTTTTTAAGTTGAATCTTTTCATGCAAAAGTTGTTTGAAGATTTTCCATTTTTAAGCAATTTGTATTCTTGCATGGAAGGTTAGGCTAGGCTAGGTTAAGTTAGGCTACATTATTTTTTTGCTACTTTGAACATTACTTTTGATGCTATCTTACCCAAATCCAAGCCCCTCCTTTGGTGTTACTGTGCCTCCCAACTGAAAAAATAGTATGCACTTCCATCGGATCCATCCCCCAAAACAATTTCCTCCAAAAGTGACGTCACTAGGGTGGCTACATTTCCATAACTTTTCACGACTTACATTATGTTTTTGGCTCTGGGGAGTTCATTTTGGGGTATATTTGAAGAACAACAATTATTTGGAATAAAAAAGGACAGCGAAATCGACCAGAGCCATAATATTTTTGGCCACCAAAATCATTTTTTTTTATTTCAAAATTTTGAGTTTTCAAGTCTTCTTCAATTTTCCTGTTCTACTCGGTAGAGTAGACTGATAGACGTTGGAAGTCAACTTGCTCCAATAAAAATGCTCATTTGAGCTAGAATCTTCGATTTGAACTCTGATGGGCAAATATGCAAAATTTATAGGCAGTCAAAAACGGGGGAAAAATGAGAGAGAAAAAAAATGTGTCGTACGTTTTGTTGCATCCTTAAAGATAAGCAAACGCTGAAGGTTTCATTAAAATACTTGCATCCGTTAAAGCGTGACGACTGGTTTAACTTTTTGGAGGTCACCTCACTTGACCTAAATTAACTCGTTGGTCCTAGATGACGTGACTTCAAAAGTTTGACATAGCATGCCGATTTGATGTGGTAAAAGGTATGCCAAATTTTGCGCGCTTCCCCGCGCCGTTCCTTCACTATCCGCAAAAAAAACATGAGGGGGAGGTGGCGGTTGAAGACCCCCGGTAAGGCGCGGGTTAAGGTATCCACAAAACGAGTTTACACATTTTACCTCCATGAAGCAAGCATATAGGGTTAGGTTTGGTTCAGTTTGGCTAGATTAGGTGAGGTTAGGTTTTTCTTATTGGTTGAAAAAAAAAACTTTAAGAAGTAAATGTTCCCAATAAATATATTTTTTGCAAGAATAGATTAGGTTTGATAGGTTTGGTCCATTTTTAGTTGCTTTTTTAGATTAAAACAAAAATCCTTTCAACAAATTCTGACATGGAAGGTTAGGTAGTAAATTCACGCTTGAAGGCGTTTTGTGAATCCTTAGATCAGGAAGTTACTGTGCAAACGTCAGGCATTTGGAAACCCCCCCCAATTCCTTAAAAAAAAATTTTTTTTTTAGAGAAAAAAAAGGGAAAAAAAAAAAGGAAAAAAAGAAAAAGGAAAAAAAAAAAAAAAATTATTAAAGAAAAGGGGATTAATTGGAAAAAAAAAAAAAAAAATAAAAAAAAAAAAAAAAAAAAAAAAAAAAAAAAAAAAAAAAAAAAAAAACCCCAAAAAAGAAAAAAAAAAAAACCCCAAAAAAAAAAAAAAAAAAAAAAAAAAAAAAAAAAAAAAAAATTAAGGTGGGAAAAAAAAATTTTTTTTTCTTAGAATATACCTTTCCAATGCAATGTTTATGAATGTGACTGACACCGATTAGGACCACCAATTTTCTCTGAAATTGTCTACTTTTGAGTTTGTGGGCAAAGTAACACCAAAAAGAGGCTTTGAGTTTGATAAAAAAACAATGTTTAAAAATAAACTAAAAATGCAACAGAACCTAACACGCGCCCTGGAGGGCCTCAGAAAATTACATGCACCGGAGGGGGCGGATTCCGCCCCAATAAGATATCGGTTCCTGTTACAGCTGGGGTAACGAAATTCACAGGATGGATAGATACTTTAGTGAACTCAATTGTGTCCAAATTTCATGACCTTAGGTCAATATTTTCAAGGTCAAATGAGGTAAAATGCCAAAATTGTCCGGTTTTGCGTGGATTGGCTTGTCATTGTTATGGAACGTTGTGATTGTGTTTAAATGCACCAAAATGGACACCAATGATGTTTTGGACATTAGTAATGATGCAATACAGATGCTAGACCGGGCATTTAACCTCAAGTCACCTATATATGAGCACTTTATCAGGTCATTACTAGCTCCAGTTACCGGAACCGGGCCACCAATCCGACTGCTCCATTGGGCGGTTCGGCGCAATCGGCTCCGCAAAGAAAGGAGTGAAGTGCATGAATACAGTATTGAAATGCTTAGGTACACAATGACAAGCAGTATTTTTCAAGATGTGTATGGTCATTAACGTGCAAAGTGACAATCAACAGCCTGACGGTCATTTGCATTTATGCCATCATTCCAGTTGACCAAGTTTGGTTCCATTAACCTGTCATGAACTTGACCTGACTTGACCTCGCTGACCAAACATGACTTTGAAACTATATAGTATAGGAGTACACATCAAATAAATCGCCAATGTCGCCAAGAACACTTACCTTTTGCCAATATACGGTAAGCTCATCAGCGCCAATTTGTGTTGTCTGGATTTTTTTCTTTGCCTTAACGGCGCCTAATAAAAAAAATCGGCCGATTTCCGTTTTCAGGCTTCATGCAACGCGCCGGTCATTTCTGAGCTGGTACGCAAAGAATTGCGTAAATCGGCCGGTGAAATCTGGAGTTATGTGCGAAAAACCGGAGATGAGCGGATTTCGGCCCCCTCACTTCAGGGCGCGTGCTAACCTAGCCTAACCTCCCATTGGAGATATAATCTTGGATTGACAATCAAATTGGTTATTTTGATAGATGGAAAACTTTGTTGTTCTTTTTGTGGAAAGATAATTGTCTAAACCAAGATGTCCAGGAATAAAATGTTGTGAACTCAAAGGTGCATTTTGACGTGTACGTCTGTCCTTATTTTCAGTCTGGATTCTTCATCTCAACCTTCTCCTGAAAGAGTAGCTTCTGCCTCCAACCTCTCCTGTCTCGATCTTCTGCCTGCACCAGAAGTTGGCCCCAGCCCAGCCTCTGCCCGCTGAGATCCAGAGTTGCACCACCCTAGTGAGACTGAGATCAGTTTGCTTGCTGTTATTCCAAGTAAGGAGTTCACATGACCAATTGTCTCAATTATGATTATCTTGGAGATAGCTGCCAATGTGGTGAGGTAAACAGTAGGTCAAGGTTTTTGCACTGTGGAAAGAGTTGGCATACAACAAATATGCACCCGGTTTAATGGTTCTAGCTATGCAAAACATTGACAACTTTTAGATACTTTTTTCCTTGAACAAAGGTAAGCCTGTTGTCGATGCCCATATAATTTGGCATAAGCCATGGTTAGTGTATACTGCAGCGCATTTTCCAGCATTGCTATTAAACCAAAAATAATGGCAGGATGGGCATCCACCAAAACCATTCCAACCCTTTCATGGAAATCTTAGGCACACCATTGAGGGAGGGGCGGGGGCTGACACACAAGTCCGAAAGTTGGCCCCTCCCAAACCGGTAGGCTAGGTCCGCTAGTGGGTTTGTGTGTGTGAATTTGTGTTTCTTGTGGTAAAATTACCAACAAATCGCTTATTACGGTCTTGTGCTTACATGATAAACATCTTATTTGTGGTTCATGCCATTTTCAGCTTTATCAGTCTGTATTTAATGACGGCACTACCGAAGTTGTGTTTTTATTTTGTATGTTCAACTGATTAGTGCGTGATAGCGGCGTAGTGGTGACAGCATGTTGTTCACCACTACGCCGCTACCACGTACTGATCAGGACCGTTGCAATGGTAGCAATGGCTCCATGTACCTTGCGTGTCGTCTCTCCGTTTCTTTGTATATGCGTGGCGGGTTTCTGGTGCCTGATCATTCATGCGATTGTATTCTGCTCCTTTATATATATCCTCTTTGAACTGTGACGTTTTTATGGAACAGTTGTACTCGTTATAAATTCCTATTTCATTTCTGCATGACTGCAGAAGTTCTCACGTTCGCCTCCTCTCGTTTTCAAAACGTTATCCAGAACTGCTTTTTGCAATGCAAGGTACTAGGGTTATTATATAGTTGTGTTTTCCAACTCCAGAGTGGCGTGCATCCCTGCTCGAGGTCAGGGAGGCGGCGCCATGTCCCCTTATCTCCCACCCGATGCGATTGAGCATTTGGTGGGTTCATATAACGCCCGGCTCGGGTGTGCATTTGGGGGTGTTGCCTGAACCATCAAGTTCAAGCAACACGTTCTTTCTTACATCCATATTATGGTTCATTTAGGAACAACGCTCTCTCTGGGTGTAAAAGGTTGCCCTAAAATGGGTGTAGCATAACCATGTAATGGGTGTTACGTAGCACGCTATTGGGCATAACAGGGGCTGAATGTTGGCCCGGAATGAGTGTAGCGCGAACCGACATAGCCAATTATACGGCTGATTGGGGTGTAGGCTAACACACACCGACGGCAGATTTTGAATCATTTGGTTGCACTTTTTCTGTGTATTTTTTTCATCGGTGATGATCGGTTGCCTCACGGCATCGCCCCTCCACTGCAATGACGAATTCTCTGTGACCTTGAACGCTCGTCGGCTGTCACGGTTTGTCAATTTTGCACCCCGCAATTCCTATATTTACCGACGGATTTCGATTTTGTGTTGCATAGGATGCGCTCACCGATTTTTCACAAAGTTACGAAAGTCACAAGATTGCATTACACCATCGTTTCCCGTTTATGACATAATGTTTAAAAAAAACATAATTGGGTGTATTCCGCATCCTCACCCCCCCCCCCATTCCTCCGATGCGCGTGTGAAACAGCCACATCTTATACCTACATCAATCCAGCAGCACTTTGCTCCCACAATAATTTTCTGAAAGCAAAGCCTAGGCCTAGAATTCAACATTATCACTGATAACTGAAATAGCATTCATGGAGACCATAAAACACTGATAGTACCCAGGCAACAGAATGCTGTAGAACAGAGGTCCAGTGTAGTTGCCGATTTGTCAGGGCTGGTATATCGATGCACATGTGCTGAGTGCTCAACATATGCACATAAATATGGGTGCCTATGCGCGTTGCACTTAGCTGAGGCCCTTACCACAATTATTTGTTTTTGGGGGAGTCTTTGGCGCGATTGTTTAAGCCACAGAGTGACATACCGGGTAAGAAATCATTTCTGGTACCCTGGCGGGAACTTTTGGACCTCCGACGTGGAATGACATGTAAATGGTAGAAGACCTGGAGCGCACAAACCAACAATAAGGTACACGCGATAAAACCACATATTGGAGACTGGCCATCGTGCCACCGCAAATCCAGAAGTCACGAGGTGACGCTGTGCATACTGCGTCTCGGCCACACACACGCTACTCACCAATACTTTCTCTGCGGCGATGAGAGACCCTAGTGTCCCCGCTGTTTAGGAAACTTGACCGTACGCCGCATACTATCCTTGTGCCAGCACTTCTCAACAGAGCGAAGGTTGTTTTATGGAAATACTACACTGCTCAATACATATCGTTATGCCCTAGCTGAGGACTCAGACGGAGTTCGTTCTTGGAACATATTCCGCTTTCTGAGAGCGATCGGCTTTCGGTCCATCTATTCACCATGGTAACACCTGTAGTGTCTGCATAACAAACTGAAACGCTGAACTAAAAGTTATGGGCGCTAAATGATCACGCTTTGGTCGAAGCGCCTTTAAACCCAAATAGCCAACGCACTGAACCCCGGCGTAATTTTCAAACGCTGCGACGCGACTTTTTGTTTTAAAGATCTAGTGCGATTTTTCTGGACTTGGCGTCATTTATAGGGGCTTCTAGCTCGAGTTTTAGCGACATCGACACGTTTGTAGAGGCTGAACACGCTTAGTTTTTTTTTTGGCGCGAGTGACTTTCCACATCCGGATAGCTTTTTTTTGTGTTGCCCCGGCATCGCGTTTCTTTGGTGGGTGGGAAGTCCCGATAAGAATCTTGGCGGTGCGAACTGCCGATCCACTAGCGTGATTTTTAGTGGGCCGACGCTAATTTTTTTACCCCCAGGCTTAGCGTAATTTCAGGAGCCGCGGCGCGACCTATTGTCCCCCGATCGTGATTATAAGAGACAACGCCATGATCGGGCCCTGCAGCGTGAATTTCATGAACCCTGGCACAAACTTCTGTGGTCCTAAGCGTGATTTTAAATTGTCACTTTCAGACTGTTTTGCCCGGCCCGACATTCTTGGACCACAGTGGCATTTTCAGGGTCTTCGGTCCCGCCTTTTGGACCTCCCAGCGTCATTGATATGGCCCCAGATATATTTCTAGGGCCCGAATGTGATTTTCAGGGGCTAGGTGTGATTTTTTTGGCACCCTGGCGACATTTTCAACGGACCCTACTCGAATGTTTAGGACCCTCAATTTAATTTTGCAGACCCCCAATTTAAATTTGCAGTGCGATTATTGTCAGCCCCACAACCTCTCAAGTCGAAATGACCTCATCTCCCCTTCGGTACGCCACTGGTCGGATCATAGTGTTCTGAAACAAAATATGCTGAATTAATTATGGCTCGCCGCACGAAACTCTGCTGTGTCAAGCCTACGTGACGTGACGTACCACAGTCCTTGAAGAACGATTAATAAAAACTTGCCGGCCGGGTCCACGCCCAATATCCGGCGCATTGAAGATGATAGGGGTGTTTCATGTCGGCAAGAATAGTTTAATGTGAAGAACTAAATTGGAGAGCAAAGCTGCCTGCGTGGACTGACCAGAGTCCGTAGGCTTTAATCTGAAGAACTAATTGAGACGGCAAAACTGCTTGCGTAGACTGGCCATAGTCCGTAAGCGTAAGTACCTACCTACCCAGTATTACTGAGCTTTAAGGTGGTAACAGGACATGTCGCAACATTTCGTCCACATGGGTTAAGCCGTCTAGTATATGTGGGATGGTGTCATGCCATTACTTCTCAATGGAAGCATTTAGCTACACAAGGTCCCCACTTAAAATCTGTAGGAGATATAAAGGTAGGTACCTACTATTTATTCAAGTGAAAAATGATGCAATTTTGCTTTTCATAATGAACTGTAGATATTTGTACAGCAAAGAGTTATCTTGCATGAAACTAGCAGCACAACAATGTTCAGAAAAAGGTGGTTTAACTGCAGCATTTTGCTCCAAGGTTTCATGGTCTCAGGAACAGGATAGAGCAAAGAGACCCGACATCAATGATAAATTATTCATGAATTAGGGTGGAATATCCCACTTTCTGAACAATAGATTGACAGGTAACCTTCATGTATTACCCCTCACACCTTCATTATATCAATGATGCATCTGAGTCACTGTCAGCTGACTGCCAATCAGCTGTTGGTGACATCACTCAAAACATACAGAGATATCTCCAGCTGAGTGTACTGAATGACCCCAGGGCACAGGGTGGGGATTAAGGCATTTCTTTAGAGATTTCATCTCTGAAATCATTTTTGCATTCTGGGTTCATACTGGATAGAATGGGCTTCACATGTACTCTGACATGGACATGCAGAAGGAACAAAAATTTCACTAAAAACTGCAATATAATCCACATGGGTTGATACACCCTAAAAATCAAATAATCATCTCCACCACTGAAAAATAAACACAAGATTGAAGAAAACATCCACTAAACAACATGTTATTCTACTTATGATCACCAAATAAACCAGCCACTTTTTGTACATCAAGCACACATACAAAATCTAGACATGCACCACACCAAACTACAACCAACAGAAATGCTGACAACTTGCCAGACCTCACACCTGTGCAATGAACAGTGGCCTCCAGTTGCTACAAATTCAGCTGAGGCATCTCCAGGAACCTGCTTTCAAGCCACCCTATAGTGGGAAAAATTGACAGTTTTAAGAGACATCTTCCAGAGTCATGTAGGCCACTGATCAGAATTTGCTTCATTGGCATTTTCTGTTCGTGAACCTTTGCTTTGCTCACAGCTATTGCATCCAGCTGTGGAGTGTGTGGTAGTGGTGTTGTGACCATATCACATAGGGAATTGGCTGGATGGGTAGGTAAGTGTTCGCTCTGAGCTGAAAGTGAAGTGTAAATTACTTCTTGGTTTTTCATTTGGTAAGCCTTGTGCTGAGACCAACAGTGAAAGGAAAGTGTATTACTCCTGTGAGTTATGAGAGATGAAGCTGAGCTGATCATCACAACTCAGTCTTGTGGTGCCATCCATTGTTCACTTCTTTGTTCCTATTCTTTGATGTGACCAAAAATGACAATGTGTATTACTTATGCATATTACATAGGTACTGACTAGGTACCTATGATTTTCCTGTTGGTTGCTGGTAAATAGATTCCATGCATTAAAAAATAATATGTTCATGGAAATGTACTCCGGAAGAAGTCTGTTTGCACTCAGACTCCAAACCCAGAAAATAAGTTTCCCACTCTGCCAGAGCATCACCAGGAATATTTGTAAGAGGTCTCTGTGGTGCTCATCCATGGGCATCAGCAATAAATTTATGTTTATGAAGTAGCTGTGGAGGAATATATTTGGAGCTTCACAGGACATTTTCTTTTGAGGGGTAGTGTTTGAGTGTACAGGAGAAGGAACTTGCTGCTAGGGGCAGAGTGTGCATATGCTATTTCATGGTGGTGAAACCCTAACCTAACCTAACCTAACCCTTAGAAGTATTCCTGGTGATGCCCTTGGGTCATTCAGTGCACTCAGCTGGGAGTGTGTCTTGGTATGATTGAGTGACATTGCCAACAGCTGACTAGCAGTCAGCTGATGATTGCTTGGATACATTGTTGAGATAAATGAAGAGTGAGATGTAATACTTAAAGAATACTGGATTGACATCCCTCCAAAATGGGCATCAACATTGTGCTTTATGATGAGTCATTATGAGGTCTTAATATCTCATTTCTAACAGTATCATTTTGACAAGTAATGTGCTGATACCTAACATTGCTGATTGTGGTGTACAAACATCTCTTAGCACAATTCCAGGTAGGATTATTGCATATGATGTGGTCTGGCATACATCATTGGTAATGATAGGTATTTTGCATCATCCCTCAAATAGTTATTCTAAATTAGGTATCTCAAAGCAAAGGTATGCGACCCCGGTAGCTCAGTTGGTTAGAGCGCTGGCCTGCACTGGTCTCCCCTGTACTGGCAACACAGGGTTCGAGTCGCTTCGCGCGCTCACATTTAGCCCCGGCCGGGAGTGTCAGTTGGCAGCTGGCCCGATAAGGCCAGGGACCAGCTACTGGGCGGCCGTGTCGGTGCATTGGCGGCACGTTAAACTCTCAGTCTAAATTCTGCCGTTGAGTTGGAGTTCATGGATCGGGTGGTGGGGCCAGGGTTCACGCAACAAGCTCTGCTTAGCAATAGAACCCTGGTTCCCCAAGCCACCCCAGCAACAATTTGGATCAAATTTATTTTATTTAAAAAAAGAAAAAAAAGAAAAAAAAGAGGATATGGTGCACATATGAGTATGCTGTTGGATCAACATTGTGCTTGAAGAACATATAAGTTATGCTAGGGCCATATATTTCATGAAAAATTTCAACATCATACTCTACTTGTTTTGACATCTCACACCTAATGAAAGGCCATTATTTTAACACTGCCTGACATAGCTATCCACATAATTCAGAAGCGAACACTGATTCAAATTCACACTGCAGTGTCAATAATGGAATTATTTTTACCATTGATGCAGAAAAAGTAAAATTACACTTACAAACATTAGCAAATAACAATGCACATTCTGATTTTTGTAGAGACTGCACTCAGTTCTATGGTCTGCCATCTGGTGTATGACTGTCAGATGATAAAGTGGCACTATGGTTAATTTAGCAAAGCCTATGGAAGTATGTCAATTTTCTTAGCAATAGTGGATAAACTGGCAACAAAAGTGCATTTCAATCAATACTAACCAGGTTTATGCATACATGCCTACCTGATACTCCCAGCATGCTCACACCTCACAAATGATGAATATTCACAACACAACTCAAGGGTATGGGTGCTGTATGACTGAAGCAGTCAAAGTGCCCCTAAGCCCAAATAACCAACCAACCAACTCAAGAGTGGGATGCTCATATCACTACTGGTTTGCATATTTGGGTATGGGTTCCATGATATGAAATGGTTTATTAAAATTATAGTGAAGACACTCCATCTAACAAGTCCAATTACCTGCCTAATTTATTCCTTTTGGTGGAAACAATGTGTTCCTTCTTGGATACAAATGCTCCAGATAGTTATTGTTTTTTGTTGTTGCAGGAAATGGCAATGGCAGAGAAGCATAGTTTTGGCGTGGAGCCAATCACCACCCATGCCTGGAATTCTACTAGGGAGAGTAAGTAATACAGATGCATGCCAGCTCCCTTCAAGCTCACACCAAATCCTGTTTGTCCAGCAGTGTTGATGTGTTTAAATTCCTAAAAGCATTTATGTGTGCTCAGCCTGCACAGCAGCTAGAGTAGTACCCTGTTTGAGCAGGCCCCATACTGTGTGTATCTGGTACATGCTGTGGCCCTGGCTGCCGGAATGAGGGCCAAGAACATGCGCATGTGTGCAGGTCATGCACAGTGAGTGTCACATCACCATCAACTGTATCATGTGTACCCAAATAGTCATGGAGCTAGTTTATCAGTCCACCAAGTTGTGTGCCCACATAACTTGCTGTTCTCAGCCCAGAGGAGGCAGTCAGACCGAAAGCACACTTGACCATTGCAGCACAAGCCCCATATATGCGATCTGTGTCGCTCCCCGCGACGGAGTATGACCGCTCTGTCACGACATTTTTTTTTAATGTCAGTCTAGTTGGGACACTGCAGGACAACAAAATGTGAACAATCGAGCCATGTCTTGGGGAGTGGCCCTCGTCCTATCGTAGGACGAGGCGGGACGAGGACGTGCCCTGGTCGTGCTCTGCCACCTTAGACTAGGGCACACCTGCCCAATGCACCATATCTGCTCTGTGGGGAGGACATCGAGGGAGGAGACTGCCCTCGATGTCACGCATCACTGTCAGTACGTTGCATTCTGATATCCTGCCCCCTGCTCGCCGATGCTCGAAGACGCCTTCTTGGAGTCGTGCAGCCGCCGTCACTCCGCGAACTTCTGAGTGACCACTCACGCGTTGTAACTTCAGGACAGCTGTTTCACTTTCTCTCGGATGTCAAATTTAGAGCGATTTACTGACATGTAACACTATACGCTCGGAACCATGACATGTCGCTCTAACTGATCTTCGCTTGCTCTTACTGTTTCGCTGTTCCACTAATTATACTCCCATTTCACTGTTTCACTGATGATGTTTGCTTGTGCTTGCTCTTTCGGTTTCACTGTTTCACTGACGTTTCTCCCGTTTCACTGTTCCACTGGTGATGTTTGCTTGTGCTTGCTCTTTCTGTTTCACCATTTCACTGATGTTACTTCCATTTCACTGTTTCACTGATGTTGCTTGCATTCAATGTTTAACTGACGGTGTTATGGGCGCTGCATGACCAACGCAGTTGACGCGCCCCTAAATTCTAATAACCAACCAACCAACCATTGCATGGTGTACCTAGCTTGCAGCCGATCAGCTTTTCTTATTGTTCTCTCGCTCTCTTGCTCTCTATCTCCAGCTCCCCACCTGATTTCCTCTGCTTCTGTTCCCGTCTGTTTCTGTCTTCATCTTTGGAGGTAAAAAGGCATTCCTGTGTATTGCACTGAGGGACAGTGCCGATTTATGTGGAGCGAGAGAAGTCACGTGGCTAGTACGATTTATGCGGCCGCGCTTACCGGGCAACGGACGCGTTGCAGAGGTGGCGCTGTCGATGAACTCCAACGACGTGACCATCTACGAGCGGGCCGGCGGCGAATGGCGGCTGCACGACGTGCTTGACCAGCATGACCTCCGTGTCACCGGCATCGACTGGGCCCCAAACTCCAATCGCATAGTGACCTGTGCCGCCGACAGGTACGTCGCCGAGCAGCTCGAGGTCCGATTTGTGCTTTCTGATCATGCATGTGTCGAGGAAGAGCATTTAGGTAGTCCAATATTGAGAGGAACTTTGTCTTCAAACCTGTGATGTCAGAACTTCAGCTTGCACCTTCCAGTGAGTCTTGAGCACTTTATTTCAGGTCAGTGCATTGCCAACCAGCACCATTCAAACTCAAGATGAGAATACTGAAAGGACAATTTGTCGGAAAAGATAATGGTCTGGATGATTAGTTTTCTTCACCTGATCATCCGACGAGGCTGCCTAACACCCAACCATGACAGCATTACTGTCAGCAGAAAATTGGCGCTACAGAACCAGTAACAGTTGATGTGCCCCTAACCACACCAATCTGTCGGCAGGAACGCCTACGTGTGGACGCAGGAGGCGGGCGGAAAGTGGCGGCCCACACTGGTGCTGCTGCGTATCAACAGGGCCGCCACCTGCGTTAAATGGTCTCCAGAGGGTATGTGCCGGTCGAGGTCGGCCGGGGGAGCCGTGGGTTCGGTATTGATCTGCGGGTGTGTGTGTGCATATTCCACAGATAATGCCGCGGGTTGATCCGATGCGGTCCGTTGACCGGTAGACCGAGCCTAAGGTGCTGTATATGTTCAGAAGGGCTGAGCAATGATAGCGTAGCGATTGTATATCGCAGTCAAATCACAGGTCTTCAGGTGTGTCGCATTGGGTTTATTTATGTTCTGCCAAACAACAGCTTGTTTGCCACTGTTCATGTCTTTTTTTGCAAGGTATAATTTTGCGCTCGTGACTTCTGCGAGTGTAGCTGAGAGCCGGCGTCCACCATTTTCAGAGAACAAGTTCGCGGTGGGCTCCGGCGCGCGCCTCATCTCGGTGTGCTACTTCGAGCAGGAGAACGACTGGTGGGTGAGCAAGCACATCAAGAAGCCGATCCGCTCGACCATCACCAGCCTCGACTGGCATCCCAACAACGTGCTGCTGGCCGCCGGAAGTACTGACTTCAAGGTGGGCACGACATACCTTCAGTTTCAGGGAATTGTGAAATTCACGTGGAAAACGACGACGATGAGGAACCTGTTTTGACCTCATGCTGGCAGAGTTTTGATTTCGTGAAGTGGTTTCCATGATGCTTTGCAGCATGCGACTGCAGTACCATCTTCGTCTGCTACCCTCCGCCGTACGAAAAAAAAGTAATTGAATTGCGCTGCACATCTGTATGCAGGGGCGCATTGGGGCCTGGTCAGGGCGGAGCTCGGAACCGGGGACGGCAACAGGGCACCGTGTGGTCTGTTTTAACAGGCGGGGCATCGTTTGCTCACCACAGTGAATTACACCGAACTACCCAGATTCACTTGTCGCACCTCCAGTGCGTTCTTAAATTAATGATCGGGACTTCCTTTCGTGAATGGGTATGTCTAGTGCACTCAACTATTTATCGTAGAGCCTATGCCAGCGGCCGTGGATCCTGGGACAGTCTGATACAGTGGTGTAGGGTGACGGAAGGGGCCAACTAGAAGTAGTCTGAATGTGTGTATGTGTATTGCTGGAACAATTGTTAGGCACCTTGCATGTAAAATATCAAAATCGATTGCTTCATTTTGATGGACGCTCTTCCAGAATACAATAAAATATAACAAGGGCGGTGGTTACAGATAACCATTATCGACGTGCCAGAAACATCCCAATCCATCATAATCCTCTTCAGTAAGTGAAATGTTTCGTGTCTGTCGATGCATTATTTTCTATCAAGCCTTCACTACTTCAGGTCGACGAATCCACAATGGACCATTACCTCAATTAGGCGACTCTCTAGCGCACGCTGTCTTCCCCAGCACCTACCACCTCAAACCTGCTGACACACTGCTGAAATTAACATTCCACCCAGAGTTCGACGTATTCCCCCAAGATCTTTAATGACTGACAACACCACAGGACGTCAACCTGTTACTCACACTAATGATAACAATACAAACAAAAACAATGTTGGTGACACCTCAATCCATAATCACGTGCCATTTACTCCCACCTCGCTGACATAGGTGTGCCATTCAGCTCCACCCCTCTGACATAGGCATGTCATTTAGTCCCACCCCGCTGACACAGGCGTGTCGATGGCCCCACCTCGCTGGTATGGGCGTGACGTTTAGCCCCAGCCCGCTGATGGATGTAGGCGTCCCATTTAGTCCCACCTCGCTGACATAGGTGTGCCATTCAGCTCCACCCCTCTGACATAGGCATGTCATTTAGTCCCACCCCGCTGACACAGGCGTGTCGATGGCCCCACCTCGCTGGTATGGGCGTGACGTTTAGCCCCAGCCCGCTGATGGATGTAGGCGTCCCATTTAGTCCCACCTCGCTGACATAGGTGTGCCATTCAGCTCCACCCCTCTGACATAGGCATGCCATTTAGTCCCACCCCGCTGACACAGGTGTGTCGTTCGGTCCCAGCCCGCTGGCATGGGCGCTCGGGTGCTAGTGCACCATGCGGCACGTCTGACACTCGTGGGCCGTGTCAGGTGCGCGTGTTCTCGGCCTACATCAAGGACATCGAGAGCAAGCCGACGGCCACGTGCTGGGGCGCCAAGATGCCGCTGGGCCAGCTGATGACCGAGGTGAGCGCGGCGGCCAGCGGCGGCGGCGGCTGGGTGCACGACGTGCAGTTCTCGGCGTGCGGCCGCCAGCTAGCCTGGTGCGCGCACGACTCGTCCCTCAGCGTCATGGACGGCGCCGACAACAACCGGTGAGTGGGTGCGCGCCCGTGGGGTCCGGCTGTCTGAGGACCGTGGGGTCCGGCTGTCTGAGGACCGTGTGGTCCGGCTGTCTGAGGACCGTGGGGTCCGGCTGTCTGAGGACCGTGTGGTCCGGCTGGCGGAGGACTGCGGGGTCCCACTGTCTGAACATTGTGTGGTCTAGCTGTCTGGGAACTGTGTGGTCCGGTTATCTGTGGACTGTGGTCCAGCTGTCTGAAGACTGTGGTCTAGCTGTCTGAAGACTGGGTGGTCCAGCTGTCCGGGGACTGTGGTCCAGCTGTCTGAGGACTGTGGTCTAGCTGTCTGAGGACTGTGGTCCAGCTGTCTGAAGACTGTGGTCTAGCTGTCTGAAGACTGGGTGGTCCAGCTGTCCGGGGACTGTGGTCCAGCTGTCTGAAGACTGGGTGGCCCAGCTGTCTGGGGACTGTGTGGTCCAGCTGTCTGAGGACTGTGTGGTCCAGCTGTCTGAGGACTGTGGTCCAGCTGTCTGAGGACTGTGGTCCAGCTGTCTGGGGACTGTGGTCCAGCTGTCTGAGGACTGTGGTCCAGCTGTCTGAGGACTGTGGTCCAGCTGTCTGAGGACTGTGGTCCGGCTGTCTGAAGACTGTGGTCCGGCTGTCTGGGGGCTGTGGTCCGGATGTCGAGGACTGTGAGATCTGGCTATTTGAGGACTGTGTGGTCTGGCTGTCTGAGGACTGGGTGGTCTCTTCGCCCGTGACCAATCAGCGTGAGAGATTGGCGAAACTGCATGACTCAATGGTCGATGTGTTGTAAAACCAATAACCAACCAATAGGACTGTGTGGTCCCACCGTCTGAGGACTGTGTGGTCCCACTGTCTGAGGACTGGGTGGTCCCACCGTTTGCGGACTGTGTGGTCCGGCTGTCTGAGGACTGGGTGGTCCCACTGTCTGAAGACTGTGTGATCTGGCTATTTGAGGACTGTGTGGTCCGGCTGTCTGAGGACTGGGTGGTCCCACTGTCTGAGGACTGTGTGATCTGGCTATTTGAGGACTGTGTGGTCCGGCTGACTGCGGACTGTGTGGTCCGGCTGTCTGAGGACTGTGTGGTCCGGCTGTCTGAGGACTGTGGTTCGGCTGTCTGAGGACTGTGTGGTCCGGCTGTCTGAGGACTGTGGTTCGGCTGTCTGAGGACTGCGTGGTCCGACGAACGGTCCACCAAGTATAGTTCTGAATCGAACGTAGAGCTTCAAGTGCTTCGAGCACGAGCTATCTCTATCAAATGCTCCATGTATGGTGGCCGGTTTTGCAAAGCTGTCCGGAAATATTTGTATATCTGTGTGTGTCTATGTGCCACTATGATACACCCAGTGCCAAAACATTTCCGATGCATCAGTGTGTGCAGTGTATCTACAGCGTATGTACGGTGCACCTGCAGTGTATTTGTGGTGCCATCTGCGGTGTAACTGTCGTGTCATCTGCGGTGTATCTGTCGTGTATCTGTCGTGCCATCTGCGGTGATCTGTCGTGCCATCTGCGGTGTATCTACGGTGTTCTGCAGTTGGTCTGCCTCGCCATCTGCGGTGTATCTGTCGTGCCATCTGCGGGTGATCTGTCGTGCCATCTGCGGGTGATCTGTCGTGCCATCTGCGGGTGATCTGTCGTGCCATCTGCGGGTGATCTGTCGTGCCATCTGCGGGTGATCTGTCGTGCCATCTGCGGTGTTCTGCTGTTGGTCTGCCCGTGCCATCTGATGTGTGTTTGACATGTCTTGCTGTTGGTCTGCCATTCCATCTGTTGTGTGTCTGTCGTGTCTTGCTGTTGGTCTGCCCGTGCCATCTGACGTGTGTTTGCCATGCTTTGTCCATGTGTAGGCACGGGCCGGCTCCAACTGACACGGCTGCCAGCGCTTCCACCAAGGTGGTGACGTGGGTATACCTGCTGTGGCCTGTTGTGTGTAGACCCTGACTGCCGCTGCCGCCAGGGTGGTGACTGTACCTGCTGTGGTCTGTTGTGTGTAGACCCTGACTGCCGCTGTCGCCAGGGTGGTGACTGTACCTGCTGTGGTCTGTTGTGTGTAGACCCTGACTGCCGCTGTCGCCAGGGTGGTGACTGTACCTGCTGTGGTCTGTTGTGTGTAGACCCTGACTGCCGCTGTCGCCAGGGTGGTGACTGTACCTGCTGTGGTCTGTTGTGTGTAGACCCTGACTGCCGCTGTCGCCAGGGTGGTGACGTGGGTGTACCTGCTGTGGTCTGTTGTGTGTAGACCCTGACTGCTGCTGTCGCCAGGGTGGTGACTGTACCTGCTGTGGTCTGTTGTGTGTAGACCCTGAGTGCCGCTGTCGCCAGGGTGGTGACTGTACCTGCTGTGGTCTGTTGTGTGTAGACCCTGACTGCCGCTGTCGCCAGGGTGGTGACTGTACCTGCTGTGGTCTGTTGTGTGTAGGCCCTGAGTGCCGCTGTCGCCAGGGTGGTGACTGTACCTGCTGTGGTCTGTTGTGTGTAGACCCTGAGTGCCGCTGTCGCCAGGGTGGTGACTGTACCTGCTGCGGTCTGTTGTGTGTAGACCCTGACTGCTGCTGTCGCCAGGGTGGTGACTGTACCTGCTGTGGTCTGTTGTGTGTAGACCCTGAGTGCCGCTGTCGCCAGGGTGGTGACTGTACCTGCTGTGGTCTGTTGTGTGTAGGCCCTGACTGCCGCTGTCGCCAGGGTGGTGTCGTGGGTATACCTGCTGTGGTCTGTTGTGTGTAGGCCCTGACTGCCGCTGTCGCCAGGGTGGTGACTGTACCTGCTGTGGTCTGTTGTGTGTAGGCCCCGGCTGCCGCTGCCGCCAGGGTGGTGTCGTGGGTGTACCTGCTGTGGTCTGTTGTGTGTAGACCCTGACTGCCGCTGCCGCCAGGGTGGTGACGCTTCGCTCGGACCAGCTGCCATACCGCTGCGTGACGTGGGTGGGGCCGGCCACACTTGTGACGGCCGGCTACAGCTGCTGTCCCATGCTCTACGTCATCGAGGACGGTGCCATCAAGCTGGCCGGCAAGCTGGACCAGAGCCAGAAGAAGGAGGGAGGCGGCGTCAGGTGGGTGGATGGATTGAGGTAGTGTCGGGTGGATCTGAAGGTGGGCAAGGTGGTGTCAGAAGATAGAGAGGCGGTGATAAGTTGGTCCGAAGTGGAGAGAAGCGGTGGTAGGCGATCCGAAGTTGGAGAGAGACTGCATTAGGTGGAGTGGAATGTGAAGAGAAGCTGTGTCAGGTGGGTCAGGATATGGAGAGACAATGCGAGATAGGCCAAAGGGTGGCAGTGTCATGGTGGTCCGAGGGTGGACGGAGGCGATGTCAAGTCGGTTAGAAGGTGGAGAGGTGCGGTGTCCGGTGGGTCAAAAGGTGGAATGAGGCGGCTTCGGGTGGGAAGCTGAACAGAACGCAGGAAGTGGTGGGTCAGAAGGTGGAAGTCCGGTAGCTGACTAGCGAGAGACGGGTGTCGATTCTGTGCTTGTTTGGTGGTGATCCGTCGGTAAGTTCAATGTTAGTTACACGGTTGGACGCCAGTGGTGTTTTGTAGGAACCTGGTCTGATCTCGCTGCATTGTCGTCACAAGAGCTGGGAACACTTGCACTTGTTATGACTATCACGGCTTGCTGCAGGGTTGGAGTTTGTTCCGCGATGAACTAGTTTGTGTTATGACTATCAGTTGTTCTCTCTAAAAACGGTCAAAAGGAGGCAAAATGTTCGTGCCATGTTTACACTCTCTGGGACATTTTCAGCTCCAATCATGCTTATATCTCTGCATTATGCACATTGTATGATACATGACACTGCTGACATAGAACAAGATGTCCGATAAATATTAAATATGTTGAGTAAAGTGCCTTTGCAGAACCCTTACAGGTGAAGCCAGTACAACATTTTTCGGCATGCAGGTTTTTCCTTGTGGCAAAAGCCAGTAAAAAAGGTAAAAACTTCCTGCCCTGGTTTGCTGCTCTTTGATTGTTTCATTTGGTTTAACTTTTGATAAATCGTTTGCACAAGTAATCTATGCTACCTACCTACTACCTATTTTGCATATTTATGTTGTTCCATATTCTCTGACATGTCACCGTTTGGTTAGCGTTAGTGGCACAGTTGGGCGCCAGTGGTATTTTGTGGGAACTTGGTCTGATCTCGCTGCATTGTCACCACAACCACTAGGAACACGTGCGCCTGTGAGAACGATCATGGCTTGCTGCATGGTTGACGTTTCTACCGGGAGAAACCAGTTGTCATTACTATCAGTTTTTTCTCGGTAAAACCAGAAAAAAAACTTGTAGAGAAGAGGTAAAAATGTGTGCCATGTTTACACTTTCTGGTACATTTTCAGCTCCAATCATGCCTGTATTATAAACGTTGTATGATACGTGACACTCTGCTAGACATAGAAACAGGGTGTCTTATGTATTTGAAATAGATAGAGCAAAGCACAATTGTACGACCCTTACCGATGAAACTAGTGAAACAGTTTTAAGCATGTTGGTTTTAGTAGTGGTAAAAACCAAGTGAAAACAGGTTTGGTGGTAAAAACGACCCTGGTTTGCTGCTATTTGATCGTTCCGTTTGTTGTTTTGTTTGATCAACTTTTCATAAAATGTTTGCACAAGTAAGCATACAAATTTCAAATTGCACTTCCAAGCTAATCTTGACCACTTTATCACAGAGTAGCTAATTGTCAAACAGTGCCATGCTACGACTACCATACCATGATTTTTCTCGTGTTTCTCAATTACATATACCAAGTATGTGTAATTTAATAAGATATATTTAACTAGTCATATTTAATCTTATTCAATATTTAATATTTTATGTCGCCAACAATTGACTGGTAATCAGCTGACGGTAACTACTTGAGTACCATGTTGATATGAATACCATGTGATGGGTAGCACTTGCAGGGTACTTAAAGGCGTATCCACACCAAACTCGGTGTGGATACACAGCCGTGATGTTGGTGTGATTCTGACCGTGCCCGTACTGGCTGTGCAGCGCGATGCGCAAGTTCCAGTCGCTGGACAAGCAGTCCCGCTCCGAGTCCGACGACACGTCGCTGGCCACGCTGCACCAGAACTCGATCGCCGCCAGCCGGATCGTGTCGGGCGACCGCAGCGGCGCCGCGCGCATCAGCACCAGCGGCGCCGACGGCCAGTTGGTCATCTGGGACGTGCAGGTGGGCGGCCACGGTCGGCAACACGGGGGTCGGCAGAGACTGTCCCGACACGGTGGGTCGGCAGAGACTGTCCCGACACGGTGGGTCGGCAGAGACTGTCCCGACATGGTGGGTCGGCAGGGACGGCCCCGACACGGTGGGTCGGCAGAGACTGTCCCGACACGGTGGGTCGGCAGAGACGGTCCCGACATGGTGGGTCGGCAGGGACTGTCCCGACACGGTGGGTCGGCAGAGACGGTCCCGACACGGTGGGTAGGCAGAGACTGTCCCGACACGGTGGGTCGGCAGAGACGGTCCCGACACGGTGGGTAGGCAGGGACGGCCTCGACACGGTGGGTCGGCAGAGACGGCCCGACACGGGTGAGCCCAGACGGCCCCGACACGGTGGGTCGGCAGAGACTGTCCCGACACGGTGGGTCAGCCCAGACGGTCCCGACACCGTGGGTCAGCCCAGACGGTCCCGACACGGTGGGTAGGCAGGGACTGTCCCGACACGGTGGGTCGGCAGAGACGGTCCCGACACGGGAGTCGGCAGAGACTGTCCCGACATGGTGGGTCGGCAGAGACGGTCCCGACATGGTGGGTCGGCAGGGACTGTCCCGACACGGTGGGTCGGCAGAGACGGTCCCGACACGGTGGGTAGGCGGGGACGTTCCCGACACGGTGGGTCGGCAGAGACTGTCCCGACATGGTGGGTCGGCAGAGACGGTCCCGACATGGTGGGTCGGGGGAGTACACGGTGGGTCGGGAGACGGTCCCGACACGGTGGGTCGGCAGGGACTGTCCCGACACGGTGGGTCGGCAGAGACGGTCCCGACACGGTGGGTAGGCAGAGACTGTCCCGACACGGTGGGTAGGCAGAGACTGTCCCGACACGGTGGGTCGGCAGAGACTGTCCCGACATGGTGGGTCGGCAGAGACGGTCCCGACATGGTGGGTCGGCAGAGACGGTCCCGACATGGTGGGTCGGCAGGGACTGTCCCGACACGGTGGGTAGGCAGAGACGGTCCCGACGTGGCCGGTGGTGCGCTCGCTGGCGTCGGTCCCCGACCGAGGGGCATCAAAGCAGGTTGTGCCACTTTTGTATGGGGTTCTGTTCGCTTTGTCATGTTTGAAGCGTGATGCAGTGGGTTACTTATGTTTATTTGTTTGCCATTGTCTTATTTTCATATTTATGAAATTGCGGATTTGCTCTGGTTGGATATATCCGTTGCTTTTCAATGGGCTGCATGACCGCCTCATTCGATCCGCCTTAAAGTCCAATAACCAAAAATATTGCAGCGGCAGTGGAAAAAAACGGCACCGGAATGAATTTCATGTACGCATTAAAATTTGAATGTTTCGGTAAAGCGCAAAATAGCGGCTAAGTCGGCGCTTCCATATGCGACGACATTATCGATGTCGTCCCATTGTCCAGCTGCTTGGTTGTTGCACGTAATACAAGTGGCCTTGCTCATGTGTCTGTTACAGTCCCTGCAATCCTCGCTGGCTGGCATGAAGATCAAATAGCGTGGTGTCATCGACGCAGGGACCAAGCTCACGTCACGGCAACATGCCGGCAGGCTCCATTGTTATTTACTCGTGAGAAGTACGGTGATCCCATGTGCGATGGATGCATCAGCTCTTGAACTATGTGGCTAGATCTAGAGCGTGTTGTTGAAACCGGTACCATGCATTTTCTTTTGATGATTCCTACGCTTACTTTGATGGCTGATCCGCTGATTGTTATCCAAAAGAGCTTGTTTGTGCAGAACTCCTCAGTGTCGAGGACATCACCGAGGTGAAATGCGATGCTTCCCTGTGGCGGCTTGCCATCCATATGAATAAAATACATTCTCTAATTGTGCCGTGCTATTGCAAAGCGCCACTTTTGTCAACGGACTGTTTTATTGGTGGCGTGTTTTGCAGAACTAGTAAGGCATGAATATTTTCACCACTACAGAACAGTCCTTCGCCCCTGACCAACTACCACACATTTGTCACCAGCCGAGAGCTACTGATCGCCTTTTGCATCACCACCAAGAAGATGTGATCAAAGTGATCAAACCCACCCTTTGGATCAAACCCGGTGGTTGAAAATGGGATTTCACGAACGTGCCCCAAAGCGTGCCACAAGATGATCATTTCCTGTGACCAAACCACAATGACCTGGCGACAATCATACCGGCTATGGGTGAGACCAGGAGTGCCTCACTTGTCCTTCCGTCCATACGGTCCCATTCCAATGCCTATCTCATCCCAGCATGCATGTCATCCATCTGGCCCTGCATCGTCAACTATCCATACTTTGAGCAGGCAGGGCAACTTCCTCGGTCCTGCCCACCAGTTCAGGTTTATCGGGGTAGCCGCGCCCCCCTCGGCCCGCCCCCGGGGTTGACTGAGTCCTGGAGGCTGAGGTCCCCCGTCGCGCGGTGCTAGTTGTGACGGGAGACCAACACACCTCTTTGGTCCTGATATCCCGGGGTGGCGGGCGGGCCCGTGGGGCCTCACGCGGGCCAAGTGGCTGATCGCCTCGGGCTGGGGGCCTGGGTTTACCAGTGCCTGCCGGCCCGGCCGGCCGGGGTCAAGGGGTGGGCGGCGCTGGATCCTGGTCGGGGTGGTGAGTCTCTCTCCCGGCCGGACGAAGGCGCCGCCTGCCCCGTATAACTCCGCGGGCGTCTGATGACCCGCTTGCGGGCTCAGGCATCCCAGGCATGTGGTGGGACGTCTGCGGGGTCGAACAAGCAAATATACACATGGCAAGCCAAAACTCTAAAACCCTCCCTGGTCCACGTGTCGGTGGCCAGAACCATGAACAAATACAGCGATCTGCGGACAGTGTAGCCACTAGGGCTTCTCGCATTCTTACCTTTCAAGCCGCTGAACGGTCAAAACAACTGGCTTCTCTTTCCCTTTTCAGCGACGAGACGGCTGTGATCGTTTCGGACGTATCAGGCGATCCGATAAACTTAGAGACGGTGGTTTGGAAGTAGAGTTCGAACGCACAGAAGAGGAAAAAAGCGCTGATGGCAAATTAATTTGTATACCTAGCCAGAGGCCAACAGGGCAAACAGATAATAACAATACCGATGACTGTAAAATCACACGACGAAGAATTACTCTAAGGGTGTAATTAACTGTTTTGATCTCAGAGGCGTTAGTGATGCTGAAATTGCCGATGGTTTGTCAGATGATGAAGTCACTGAGGCGCGGAGACTGACGGCAAGGAAAGGACAGGAAGTGCAGCCCACAGGCAATATCATCTTGACGTTTAGCTCAACGGAATTGCCTGAATCGGTTCGCGTAGGATATATTACTGTAAAAGACAGAAGGTTTGTCCCCAATCCAATACGGTGTTTTAGATGTCATAGATACAGTCACACAACCCAATTCTGCCGTGGCCGACCCGCATGTGGAAGATGCGGATTATCGGCCCACGCTGCCGATCAATGTAACGCAGAATCACCTTGGTGCATAAATTGTGGTGAGGGTCAGATCGCACATAGCACATTCGATAGGGCATGCTCAATATATAAGAAAGAAAAAGAAATGGCAATGAAGTGTACTCAAAATCTTTCGTTTCGGGAGGCTCGAATTTTGTATCATAGAACCCATCCAAAAGTTACCTATGCAGGAAAGGTGGCTGACCGGCCAACAAATCCCACCCTGATAGACCCACAACACACAGCACAGCAATACCTCTGAGCTAATTGCACAACTTATAGCTCTCCTTCGATCTTTTGGAGTGCCCCTTGGTTTACCCGTCAAGCAAGGTCAGCCGACCCAACACGACGCCGAGGCGACCGAGGTCCCACTATCCAGGAGTGACACAGTTCACCCATTAGAGGGCCCCTCCCGATCAACACCCGAGGGAGAGGTGTGGACGCTGGTTCAACGGCCAAAGAGGCCTCCTCGGTCCTTGCCACCGAATTCCAGTCCTTCCCCATCAATCCCAAAATCTCCACCTACCTCTTTCCTTCCACCCTCCAATCCCCCTCCACCTCGCACACATCCTACCACCTCTAAATCCAGCCTTTCCACGTCCTCCCTGCCTGATCCTCTCCTACCCTACGTCAACGTGCAGTCCTCACCCTCAACCTCCACAAGGCCCACTCCCATCCAGCCCATCCCTGATCCCTCCGAAGCCACTCCTGTTCCGCCAACCGCATCAGCGACTACTAGTGAGTCCGCTGCGACCACCCGTCGAGTTCCGGTAATGGCACCATCGGCGACTCGACCAGGACCTGCTGTTCAGGTCCATCCGAGAGCCCCAGACATGGGGGCGCCTGGCCGGGCAGCTCGGACTCGTTCCAGAGACCTCTCGCCGAGCGCACGGGTCGGACAGTCCCCTAAATCGACACCCCGACCATCATCAGACCGTGTCAGTCTGCTGTCAACCGCAGAGACAGGAAAGGTGATGGGCCCGCCTCCCATACCACCCCGTGTCGACCGAAAAAGCGCCACATCTTACTACTCCCCCTGTGACGGGACGCAAGTGGCTGCCCCGTGGACACCATCGCCACCAGGCGTGGGAAACACAAGATCTCGGCAGAGATCGGCAACGGAACCAAGGACCTCAGGTGAAGCAGGGAACGGGTAACATTTAAATTGTCTTAGTCACCCACGTCTTTAGTTAACTACTTCCATTTTTATATTTTGACGTATGAGTTTATTCTGCAATGGAACTGCAGAGGTTTAAGAACCAGTATCCACGACCTCCATACTATTTTACACTCACGAGTACCATCAGTAATTTGTCTCCAGGAGACTAAGCTTTCCCCTGGTGCACAATTTCATCTGAAAAACTACTCGCTGCTGCGTACAGATGCTACTCCTCGCACGGTGCCTCATGACGGTTTGCTAATTGCTGTACACAATTCTGTAGCATTCACACATACGTCTCTCCTCAAATATTCAGGGTGTCGCTGCTCGTGTGATAATAAATAACCGAGCCATTACTATATGCAGGATATAACTACCGCCTACCTGACCGTTTCCACTTTCTGAGCTATCTGAAACTGTGGCGCAACTTACCCCACCGATAATAGTGTGTGGCGATCTTAATGCTCACAACTCTATTTTGGGCTCAACCATGATTTATAGCCGTGGGCGTGCAATAGAGCGTTTCATAAGCGATTTTCCCCTCTGCATGCATAACACGGGAACACCAACACATTTTACAATACCGACTGGACAAACCTCAGTACTCGACCTCACCCTCTGCAGTCCAGAAATTGCACCTCTATTAGAATGGTCTGTAGACGATGATCCACACAACCGCGACCAATTCCCTGTTTATTCCCATTTCATTAGTCATGCTACTGTAGGCCGACGACCTTCAAAGTGGCTACTTCACCGAGGCGACTGGGAGGGCTTCCAATCGAACCTTGAAAGAGCACTCAGTAACCGCTCCGTTGAATCAGTTATGTCCTTGGAGGAATTCACTACGGTGACTCTGGAAAATGCTCGGCGGTACATCCCACGATCATCGGGAACGTCGATTAGAGTACCAGTCCCATGGTGGTCTGATAAGTGTCGAGAGCCAGTCCGTGCTAGGAAGAGGGCATTTCGTACATTTAATAACGATAGAAGCACACACAATCTTATAGCCTTTCGCAAAACACGAGCGCTCGCTAGATGAACCATCGCCGAGGCAAAACGAGACTCATGGAAGGCGTATGTCAGCACGTTAAATCGCTCCACATCTTTGTCAACTGTATGGTCTCGAATTAAGCGCTTCTCTGGAAGACACGCTCCAGTTCCCCTCCCCGTCTTACACATGGCCGGACAAGATATCATTGACCCAGTAGAAGTGGCCGACAAAATATGATCTGCGCTGCCCGCACGCTCTGAAAATACTAGTAACGATCGATTTCTACGACATAAGGCTCGGTGCGAAGATCGCCCCCATTGACTTTTCCACTTCAGACATCCTCGACTACAACGTACCATTTTCGGTCTGTGAATCAACTGCAGCAATTAGCACACTGAAGAGTGTGGCAGAGGACCCGGACACACTCCATAACTATATAATCAAACATCTACCAGCGACTGCCATGGAAATACTCATGGAAGCCATAAATGAAACGTGGAAATCAGCCACATTTCCATCTTCGTGGCGGGAGGCAATTGTTGTGCCTATACGGAAACCAAATAAATCTGGGGAGGACCCACTGCACTACCGCTCCATCTCGCTTACCTGCTCGCTATGCAAACTGGTTGAGAAAATGGTTTATGTCCGACTGATGTGGTTTTTAGAACGTAACAACTTTCTTACCATGATTCAGAGTGGCTTCCGAAAACACCGTAGCACACTTGACCATATTTTAACACTTGACTCCATCGTGCGCTCTGGGTTTATGAAGCGCCAACATACAGCTGCATTATTTTTCAACATAGATGGCGAGTATGACACGACATGGCGTCAGGGTACACTGATGAAGTTGCATAGTATGGGTGTTAGAGGCTCCATGGGATTCTTCTTGACACACTTTTTAGCTTCCAGAACGTTTCGTGTTATAATAAGCCGCACACTATCTGGCAATTTTCCACAACTTGACGGAGTACCACAGGGAAGCGTTTTAAGTGTAGCATTATTTGCTTTCGCTATCAATGATGTGGCTACATCACTGCTGACTTCCGTAGGCAAAGCGGAATTTGTAGATGATTTCGCCGTATGATGTTCTTCGCGCTCTGTTCGCACAGTGGAGAGACAACTCCAGCTGGCTGTCCGGAAGGTTCAGGGTTGGTGTGATGAAAGAGGCTTTGTTATGTCCACGTCTAAAACCATCGCTGTGCACTTCTGCCGCAGGCGCTCGTGCACCGACCCCATTATTATGCTCAACGGGCACCATATTCCATTCAAGCCCGCCGTCAAGTTCCTAGATATATGGATGGACCGCCGACTAACGTACAACACCCACATCAAAGATCTTGCGCAGAAATGCACTAAGAGGCTGCAGGTGATGAGGACTGTCTCTAGGTGGTCGTAGGGAGCAGACAGAAGTATTTTGCTTATGTACCGATCGCTCATACGCTCTATAATCGACTATGAATGTTTTATATATGATCGGGCGTGCGTTACAACGAAACGGCGTCTGGACGTAATCCACAATACAGCCCTTCGTATTGCCACTGGAGCTTTCCGTACTTCACCGGTTGGTAGCTTAATGGCCGAGACTGATGAACTTCCTCTTGCGTTACGCCGTACACTACTGGGAGCGAGATACTCATATAAGGTTGCACAGAACCGGAAGCACCCAGCATACAAATGGATATTTTCAAGGCCATCGCCGTCACTCAGTAATCAGCGTGTCCTACCTTTTTCTGGACGTATGGCCCGACATTCCGTGAGTGCAACATCAAACCAGGTTCTGTGGCACACGCTGTCACTCCGAGTTTCCCACTTGGCAGGTTGTCCCAATCCAGACAGACCTTGCTCTGTCCTGCTCAAAGAAGGGGAGTGTCAACCCTGAAGAATTCCGCATGTTGGCGTTGGGGAAAATATACCAGTACCGTTAATCCTCTCGCATATGCACAGACGGCTCCAAGTCCTCGTAGGGAGTAGGATGCACGTGCGTCGGTCGACGCGGTATTGGATACTTCCGCTTACCGAAGTAGGCGTCGATTTTTTCTGCTGAACTATATGCCATTTTGCAAGCTCTACTATATACAGGATGACCAGTCCACAAATCACGTGGTTTTTACTGACTCCTTAAGCAGTCTGCTGGCAATGAAGTCTTTCAACCCAGATAACAGGCTTGTCCAACGGATTCTCCGCATCGTCAAATTCCAAACTGTTCTCGACAAAAAATATCGTATTCTGCTTGACCCCTAGTCATGTTGGACTTGCTGGAAATGAAGCTGCCGATATGGCCGCCAAGCACGCTACCAGTAATGGCCGTGAAATTCGCCTACCTCTTCCGCCAACAGATATGTATCCCTCCATTTTATCATATATACGATCTGAATGGCAACGAGCCTGGAATTCAAAGCCCAGTAAACTGAGAGTAATAAAACCAGAACTAAGATTATGGCAGTCCTCACACCGGACCTCGCGACGAGAGGAAGTGACGCTTTGTCGATTGAGGATGGGGCATGCCTTCGTGACACACAGCTATATACTGACCGGTGATGACCGACCTTCGTGCCCACGGTGTTCGGACCCGCTTACCGTTTATCATGTTTTAATAGGCTATTTATCATTAGAACCTCTACGACACCAGATTTTAGGACGTGTAAATAGAGACCCTTTGCGTATGCTGCTAAAGGATGATTCTGAGGTTGTGTCGTCTGGGGACATTTTTACCTTTCTTCGAGAAGCAAATTTTGATGTTATCTATCGCCGTCGCTGAATATTTTATCTTGCTGCCTACTGTAGGAACATAGTAATTAGCCTGTAAACAGTTATGGGCGCAAAATGGCCAAGGCAGTCGACGCGCCCCTAAACCCCAATTCATAGACCCAACGCTAAATATTCACGACAAACCGGAAGTGCTCTGTCTGAAGTCTCGAAAACATGACAAGTGGATGCAACCGAGGCCAACATCAAGGCGGATCATTTGGGATTGAGATTGGTTATCCTTTTGCAATTGGTTATATATCCGATGCAGTCCATACGCCACTAAACTCCAATTCATTTTAAACTAGTAAGTGTCGAACATCGACCAAATTGTGCCGCTTTGTGAAAGCAAATAGTTGTTTCTAGATACTCCATGCTGTATGGTTCATTCGGTTAGAGGATAATTTATTAACAGTTAATTTTCACCTTGACCTACCACCTTTATTCCACAATTTATTTAAGCTGACAGTTGGAGACTTGGGGCCTTTGAACTGATGGTCACGTGGTAGACCTGGTTTGAACGTGATGGATGACCATTAGTCCTCAGCATGACCTGCAGTCAACTATGCTTCAGGCAACTCTGATAGGCGGTTCTTCATCGTCCTGGCGATAGTCTACAGTTATCTCAGTCTATTAGGTCACGCAAACTGGTTTGTATTCTGCATAATCGGCCGGTTTCAATTACTTCCTCTCTGCTAGTTGATCGAAATATTACGCACCTTGCATGGCTCCGAGGAAAACGATTACTTGTTCTTGGAGCATTCAGTGGGGAGTTGCTAGGTCGATTGCTGAAATTATACGTCTCAGCATTATACATCTCGTGTTAATATTGGACACATTGATTCTGGTTGTTTTTGACAGAATAGAAGCGTTCTGGGAACACTTGCATGAACATTGCTTTTTAAGCCGCCAATCGTACATTCTGAGTGCGACTGGGACTTTGCGTCACATCTATTTACAAGCATGATTAGTGGCGGTAAACATTGGCATGTGGGGTTTGAAAATTCCTCTTCGTTGTCGATTTGGTACTTGGATGTTCCGCGTCAAATTCGTAATGAAAGGAAGGGAACAGCTTGTGATATCTCACTTCGGGGTGGAGTAGAAATAATTATTCCGTTATTCTTTCCGTACGATCATCGCAATGCGTTTTGACCGTTCTCGCAGTTTCCATAATTCTGCGTATTAAACGTGGTAGATATCAAGTGCCGCTTTAGTTGGTACCCAGGTTTATGTGCTTATTTCATCGATGTCCATCGAAATCGATGTCACAACATCGATTTCATCGATGTTGTGACCACGTGACACGATACAGCCAAATTTTGCCCACCTAATATGGAGTTGAAAAGGTCGATGCCACTCCCCCGCGCTTCTTAGAGGTTTCCTCCAGCAACGCAAGCAGGAACTTCACGTTTTCTTTTGGTCCAGTCATGATTGCTCCCAAATAAATTCTGTCACCCCAATGCTTTTAATAAATGACTCCATGACTCATTGCGACTTACCGAATGTGCGGGCACCGTTGAGGAATACGAGGCTGCGGACGTACCACTGCGCTTCTCTCACTACCATACGAGGAAGCAATTGCCTGTGCATTTAAAAAACGATAATAACCAACAAAAGTATCACAGTTACACTTGGCTGGCGGATTTAGCGGTATGCTGTCTGGGAACACAAATTGTAATTTTGGGCGAGGATGAGACAGCTTTCTGTTTTCTCGTTTCTCTTTTCTCGTTAGTGGCATGCACCCACAGACGTGCTTGTAAGCTTCCGAATTCTTTGCATTATTCTACCGGAAGCACGTGAAGTGAGTACGTGAATTCCTATACGTGAAGCCCAATGTTTTGCTTCACGTATAGGGCTGTGAGTCTGTTTTAGCCTGTCCAGAAATCGTGCAAGATTGCATACATGCTACTCTGAAGATATTAGACGGAAATGGACCTGGTTGTGGTGCGAATCAAAACAAAAAATGTAGTGGGGAAGGAAGGCAAATGCTATGTGCGCCCGTGCTAATGCTGCGAAAATATCGTTACTGGAGGACACTCATATTGCGGCGATATCGAAACACTATGCTGAACGAAACAATTGGAACAATGAGACCAGGTGTGCTACCCCCAACACATTTTGGACCAACCATCGCCTTCATGTATTGTGCCCCCCCCCCAAAAAAAAAAAATAAAAAAATAAATAAAATAAGGAACCTACACGGACCATTTACCACAAAATTAGTGAAGGCCATTTCATACACGGCGTGAAGTGGGTGTGTGTGTGTGTGTGAGTTTTGCCAACCTGCCACCGTGTGGTGATATCGGCTGGTTATTGAGGTGGGCACACCCAAGGCGATATATACGTGATGGCGTCATCCCTACTGCGCAGCTTTCTGCGCAGGTCCTTATATGACGTCATCAGGGGTACCACTTAATGCGGGCCAAGCCGCCAACACGCTGTCCAATATACGCAGCGCACACATAGTACGGGGGATAAAATGAGGATTTAAGAGGTGCAGGTGCAAAACTTAGAGCGTCATAGTCCCGGAATGGATCTCCAATACCTTACATACACCTATTATACCCGGAAGAACGTACAAAGCGAGGTAGGACAGGTCAAATATGACAGAGAATTAGCATCTTACCGCGGCGAAATGCAGTAAGGACGTATATGAAGTGTGGTCGTCGCCATGATGGAATAAGGTGGGAAGGGGGTTCGAGTCCCTTAATGTACATCAAATTTAGCATTGGGCTTATGGTGCTGCATGCCAAAATTAATTGACCGAAAGTCCTTTTAACCCATCTATATGCGGCAGTGCCCCTGATATAGCAGGCAAGGAAGGGGACAATCGTTTCTTTTTTAAGATCGACAGGACCATAGGGAGCACGTGAAAGGCAGACATTCCTTTTATGGGGGCATCTGTGAACATCCGTACCAGCTCAGCAACATGGGTGGAACTTCCAGAAAAGAGTTGGGAGACGCAATGCCTGGAGGTAACAGGAAGGCCTATGGATTGGGGGATGTGGGCTCACGCCAGTCGTAAGCGGGGGTTGACCCATCCCAAAAGTATGTAAAATTTCACTCTAGTTCGGAGGTTACAGTCGGCGGATGGACTGGAAAGCGGTCAGACATGGGGTGCTAAAAGCGACCAAGCATGTATTGGCGGCATTCCCTAACAATGCGTTCAGAACTAGATCTGGATGATTCAAAACACTCCTACACGTCCGCGTAGTCGACCTAGTCGGCTTATGTGCTCTTTCCGATTCAGAGCATGAATGAAGGATCACAATCGAAGTTCGTGGATCAGAGACTT
Source organism: Imbricaverruca yamaguchii (assembly GCA_034440575.1). Classification (NCBI taxonomy): domain Eukaryota; kingdom Metazoa; phylum Arthropoda; class Thecostraca; family Neoverrucidae; genus Imbricaverruca; species Imbricaverruca yamaguchii. The sequence goes on from JAOTOL010001614.1 coordinate 1,778,109, forward strand.
TGCATATCGTTCTTTCAAATAAATGATCATAGGCCTCATGAGCAACAATGAAATGGCATACGCCACACCTGTTTCATAGCAGTACCAGAGCCGGTAGCAGTGTCAAGTGCCGCGAGGACGGGCACAGCTTGCCTGCCCCTGGTCACAACGGCAGCAGCAAAACACGCCAACAAAACGGCAGGATCGGGCGGCATGAAACCAATGCAAAGTGCCGCCAGAACGGGCAACACAGGAGGCGCCGCCAGTCCGCCCCTGGTCACGGTGGCAACAACAAACACGGTTAAAAAGGGCAGAAAATTGAACGACACGACACGACACACAGCAGAGACGTTAACACATGCCCGGCAGTGTCAGGGTGGACATCCTATCGCTGCCTGGTGACATGATGGCGGACCTGCCTGGATGTCCGCCACTGCGCTTTGCCGAGCAGTTCTTGCGCAACCAGCTGATGCGCACATGCAGCCTAACTCGAGTCAGCCTCCTTCTCACACAACTAGCCATACTCCTAGCTTCGGCTGCCGGCTACTAATGACGCCCACCCCGGGTCTCCCGATGCTGGTGTCGCCTGCGCAGGTTGAGTCCATGATGAAGCAGACATCAGAATTGAACTGGTTTGGCATCGCCCTCTACCACGTATGTGGCATGCAGCGCCCGCCGCGACCGATGGTGATTAACCAAGAGCTGGACACAACGGCCAGGAGCGCCTCCGGTGCTTCAGACGTCGACAGCCAAGCGATGTATTGACGCCTCATTTTGTAGGCGACGAAGCCGTCAACGACGGCAAGGCCGTCCTGCTGCAGTCCCAGTTTGCCGATGATGGTCGTGTTAAAATTCATGTAAATAGAAGTGGCATCAAACTAATTGAGCTGGTTCTTTATTTAGCTATAAAAAGGTAAGATATGAAGATAAGGTAAGCTGCATATGAAGGCTACATGTTTGATGGCGGTGGCCGAGTTCTATCGTTGACTCAGCAGAAGGACTTTGGTGCTATTCTGAACACAAGATTGGGGGCATCAGAACAGACGAAAGAATCCAGGAAGAAGGCACTGATACTTCTTGGGGCAATATATAGGAATGTATCATACATAAGTGAGGAAGTCATCAGGAAGCTTTACTGTGCATGTCAGGCCACATTTGGAATACTGTGTCCAAGCTTTGGCTCCTATTGATGAACAAGATTATTCGCTTTTAGAGAGTACAAAATATGGCTACCAAAAATGGTTAATGACATAAGCAACCTGGAATATGAGGAAAGATTGAAGAAAGTGAACATGTTTTCACTTAGATATAGAAAGTTGAGAGGAGTACTCATTGACGTCTTTAAATTTGTTCATGGTCAGGAGGATGGAGATATTAGGTAAATATTTGAATCTAACAGAAATGATGCACTTAAAAGTCATCAATTCAAAATTAAAGTTTACTACAGCAGGACAAGGTTAAGACAGTCTTTCTTCAACAACAGGGTACTGGAACACTGGAACCAGATGCCAAAAGCCATTGTCAGGAGCAGCACATTGAACATCTTTAAAAACACCATAGGCAATTATTACAAGAATAGAGGGCTTGCTTTTCAGTATTCCAGGGAGGGCTGATCGACGGATTTGGGGGCAACTGGTTGAGTGTTCAGAGTGCAACCAAGAAGGGCCCTTGTGGCTCATAGTCATACTGATCTTTTGTGTCTTGATGTCTAAGATGCTCCAAAATGCAGCAAGCATTCCAGAGAAACATGATGCAACACTTCATACCATACAGATCTGATAGGCAGGCTAATTCATGGAATAACACCAGAAAATGCAGGTGTTGACACTGACATTATTTTCGGCTGCATCCGTGGCCAGGATCACAATCATCAGAGGTAAAGTGGTTGGAACAAATGGATGGGCTGGTTGGATGAACACCATCAGCTCCTTTTCACTGTCAACCAGGTCCAGGTCATTTTCATCTCTTGGAAACATAAACATAAGCAAGCACATAAGACACACCACAACAGAACACTATACAATAAAACTAGAACCAAAACGCACCTACATCGAACACAAGGTGTGACAGACATAAAACCAAGCATAAAACAACCTACGAGGAAGCTATGTAAACAGCTGCGCTATTTATGACTCAACTGCGCCATCTAAGAATTTGAGAAAATGTGTACCCCTAAAACGCTGCATTCGTGATGGTCGTCCCCTAATTCGCAGTCTAACTGAGGATGATAAAATAACAGCTCAACACGATTCCAAAAGCACAGACGTGATATTATAGGATTTAGACAGTGGGTTGAATTTAAAATATTTCCATTTTAAAATGCATGAAGCCATTAAAACGGCCAAAAAGTTTTACCCCAGATGACGTCATTTGTACCATTCAAGCCGACACGCAGGAAGGCATGGGGATGACAGGGGCCTGGGCACACCAATCGTAAATAAATGCGCCCAATCAGCGTCTGTCCACCTTTGACGTCACGGCTAGAGGACGTTGTGCTCCAATTTCGTGCTAGTTTTACTCATATTATGAAACAACAAAAGTAGGAATCCTTGATCGTGTGACAATTTTGCGTTATCCCCTCTGTGTGAAAGTTTAATAACTTTTGAGTCAGGTGACAATATTTCCCTGCTTTTACGCTTGTCTAATTGCGTTGTTCTATAGATGTATGGTAATGTCCGTTTCTTTGTGTGCATTTCGCTTAGAAATTGCTAGTACAACCGCTCCCGATAGACTTCGAACAATATCAAGGTAAGTTGAAGTGCTTTGATTCAGTTTTAATCAAAGCACGATTCAAACTGATTCAGTATGTTTTGATTCAGCTTTAATCATGTGTGTGTGTGTGAGTTTTGCCAACCTGCCACCGTGTGGTGATATCGGCTGGTAGCTTTGATCATGGTTGGATCTTCGATTTGTGCTTATGGATGAGGACAGGAAATTTTGGGACTGCAAATATGAAGATATTTTCCTTCATACCTGCATAACCGAAATCTCAGCTTGCACTTTCAAAGAAATATTGTGGAATTTTTGGTGAATTTGTCTTAAAAGGTGTTTTTCTTGTCAATTTTTTATTTGTAATGCAGTGCTTGTGGAGGTGCCTAAGAAGACAGGATCACTTCACCTATTCTCTGTGCAAATGATTACATTTCAGGTTGTGAGCAAAATTTATGGTGAGGAGGGGCTTTGGTGCAGTAACAGCACAAAAAGAAAAGTAAAAAGATGCATAACCTAGTCTAACCTATCTTTGGGGAAAAATCAACACAAAAATGGGGAAAAATGTTCAGCAATGCACTTATTTGCTGAAAATTCTCAAAAATTCAAAAGAAACATAACCCACCCTAAACTAACCTAGCATAACGTAACCTGCTTTTGAAGGAAAAGCCCATTTTTTGGGGGGGAAAATTGTGAAAATTGCTTGATACTTTTTGGGTATCATTTTGCTTTAAGATGGTTACAAGAAATGTTTTTAGATGCACTTGCCTTCATAAAGTAAAATATGTTTGGTTGGGTCAGGTTTGGTTTTCTAAGTTAAGAATTTCCCATTAATTAAAAAAAAATCACAAAAATCCATCTGCACAGAAAATAAGTCATCTCACCATCATAGTCACCTTCATATGCATGGTATTCAGAATCAAGAATTTCATGAAAAACCCCTTTTAATACATTTTTTTTTGTTTCCTATCACAGAACAGTTAATTATTTAACAGTGATATTCAACCACCAGTTGGGAATGGTGAAGATATTTTTATTTCAGAGTATAACACTGCTGATGCAAACATCTGATAATGTGTGCAGTAAGATGTGCAGTAAGTAAGTCCTAACTTAAAGTGAATTAAGGTGAATAAATCACCTAGTTTGTGAATTATTTCTTGGACTTCCTTTTTGCAATGCAATGTTTATGGATGTACTTAACAGGTGGCTGCTCATTTCTGTGTAAATGTTTGCTTTTTGGTTGGAATGCAAAATGGAAAAAAGGCTGAGTTGAGTGAAGTACAGGAAAGTAATGTTGATACTTTGGAAAACTGGCAAGATGTACAGTGCTCAATATTTGCTTCAGTTGATAGCTGTCAGATTTGGTGGGAGGCTGTGAAAATATAGCCAATAGGAGCAAACAGGGATGTCTGTAAAAATTTGGGAAGAAGAATGGTCTCTTTCCATTAGTCTGAATCTCAAGTGTACCTTAAGAACTATTGACTGAGTTATTAAGTAGTTTGCTTGATAAATGGTTGTTTGACTGGTGCTATGTACTTGGACAAAGTTTGTGCAATAAAAAAAAATATTTAAACCCTAAGCACTTTCAAAACCTTTGTGCAGGAAACCTTTCATGTTGTGCATGCATGTTTGGAGCTAAATCTTAAGCATTCTGGTTTTGAAATATTTTAAGTTGAATATAAATTAATTCATGTCTATATTTAAGATAATTGGATGAGAGAAGCTGTGTGTCAAATAACCTATGTGATGCTACTAGGAAATATGAATTAGCAGTAGTATCCTAGTGTAAGATAATCACAAGAAAAGTTGTATACATGTTTTACCCTCATGAAGCATACAAAGTGATTTGGTTTGGTCAGATTTGCTGAGGCCTTTGTGATAAGTGAAAAATTAAAACTTGAAATATAAATGAGCTAGCCTGTTTTTCTTCAAAAACAGCTCAAGAGTATCTTAGGTTATGTTAGGTTTGATTTTGAAATTTGTCATGAAAATATTGTTTGGAAATTTTCCTTTAAAGATAAACATGTGCTTCCTTTTATGTAAGGTTAGCCTGGGTTAGGTTACATTATGTTTCACCTTTATTAAACATTACTTTTTATGCTATATTACCCAACTCCATGCTTCTTTTTGGGTGTTATTTTGCCTCCCAACTGAAAAATGAGCATTTACAGTGGAAATGAGTGGTCACATATAAGCATTAAAAACTCAGACATTACCTTACAGTGCAAATTTATCAAATTCATCAACCTAATCAGCTGATGAAAGTCTAGCCAATTGGCCCCATGTTGAAATAGTTGATGCAGGAATTGTTGGGTGGCAGTCTATAGAGGAGCACCTTTAATCTCCTTTCCTCTTTGTAGGGGCACCACTGTGAAAGTACCTGGAGCAGTGCCTTTCCTCCCAGAGGGGTGCCTCTGGCTGAAATATTCAAGGGGGATTGAGTGCACCCAAGCATTCTTGGAGGGGTGCATTTTCCTGGTCTCACTGAGAAAGAACTATACAACAATAGTTGTGGAAAAGACTATAGATGTGATGATGGATTTTATTAAATAGAATGTCAACTTCCTCTGGTGGGTGGCCAAAATTTTGATGTTCCTTAAACAGGTGTACAGCCAAAACCATATAACTCCTCATGTTGTTTCTTCAAAATTGTGTAGTTCCTGTTGATGAAACCAGGCTCCCACAAAACAAATTAGGGTCATGTTAGTCAAGTAAAGATAAAATATCAGGCCTTAGATGTGAATCATTTTGATGATCTTGGCATGTCCCCTGCATTGTAGTCAGCAGTTGGTGTTTGTGTGTTGTATCAGTGAGATGCTCTCCACTTTATAAGTGTATTCTCTAGTCATAAGGCTGGCTGCTCAGGATCCTGTCATCTTCACATGCACAGGTTACATGGAATCAGTTGTAGGTGCCATTTCATATCTGAACTTGCTCAACCCTACATCTCCCTCAATCCTCCCTTCTTAGTATTGGTTCAACATGACAAGCAATATCTGATAGGTGGAGCCCAGAAACAAATGTCTGGGCTTTCCTCATATCATCGGTCCTCACTCATCATCAGTCCCGTTCCATTCCCACATCTTTTTGTGCTAATTTTTGTACCAAACCACAGATCATTGTCTCCTGTGTCGACTCCGCCGACCACTGTCTGCCTTGTTAACTCAGCCGATCATTGTCCGCCGTTGCAGCGCCCAAGCTGAGCCGGATGGCATCGGGCGGCTCGGCTGCGGACGTGGAGGCGGGCCACAGCCGGCGGCGGCCGCGCCGTCAGCACGACCGCCGCCGCATGGGCGCCGTCACCGTGGAGACGGTGGTGCCGCACCTGGCGGACGGCACGGTCGGCGCCAGTCGTCAGCGGCGCGTCGAGGTTGCGCGGCTGCCGGCCTCTGGCTCAGAGACTGCCGGCTCGGAGACGGACACGAGGTGTGAGGTGGGTGGCTCGGAGACGAGCGACAGGTCTGACGCCGGTGGTTCAGAGACCGTGACCAGATCTGAAGCCGGTGGTTCAGAGACCGGCGAAAGATCTGAGGCCGGTGACTCAGAAACTGTGACGAGATCTGAAGCTGGCGGTGGTTCAGAGACTGCGTCGAGACCAGATGCGAGACTGGAGGAAGCGGCAGCTGGCTCAGAGACCGTGGCGACTGGGCTGGAGATTGTGGCTGGATCCGAAACAGCAGAGCCCCAGGCTGCGGTCGTGCGGAAGACGGCAGAGTCGCGGGCATCATCTGGCGCCGACTCGAAGGCGGGACCAGATGCAACGTCAACACCAAAGACGACTATCGGTACAAAGGTGGTGGTGTCGGAGGCGGTGGCCGGACCAGAGGCGGCCGGACCAGAGGCGGCCGGACCAGAGGCGACCGGGCCAGGGGCGGCAGGACCGACCGAGGGCACCGAGGCGCCGGCCGGCGCATCGCCCGGCGAGCTGTCGACGCTGCGCTGGGACCGGGAGCGCGCTCCGCTCGGTGGCGACGTGGTGATCGGCCCGTCCGGCAAGGCCGTGTCGTACGCCGACCTGGTCAAGTCTGGCCGCGAGCCGTCGCTGCCGCCGCGCGCCAGCAAGGAGGGCACCCCGGCCGAACCAGACCAGTCCAACTTGGAGCAGAAGCCATTCATCTCGGGAAACCCGTTCGTCGAGGTGACGAAGGGCCTGCTGCACCTCTACAAGGAGAAGTAGGTGGCGAGGCTGGTGCTTGAAGCCCAGTGCTCAGAAACAATATTTTAGCTCAGAAACAATATTTATTTTTAGTGCCAGTCTTTTACTGCAACGACCGGCGTTCCTATTGATGTTCATGTCATGACAGCTGGGGGCCGATGTCAGTGGACGTATGTCGCGTTGATGTTGATGTCATGGCGGAGCGAGGGTCGTTGATGGTGGACGTGCATCGTGTTGATATTAATGTTATACCTGGATGTGGGTCGTTATCAGTGGACGTATGTCGCGTTGATGTCGATGCCATGGTGATATGAAGGCCATTGTCAGTTGACGTGTGCCGTGTTGTTGCTGATGTCATGCCTGGATCAGGGCCGTTTTCAGTGGACATGTGTCGTGTTCATATTGATGTCATGTCTGGATGCTGGCCGTAATCAGTGGATGTGTGTTATGTTGGTTTTGATGTCCTGACGGGACGAGGGCCGTGTTGATATTGATTTCCTGGCGGGACGAGGGCCGTTGACAGTGAACTTGTTCCATGTTGATATTGATGTCCTGGCGGGACGAGGGCTGTGTTGATGTTGATGTCCTGGCGAGACTAGGGTCGTTGTCAGGTGCCGGGCGTCGTTTCAGCACGATGACCAGTCTGGAGGACGACACGGAGCGGTCGGAGATGATCTGCATGCTGTCGGTGCCGGCCAAAATGGCCGTGCACGACCTGCTGCAGTTCACCGCCGCCTGCTACCCGGGCATCGAGCGGATGCGCATCATCCGCGACAACACGCCCAACCAGTACATGGTGCTCATCAAGTTCGTCCACCAGGTGGGTGCGTCGGGGAAGCTGAGCCCAGCCAGTACATGGTGCTCATCAAGTTCGTCCACCAGGTGGGTGCTTAGAGGGCGCTGCATCCGTCCAGTGTGTGCCACTCATCGTATCCATTCGCCAAGTGGTGACGTAGGCAAAGGTGCGCCCAACCAGTGCGCGGTGCCCATCAGATTCATGGTTTGTGTGTAATGCAATATGGCAAGAGATTCGTGTGTCCTACGGCCACCCTAAACATATATGTTTTCGTGGGACTGAATATATTGCTCATACAAGATGCATTTTCCGGGGGCATGGGTCACAACATGCTCAGTTGATGTTTCTGTCATCTCCATGGGACCGAGGTATCTCAGTTGGTAGGGCGTCGGACGCTTCATCGCGTGATTGTGGGTTCGGATCTCACAACCGGCGGCATTTACCGAGTCCACCCGCGACCAATCGACCTGAAAAGTTGACGACTCTGAATAACCTAGAGGTTGAATGCGTCGTAAAAGAACTCAAGGTTCTTCATCACACATGCCCATGGATATAGCTCAAGTGTATTCAAATTCAATGCCTGGAGTTGACAAGTTGGTCAGTATTCCTGTTGAGTCGTGTGTATTACACAAAGTTTAGTTTCGCACTGACATCCTGCAATGAAACATCGGTACCTGAATTGTAGTAGAGTGAACAAATGTGGTCGTTATATAAACGAAAGCTTTGAATATGACACTGCATCGCAGCGAGACAGCTTCACACACTGTCATTCGGCCATTCAGGTCATCCCGTTCCCTGGGAAGCACAAGCGGGAACAAATTTAGCCGTGTCGCCGATGGTGGGGCGGCCTAAAGTGATACAGAGCAGTTCCATGAAGGCAAGCCAACGGAAAAACATGTGTTTACGATCATTGGCATGCACAATAAGCCTAACGAGATCATGAACAGCCGGCACAGCGGGGATGGTCGTCGCGCCTTGCCACCTCGCCGATGAAACCTTTGTGGAAGGTCGGCCAAATTTTAACGCCCGCAATTCTAATCTTTATCAGCGGATTCAAAAGGTTCTTTCGGCGTGCGATGCGCTTTTCAATTTGTAAGTCACAAAATTGTATTGCGATGTCCGTACCTGCCTGTGAGATGTCTTCGAAAAAACGGGAGGGGTGGACGGATTCCGGCGCGGGTGTTGAACTTTCAAACAAACCAACCCCGGGTGGCGACACCTTTGCTATATGCATCATTCGGGAAACTCTGACACTCCAAGCACGGAGCAACGAGTTCTACCGTTGTAGGCGGTGGCTGACGAGTTGTATCGCTCCAGTCAGCTGCTGACGAGTCTTATCACTCCAGGCAGCGGCTGACGAGTTGTATCGCTCCAGGCGGCGACTGACGAGTTCTATCGCTCCAGGCAGCTACTGACGAGTCTTATCACTCCAGGCAGCGGCTGACGAGTAGTATCGCTCCAGGCAGCTACTGACGAGTCTTATCACTCCAGGCAGCGGCTGACGAGTAGTATCGCTCCAGGCAGCTACTGACGGTCTTATCTCCAGGCGATGGCTGACGAGTTTTATCACTCCAGGCAGCGGCTGACGAGTTGTATCGCTCCAGGCGGCGACTGACGAGTTCTATCGCTCCAGGCGGCGGCTGACGAGTTCTACCGCAACTTCAACGGCGTGGCGTACAACAGCCTGGAGCCGGAGACGTGTCGGCTGGTGTACGTGTCACGCGTGGACCTGGTCAACGAGTCGGATGAGGCCCGCTTGCCCATCCCAGGTATGCCTGTGCGTGCCATTGCTCGGATGCATCAGTGACCTTACCTTACGGGACCTGCCCGTCGCAGGTACGCCCCAAGTTTGTTCCTGGTGCCCAGGTACAGAACAGACTGCACCTGGCTACGCGTCTACTTGTATGAGATGCCCAGAAATGGAAGCACACCCTTGTCCCAGAAGTTTGTCACCCATAACGTTTTTCTGTCCAAGAAAATATCCACTTTTTTCAAATATGAATTAAATTGTTTAAAGGTGACTACAAACCAGGGTTTGATTTTTCCTTTGCAACTCAGGACGTGGAAAGGATAATTGTTGCATATTTGAATGCAAGGATAATTTCTTGAAAGCTGTTGCATCAGAATCTCAGATTCAAGTTTCCAGTGAATCTTGAGTACTCTATCACAGAACAATTAATTGCTTCTATTAATTGCTTCTGCTAACCATTCATCTTCCAAATGAGAAAGCTGAGAGTATAGTTTTCTGAAGATTATGATATTATCGATGCCAGAAAATCAGAATCGGCCTATTTTTCCAACCACGCTGCAAACTCATTAATGTTTCGTTAGCATGCCCAAAACCTACCAAAAAAGTACAAAAATAAATTTTGGATGCCAAAATCAGAAGGAAAATTAGCATCCGACCTGGAATGTCTGCAATGTTGCTTTCTCTGTCCATTAGCATGTGCATTTCGGCTCTGGTGTATTTTATGATATCGGTTGGGATTAAAGTGATCGCAGTGTTTGTTCACTGATGTTTGTCATCAGAGTTCCGAGCGTTCACGTATCCAGAATGTCCGTTCCCCAAGAAAGTTTGGCCAGGTTCATTGTGCTGAAGCATGACAGGATTGTGCGGTATTGCACGCATTAAGCTGCTACACCAACTCGCAACGCCACTGCGACCTCGTCTCCAGATTTGCATCGTTTACTCCAATTTACAAAGCACACGGAGTCATTCGGCAGCACAAGCTGCGGAATTTCGAACAACTCAGCCGGTGCGCTTTCAGTGGTGTGCGGAAGTGTTGATGGTTATGTGCCAAGTTTACCGTAGATGTACCTTTGCTTGTCTGCTGATTTACCGCAGTGTTAAAATGATAGTTTTCGTTAGGTGTGAGATGTGTAAACGAGTATGGTGGGATGTCGAAATTTGTCATAGAAGCGTGCTTAAGATATCGTAAGTCCTTCAAATTCAAAGGTTAGCGATTAGAAGTTTTCATAAATGTTTTTTCCGTGTATTTTGAGAAGCACTTAACTAAAGGTGCCTATATTAAACGGTAACGGTAGCAACACCATTCGATCAATAAATGACATCGTATAACAATCACATCACAGACAGTCCCTTTGCCTGGAATGGGGATACAAGATGCTTGTGTACCACAATTTGTAATGGGGAGCATACGCATGTTGCTAGTACACGAGGTACTGGTAGAAGCATGGCGTTGATATTCCAGAAGCACACCTCACTGAGCACGATGTCTACACTTCATTGGAAAAGATGTCTATTCAGTATTCAGGAAGTGTTATATTTCACCCTATTTCATACTTAATTTATCAGTTATTTACTGTAAATGCACCAATGTATATCAGCCAGGTTTACAGTGGAAGTACTCGTCTATCAGCGAGGTTTATCATGAATTGACTCATGTGTATCAGCAGGGTTTGCATTGAATGTATTCCTATGTATTAGCAGGGTGTGCATTGAATGCATTCCTGTCCATCAGCAGGGTTTACCACCACCGTGAATGTATTCATGTGTATCAACAGGGTTCACAGTGAATGTATTCATGTGTGCTCGCAGGATTCACCGAACTTCCAACATGCCCGGTTTGTCTGGAGAGAATGGACGAGTCGGTGGATGGAATTCTCACCGTTCTCTGCAACCATTCCTTCCATGGCAGCTGTCTCAGTCAATGGGGCGACACCAGGTAGCCAATGGGTGGACTCCTGATAACCAATATGGCTACACCTGGTAACCATTGTAGCAGTATATTTACTGACACCTCGTACCTGCTCTGATCTGTCCAATTGTGGCGTCCAATCGACTTGGACTACCTTACCCAAATATCCTCCATAATATATGCATCTAGTGAAACGGGTTAAGCGATGATATATTGTCACACATATTCTTATCTTTACAATTATTTTACTATTCTGTAGATTTTACCAGAATATGCATCAATAGTATTGTTAGCATTGTATCAATTGTATTGTACTAGTATTGTTATGGGCGCTGTATCACCAATACAGCTTGTGTACCCTAAAGCCCCCAAACCTAACTAACTGCCTTGCACTCAGTCGCCCGGTGTGTGTTGTATCATGACACCTTGTACCATTCCCTCAGCTCCTGTGTATTGTGTACCAGCCACCCTGTGTGTGTGGTTTATCATACATCTATAGCTCCGCGTCTGGTGTACTGTGGTACCCCCCAGCTGTCCCAGCCACCCTGTCTGGTGTCCGGATGATACCAGCCCCCAGCTTTTGTACTGTGACACCATATACCCCTAAACTGCCCGGTGTCTGGTGTACCATTAACGCTGTACCTGCCCCCAGCTGTCTGGTGTACCGTGACACCCTGTACCTGCCCCCAGCTGTCTGGTGTACCATGACACCCTGTACCTGCCCCCAGCTGCCTGGTGTACTGTGACACCCTGTACCTGTTCCCAGCTGTCTGGTATGTTGGTGTACTGTGACACCCTGTACCTGCCCCCAGCTGTCCGGTGTACCGTGACACCCTGTACCTCTCCTGCCCCCAGCTGTCCGGTGTACTGTGACACCCTGTACCTCCCCCCAGTTGTCTGGTAAGTCTGGTGTACTGTGACGCCCTGTACCTGTCCCCAGCTTTCCGATGTGTCTGGTGTACCGTGACACCCTGTACCTGCCCCCAGCTGCCCGGTTACTGTGACACCCTGTCCCCAGTGTCCGGTGTACTGTGACACCTCCTGCCCCCAGCTGTCCGGTGTCTGGTGTACTGTGACACCCTGTACCTGCCCCCAGCTGCCCGGTGTACTGTGACACCCTGTACCTGCTGTGTTTACCTGCCCCCAGCTGTCCGGTGTACTGTGACACCCTGTACCTCCCCCAGCTGTGACACCCTGTACCTGCCCCCAGGTGTCTGGTGACACCCTGTACCTGCCCCAGTCCGTGACCTGTCCTGCTGTGTACTGTGACACCCTGTACCTGCCCCCAGCTGCCCGGTGTACTGTGACACCCTGTACCTGCCCCCAGCTGTCTGGTATGTCTGGTGTACTGTGACACCCTGTACCTGCCCCCAGCTGTCCGGTGTACTGTGACACCCTGTACCTGCCCCCAGCTGTCTGGTGTACTGTGACACCCTATACCTGCCCCCAGTTGTCTGGTATGTCTGGTGTACTGTGACACCCTGTACCTGCCCCCAGCTGTCTGGTATGTCTGGTGTGTACCCTTTTGACACCCTGTACCTGCCCCCAGCTGCCCGGTGTACTGTGACACCCTGTACCTGCCCCCAGCTGTCCGGTGTACTGTGACCTCCCCACTCCCCCAGCTGTCTTATGTCTGGTGTACTGTGACACCCTGTACCTGCCCCCAGCTGTCTGGTATGTCTGGTGTACTGTGACCCCCGTACCTGCCCCCAGCTGCCCGGTGTACTGTGACACCCTGTACCTGCCCCCAGCTGCCCGGTGTACTGTGACACCCTGTACCTGCCCCCAGCTGCCCGGTGTGCTGTACCTGCCTTTGACACCCTGTACCTGCCCCCAGCTGTCTGGTATTTTGTCTGGTGTACTGTGACACCCTGTACCTGCCCCCAGCTGTCTGGTGTACTGTGTGTGCACTGTGACACCCTGTACCTGCCCCCAGCTGCCCGGTGTACTGTGACACCCTGTACCTGCCCCCAGCTGCCCGGTGTGTGCTGTGACACCCTGTACCTGCCCCCAGCTGCCCTGGTGTACTGTGACACCCTGTACCTGCCCCCAGCTGTCCGGTGTTCTGTGACACCCTGTACCTGCCCCCAGCTGCCCGGTGTACTGTGACACCCTGTACCTGCCCCCAGCTGCCGGTGTACTGTGACACCTCTGTACCTGCCCCCAGCTGTCGCTGTGACCCCTGTACCTGCCCCCAGCTGTCTGGTGTACTGTGACACCCTGTACCTGCCCGTGTATGACACCCTGTACCTGCCCCCAGCTGCCCGGTGTACTGTGACACCCTGTACCTGCCCCCAGCTGTGTGTACCTACCCAGCTGTCTGGTATGTCTGGTGTACTGTGACACCCTGTACCTGCCCCAGCCCAGCTGTTACTCCCGTTGGTGTGTCTGGTTATGTGACACCCTGTACCTGCCCCCTAGCTGTCACCCAGCTGCCTGGTGTACTGTGACACCCTGTACCTGCCCCCAGCTGTCCGGTGTATGTGTACTGTGACACCCTGTACCTGCCCCCAGCTGTCTGGTGTGTGGTGTACTGTGACACCCTGTACCTGCCCCCAGCTGCCCGGTGTACTGTGACACCCTGTACCTGCCCCCAGCTGTCGGTGTCTGTGTGGTACTGTGACACCCTGTACCTGCCCCCAGCTGTCCGGTGTACTGTGACACCCTGTACCTGCCCCCAGGCTGCCGGTGTACTGTGACACCCTGTACCTGCCCCCAGCTGTCCGGTGTACTGTGACACCCTGTACCTGCCCCCAGCTGCCCGGTGTACTGTGACACCCTGTACCTGCCCCCAGCTGTCCGGTGTACTGTGACACCCTGTACCTGCCCCCAGCTGTCTGGTGTACTGTGACACCCTGTACCTGCCCCCAGCTGCCCGGTATACTGTGACACCCTGTACCTGTTCCCAGCTGTCTGGTATGTGGTGTACCGTGACACCCTGTACCTGCCCCCAGCTGCCCGGTATACTGACACCCTGTACCTCCCCCAGCTGTCCGGTGTGTCGGTACGTGCAGACCCCGGAGCAGGCCGAGGACAACTTCTGTTTCGAATGCCAGGCCAGCGACAGTCTGTGGATCTGCCTCATCTGCGGACATGTCGGCTGCGGCAGATATGTCGGCGGTCATGCCTACAGGTCAGTCGAGGTCACGCGTATGAGCTAGTGGGGCCACTCCATTGGTGATAAATTACTATCTAAATATGGTGGAATATACCACCTATGGAACACTGAATTGACATCCTCCCAAAGGAGTATCCACATCGTGTTTTTTTTGGTGCGTGTTGCGAGTTCATTGCTCATTTCAAGCCGTATCCCGTTCACCAGTATCATGCTCACGAGAACGTATCCGGGATTGTGAAAACGAACATCCCGTAGCGCAATTACAGATTAAGGGATTGTCTATAATGTGCTGTGCTATAAAATGCCAGCTTATAGCATAGATGTTCGCATCGTTATCGTTGATATCGATGTCACCAAATTAAGTAGCTCTCAACGCATGCAAAGCGGGAACAGTGATATGAATGCGATTGTCTCGAAACTATTGGGTTTGTAGGATATAGCACATTTTTAATAATTATTTTCATGGTGATTTCGACATCTTGCGTACTCGTTTCGACATCTCACATCTGACGAGAATGATTATTCACATTGGATCACTCCTGAAGGTCCATCGGAGTTATGTGCCAAGGTGCTACTAACGTTTTCGAAGAAAATTACATTTTAGCGAATCTGTAGAGATGTTTTATGCCAATGCATATCACTGGCAGATGTTGCATCGGCCGGGCAGTATCCCAGATGTCGGATGGTGATGTTTGTAGCTCGAGTCCTACTCATCGATGCATTTCTGAGTGTCCACGGCCTTGTGCTGTGAAGCATTGGCATGGTCAGGCAGTCAAACGGCGGCATTCATGCTCGTCTGAACAGAACCGAAGGCTCTGCGTCGTCACTCCCGCCGGAGCTGGTATGGTATGCCGGAGCTGGAGCTGGCTTCCAGGTCTAGCATTTAGCATGGCATCTTACTTCCTGCTTTGTATCTGGTCTGGCACCTGAGTTCCCCGCCTAGTATCTGGCCTGGTACCCATGGGCGCTGTATGACCAATGCAGGTAATGCGCCCTAAAATCCCAATAACTAACTAAGTGGCCCGGTATCTGACTTCCCAGCTTTGTATCCTAGATTATTTACTATGGTCGATTTGCCATAACCCCCCCCCAGCCTAGTATCTGGCCCTACATCTCACTTCCCAGCCTGGTATCCGGGCCGGTATCTGACTTCCTGGGTTGGTATCTGGCCCGGTACCTGAGTTCCAGGCTTGGTACCTGGCCCGGTACCTGACTTCCCAGCCTGGTATCTGGCATGCTACCTGACTTCCCAGCCTGGTATCTGACCTTTTACCCGACACCCCGTCCTGGTGTCTGTCCGGGTACCTGACTCCCAGCCCTGTATTTGGCCCGGTACCTGTCGGTGGGGGGCCGGTCAGCAGGCCGGTCGATACGGTCGCTGGCACGCTGTCTGGGTCGATGTTACCGCCTGCTGGGTCTGGTGTGCCGACAGCCACTTCCTGGACACGGGCCACACCTACACAATGCGCGTGGGCAGCACGCGCGTCTGGGACTACGTCGGCGACAACTTCGTGCACCGACTGGTGCAGAACAACGACGACGGCAAGATGGTCGAGGTGGAGGACAACGGCGGCGAGCACCGCGACAAGCAGGTCAGGTCGTGTCGGGTCGAGACCGGGGCCGTGGTCACCGGGAAGCCCGGACAGGACGTCCGGCCGGCTTATCTAGCACGTGGTGGTTCAGAGGAGCTGGTGTGTCTGCAAGGGTAACCTTATTGGAAACGTATTGTCAAACGTTACCAATATGGTTACCAATAACCAATACCAATACACGTTACTAGCAAGCGCTAGGTAGCCACTCGCAATTCGTGCACGCTGAAGCCCAAGTGATCAACTTATCATCTGGGGTAGGTGTTGGATTTTGTCGGTGAGACGGCGACAGTCGGACACGGCGACAGACGTCTCGGCTGGTGGGCCGCGGCCGTCACCGGCACGACGCTTGGACAATATTATCGGTCAGAGCGACACGGACCGCCCACGGGGCCGTCCAACATCCGTCTGCCGCAGGCCCAGTGACGTCGACGCGCTCCGAAGTGCAAATAACTAACCGGTCATGGTTCAGAGTTCACTGAGGCTCATTTGCCATGCATGTATCGAAGGCCTTCCAATAACTACGCGCGGCCACGAATGCAACTTCCGGCAGGCCTGGGAAAGGCCTGCCAGGTGTGTTGTGATAGTTGGGTCACCCACTACCCCTGGTGATTCAGACAACACCAGTGGTGTTATGCCGGCCTCTTCCAGGGATGACGTTACGGGCGTTCCGTCGCTGTCGAGAACAATGACCTGAGCGGTGAGGCAGTCGCCCGGCAGATTCGTCGCCGCTTGTTGCTATGATGCGATCTGTAATGCAATACCATTTGCTGATAGTATGATGTTGTCGTTGGCATAGATATTCCTACATCGGGTGTCTTCTGAACAAATTATGAAGAAAAAGCATACGTATAGAAAAAAGAAAGGCAAGTCCGAGAGGTGAAAACAACCGCTGATAACTACGCTTTTGGGTCAACATTGAGTTGTAAGGATTTAAATAATGTTCTTAGGATGTTTCAACGGACAGCTTTGACGTCCTACTGTAGTTGTATCAACTACAGTAGGATATCGCACCTCATGTAAGATCACGATTTTGACACTGGTGCTCCTTTGTCAGGGTGACTCGGAGGAGAAGCTGGAGGGCATTCAGCTGGAGTACACGTACCTGCTGACCAGCCAGCTACAGTCGCAGCGCCAGTACTACGAAGAGTGCATCGCTCGCATCGAGAAGGAAGGTCAGAAGCAGGTGGAAGAGCTCAAGGAGCGCACTCGCCAGTCGGTGGAGGAGACGCACACGCTGCGGGAGAAGCTGCAGCAAAGCATCAGGGAGCGTGCGGGCGCTGATAAAAAGGTATTGTGCGCAACGTAGCCGTGGCGGTGTGTCGGCCTGTCATCTCTCAGTATGTCAGTCGGCCACCCGTCGGTGTGTCGGCCGATCACCTGTCAGTGTGTCGGCCGATCACCTGTCAGTGTGTCGGCCGATCACCTGTCAGTGTGTCGGCCGATCACCTGTCGGTGTGTCGGCCGATCACCTGTCAGTGTGTCGGCCGATCACCTGTCAGTGTGTCGGCCGATCACCTGTCGGTGTGTCGGCCGATCACCTGTCGGTATGTCGGCCGATCACCTGTCAGTGGGTCGGCCGATCACCTGTAGGTATGTCGGCCGGCCACCTGTCAGTGGGTCGGCCTGTCACCTGTCGGTGTGTCGGCCGATCACCTGTCAGTGTGTCGGCCGATCACCTGTCGGTGTGTCGGCCGATCACCTGTCAGTGTGTCGGCCGATCACCTGTCGGTGTGTCGGCCGATCACCTGTCAGTGGGTCGGCCGATCACCTGTAGGTATGTCGGCCGGCCACCTGTCAGTGGGTCGGCCTGTCACCTGTCGGTGTGTCGGCCGATCACCTGTCAGTGGGTCGGCCGGCCACCCGTCGGTGTGTCGGCCGATCACCTGTCAGTGTGTCGGCCGGCCACCTGTCGGTATGTCGGCCGGCCACCTGTCGGTGTGTCGGCCGATCACCTGTCGGTGTGTTGGCGTGTCACCTGTCAGTGTGTCAGCCGGCCACCTGTCGGTGTGTCGGCCGATCACCTGTCGGTGTGTTGGCCTGCCGCCTGTCAGTGTGTCGGCCGATCACCTGTCGGTGTGTCGGCCGATCACCTGTCGGTGTATCGGCCGATCACCCGTCGGTATGTCGGCCGATCACCTGTCGGTGGGTCGGCCGATCACCTGTCGGTGTATCGGCCGATCACCCGTCGGTATGTCGGCCGATCACCTGTCAGTGGGTCGGCCGATCACCTGTCGGTATGTCGGCCGATCACCTGTCAGTGGGTCGGCCGATCACCTGTCAGTGTGTCGGCCGGCCACCTGTCGGTGTGTCGGCCGATCACCTGTCAGTGGGTCGGCCGGCCACCTGTCGGTGTGTCGGCCGATCACCTGTCGGTGTGTTGGCCTGCCACCTGTCAGTGTGTCGGCCGATCACCTGTCGGTGTGTCGGCCGATCACCTGTCGGTGTGTCGGCCGATCACCTGTCAGTGGGTCGGCCGATCACCTGTCAGTGTGTCGGCCGATCACCTGTCGGTGTGTCGGCCGATCACCTGTCAGTGTGTCGGCCGATCACCCGTCGGTATGTCGGCCGATCACCTGTCGGTGTGTCGGCCGGCCACCTGTCGGGTGTGTCGGCCGATCACCTGTCAGTGGGTCGGCCGGTCACCTGTCGGTGTGTCGGCCGATCACCTGTCAGTGGGTCGGTATGTCGGCCGATCACCTGTCAGTGTGTCGGTATGTCGGCCGATCACCCGTCGGTATGTCGGCCGATCACCTGTCAGTGTGTCGGCCGGCCACCTGTCGGGTGTGTCGGCCGATCACCTGTCAGTGTGTCGGCCGGTCACCTGTCGGTGTGTCGGCCGATCACCTGTCAGTGGGTCGGCCGATCACCTGTCAGTGTGTCGGTATGTCGGCCGATCACCTGTCAGTGTGTCGGTATGTCGGCCGGTCACCTGTCGGTGTGTCGGCCGGTCACCTGTCGGTGTGTCGGCCGATCACCTGTCAGTGGGTCGGCCGATCACCTGTCAGTGTGTCGGCCGATCACCTGTCAGTGTGTCGGCCGATCACCCGTCGGTGTGTCGGCCGATCACCTGTCGGTATGTCGGCCGATCACCTGTCAGTGTGTCGGCCGATCACCCGTCGGTGTGTCGGCCGATCACCCGTCGGTATGTCGGCCGATCACCTGTCAGTGGGTCGGCCGATCACCTTCAGTGGGTCGGCCGGCCACCTGTCGGTGTGTCGGCCGGCCACCTGTCGGTGTATCGGCCGGCCACCTGTCGGTGTGTCGGCCGATCACCTGTCGGTGGGTCGGCCGGTCACCTGTCGCCACGTGTGACAGGGGGTACGTGACTGTCACACGCCGGCAGTGAGCCGTCTACCCAGATCACTGCCTGCTGAAGCTTTATCGTACACGCATGCAACGACGTCTTACGGTTCCTCAGCAGATGTTTGTTTATGTGTTTGTCCTAGCTCTTCACCAACAGGGAAGTGTGCCCAACAATAGGTGAAGGTACATGAACGAAGGAACAGTACACGAAGCTTAGGTAGTTCAGTGCTTGTTGGTTGCAAGACATGATTATTTTGCTGATTTGGTGAATACCACGTAACCATTTGCTGGCACCATGCACATGGTACACAAGATGCACTTCCTAATTGACGCTCCTTACAATGTTTAATACAACGAAGAATGGCTCTTAAGTGCTCCTGGGTGTTAGACATTGCGTGAGAAGAAATGTACGACCTTCAATATACCAGGAGGTGCTGAGTTTACATCAAAAGTAGCGTTAGGAATTATGCTATATTACTCAACGTTTCGGCCAGGGGCCATCTTTAAGAGGCCCCTGACGATGGCCCCTGGCCGAAACGTTGAGTAATATAGTATAATCCCTAACGTTACTTTTGATGTAAACTCAGCACCTCCTGGTATATTGAAGGCCGTACATTTCTTCTCACGCAATCTCCTTACAATGATTCGGAAGCACGAAATTGATCGTATTATGTTTCGGGTAAAACCCTTCATCACGTATATTCATACACTTGTTTGTTTTCATACTTCTGAATCTTTGTCATGGGTGCGAATTAATAATTGCATACTGTGAACAGTCACGATACTTGTCAATATAGGCATTCGAAGTACATCGCGCGATTGAGGCGTTATCCAGTGTCATTGTTAGAGTACAGTCAGAGTATAGTCAGAGTACAGTGCGGAGATATTCCCGCCGAGTATGTGGGATCGGCGCTGTTGTCGGTAGCGGTGAGCGTAGGCACCGGCTTGGAGAATGGTGAGTGCCGAAAGGTTGTCAGTGGCCACGTGAACGCGAAGCTCTATGTTCGCGTGGAACCGAACTCGGTGCATCGTCAATCTGTCCATCAACCGTCCGGGGTTAATCCCAAGAGGTCCGTTCATGTTTGCTTGCAATTTTGACAGCGATGCGAGTATTGGCTTATTTTCGACTGCGTCGGAAGCGAACTTTGAATTATAGTCGATGATGAGGTTGGCTGTTCAAAAGGATTGTGGCCTTCAAAAGGTCACATTAGCCTTTCAAAAGGCGTGTGACGTCAAGATGAGTGCAATAAGATATCTCAATTCACCATGGAAACATGTTTCAAGTAATCTGTTTCAGTCCTCGAAACCCAATTTTGTCCCACTAGCATATGATAATCGTATGTCCTTCATTCATTCTGAGAAACACGGGAGAGTGATTTTTTAGGCGTGCCGGACAATAAAGGCCATTTGCGCTTTAAAGCTAGTGTGTTTTACAAGCAAAGCTGAATCAAGTGTACATTTACGTTCAGAGGGTTTTACGTTGCAGTGTGTGTGATGTTTTAGGTGCTGAAGGCGGAGGCTGGGTGAGAGACATCTCTTGGATATTTAAATGGTTTTAGTTTTACTTTGCTCCACCGCAAAGTAATTTGTAGCGGAGGGGGGGGTAATTTTGAGATTGACGTGAAGGCTGATTTTGTCAGAGTGCCGGCATTAGCCCACTCTTGTCGAAGTACCGTACCGAGCACCGAGTACCGATGGGTCTTTACCTTGCGGACAAGGAGGTAATTGTTCACACCGCCTATCACGCCGGCGGCCGCGTGTTAGTTGTCGGTTGAAGGTTAGTTTAAGTATGCCACGCAGGTCGTGGATGGTGTCAGTACGGTGTTCGATAATTCGGCTCATCTACGTCCGCTGTACCTCTGGGTAGCCGTTCTACGTTATGAGTTGCAGGGTAATTCGGCTCATTTACGTCCGATGGCACCTTTTGGTTGTCATTTTAAAAGAAACACCTAATATAAGGATTCCTATAGCAACGATAACGACCACATCACAGGTAGTTAGTTCGTTATTGGTTTTACTACACAACGACCGTTGAGTCATGTAGCGTCGCCAATCTCTCACGCCGATTGGTCGCGGGCGAAGAGTAGCGACAGGTGAGACTCGAACTCACAACCTTTCGATTGTGAGACGAGCAACTTACCCCTAGGCTACTCGTCCCCCCACATCACAGGTAGCCACTGTACCTGGAATTGTGCTATGAGATGCTTGTGTATCAATATCCATAGTTATGAGCATAAACATTTTCCGCATGCACAAAATACTGTTATAAACAAGACATGGACTGGAGATTCCATACACACGATCAACAAGCACGATGTGGATACCACTTTGGGACGAATGTCTGTTCAGTGTCTGGGGAGTCCACTTTCCACCCCATGCTATGAATAATGCATCACTGGCCCTCCCGCACCTTCTCCCACCCAGCAGTCGTCATTCGTGCGCACTTGCCAAGAACGCCGCGTGAAGCCCGCGTACATTAGTCAGCCGCATACAGCCGCATACCTTAGTCAGTCGCATGGACATTATGGGCCTTCGGTTCTCAGCTCCGCCTCGACACCCTCTACAGGCAGCGTGTCGTCGCCGGTGTTTTATCAGGAGTGGACGGTGTTTTTCTGAGGCCGGCATGTGAGCTCAGGTGTCGGCAGTTAGCCGGGCCACAGAGCCGGTGGTTTGTAACCAGGCACCTGTGTGGGCTCGCAGGAAGTCTCGCATGTTCTGGGGTATCTGACGACAGCTTTAGTACGTGCTCCGGTGTCTGGCGCACCCCTGCTCCGGTGACTGGCGTCTTGATGTCCTGGGGAATCGGACAACCTTAGTACGTGCTCCTGTGGCTCACGGACCCAGTCACCCGTTTTGACGCGCTACATCGTCTCGAGAGAACCCAGATTTCCTCGTGCTCCCTCAAACTCTCAATTTCCAGACAAGTTGATGTGCACTACGTTCCTGAAGATGAGTTTTATTCAGATCGTGGGTACATTTCTTGAAAGCTACAGAAAAGAACTCTGGTGATCTTTGGGTATGACCCTCTCATCGTCCCCCTTATAATCACCGTTTAAATATGGGATTTTAGTCTTGTGCATTTGCTTATATGGTTAATTTCTGCCTCGCTTATATTTGAGTAAGCGGATATTTGAAGTCCAATAATTTCGATAGGATGTATTCATCATTAAATTCTTATTCGTGCGCAAATTGTTACCTTCTGAAACTCTTCCTTTCCTATCCACATGGCTTACGTTTTTGTGCTTGCTTAGCCCAACACTCAAATTCGATCAAATTTCGATTTTTTCAACATACTTCAGCAGTTTGACAGGGTTAATGGGTTACTGTTACTGGCCCTGTCGGAACAGTCGGGAGTGGGTCGCGCGTCCGTGATGCCATAACCATAAACCACGGCCCGCGCTCCGCACATTGGACACGCGCGCAACAATCGGGTGAGGGCATCACCAACTCGCTAATTCCCGGCACATTGACCGCAGCTGGCCCTGAGCTTCCACCAGTCTGGCGTGGTAGACATATCCACAACATGCGGCGATGGGCGTCCAGGACTGTCCCCAAGGCCGTCCCGGAGAAACATTCCGGCCTCTGGGTGCACACGGGGTGGCGCCGGCGCCGGCCCGGCGTCTTGTGAGGCGCCTGTTTACAGGGCGGGTCAGTCGGCTGGCCAAGGCCGGCTGACCCGCAATGCGAGCCGTCTGGCAGGCGGCCCGCAGCCCTCACGGCGACATTCCGGCGGCGCAGGGTCATTTCTACGGCGACTGCCGACCGCCTCGTTCCGCGCCACTGCTGGTCATCTGCCGTCCGTCTGTTCTCGGACACACCCCCGCCTCCTCCGTCAGTCGAAGAGGCAGAGCACACTGCGTCTGCCCACAGCTTGTACGGAGTAGTCCCGAGACCTGAATCGGCCTGTGCGGCAGGCCGAAGGTCGGCGTCTGGAGACGGTTGCCGAGGTGTTTCCCATTGTATCGAAGCGATCGTGCTGTTCGTTGGACTACAGTCCAAGCTACCATTACGCGCTACCAAAGTGCATGCGGATTCGTAAAGCTGATGCCGACATTGCTTGTAGTTTGAAAGACGAGCATGCAACATTTCCGTCATACAGACTGCACCATCCTTTTTTCCAACCAACCAAAAGTGCCGTATTCTATCGTCCGTGCCAGGGAGAAAAAGATGCCTCATCTCTGGATTCGCCTCTGTCCATGTTTGTTCAGTCATAGTCACCCAGTGATTATCCTGTACCCTGAACTGGTCAGCATATATGATTTCGAATGATCAAGTCTGTTCGAAGCGCCTTAAAGCCCAAATAGCTAATTAACTTGCCAATGTAGGGCAAGCCGATGCCCCGTCACCATTAGTAGCATCAATTTTGTGTTGTCTTTTCCGCAATTGCAGATGTGGAGAAGGTTCGTTTTGTTTAGAACGCTTACCACACATCACTAATCTCCCCCGTGGGGAAGCTGTAGCTGGGCTTGTGGGAAAGCCTGGGTCGGACGGTAATGTGTGATTGAAAGAAACAAACAAATTGCCCTTTTGCTCCAGACAGTGTAAAATGTCTATTGATGTGGGTACTGTCGTCACCACAGCACCACGTAACGACGAGGGGCCGTAGTGCCCAGCTGTTGATGTTAACGCGTCCCGTCTCGGGGGTCTTCTACCGCCCCATCAGGTTTTTCGTGGATATTGAACGAACGGCGCGCGGCAACGCGCCAAAATTTGGCATACCGTTTCTCACATCAATTTGGCATCCCGGTTAAAAATTTTGAAGTCAGGTCATCTAGGGTCAACGAGTTAATCAAAGTCAAGTGAGGTCACCTCCAAAAAGTTAAACCAATCGTCACGGTTTAACGGATACAGATATTTCAATCAATCTTTCAACGTTTGCTTATCTTTAGGGATGCAACAAAGCGTACGAGAGGCATTTTTCATTTTTTCCCCGTTTTTGACCACATAAATTTGGCATATTTGCGTATTGCAGTTCAAATAGAAGATTCTGGCTAAAGTAAACATTTTTATTTTGGAAAGTTGACTTCCAACAACGTTTCTCGGTCTGCTCTACCGATTGGAAAAGGAAAATTAAAGAACTTAACTAAAAAATTGAAATTTCAACAAAAAATGGGATGGGGGCAACAAGTTTTGCGGCCCTGGTCGATTTCGCTGTCCTTTTCTGATTCCCAATTTTTTAATGTCCCCCAAAATGAACTCGCTGGAGCCAAAAACATAATGTAAGTCGTGAAGGGTCTTAGAAATGTATCCCCCTAGTGACGTCACTTGGGGAAATCGTTTTGAGGGATGGATCCGGACCCTACTCATCGAGCGCGTTCCGATGACACCTCTTTCGTTTTCGTGCGATGCTTAGTTTGGATTTTAGAGTGAGGTTCCTATCCCCCCCCCTCCCCCGAGACGGGATGTGAGAATCTGACCGGAGAGACGGCGCGGGTTAATACACGTATGGCTTCCAAATGCCTTCGTGCGATTGGATTTTGGACGAGAGGTACAAAAAGCGGCAGCCGAGGATTGGGCCGGGTCTGGGATTGCTCGGATCGCTGGACCCGGACTGGCCGACTGACGTCTCGAAGTGGTGTGTACCACTGTTTACGTGGTGGCTTCATTAGTCTGGTCCAGCCGGCCGTGGCTTGTGCCGCAGCTGGAACTGCGACGTTCGGGGATGTCATGAAGTCTGTGGCGAAAGGTTGGACGTTTACACGAGGAGTTCACGTAACATTGCAGGTTGCGTTAAAACTGCGCAGTCTTTGTCCTTACTGGATATGCAGAGGTGTTGAAGGTCACGCTGCTCAAAGTCTGTACCAAGCGAATGCACTTGTCCAAAATTTCCTTTCATCTGAACTATTCATTCTTATGCTCTTGTGCTCTAATCTATTCATTCTATGCTTCATTTTCTACTTGGCGTTCCGAAAAGGAAGCTGTTTTCCAGCTAGGTTAACCAGCAAAAAACAAAACAAAAAAACAACAACTCCGTTCCCTGTATGTATGTGCCAATTTCCACAGGCCTGTGACGGTCCTGGCGACGCACGGAGACACGGTAATGACGCCATACCAACACGACGGTGACCCAGCTCGTGTGGTCGCCAGGTGCAGCATCTGACTCAAAAACTTGGCAAGTGCCTCAAGGAGCTGCAGGAGGAGCGGGAGATCAATAAATCGCTCCGGGATAACCAAGCCGGCTGGCAGGAGCGCGTTCAGAAGCTGGAGCTGAGCATGGATAGAATGCAACAGGAGAAGGACAAGGTGAGTGCGACAGCGGGGCAGGCAGTCGTGCGCCGAGCCGTCGGCGATGATGCTGGTGGTGATGGAGGTCGGCAAGGAGGGCGGGCAGACACTGGTCTGTGGCAACGTCAACAATGCGTAATGATAAGATACTTTTAGCGATCTCCAATGCGAGCGCACGAGCCCAATGATTCTAAATAATAGCGAGCATGTCATGCTATGGTATTTTGGACGTAGCCCATATAGGTACAAAAACAAGGTGCAATGTTTGCGAACCACAACGTACGGCATTTGGTGAATCACATTTGATGACACGTGCGAGTACACGTGCGATTAGCTCTCCTGAGCATCGCACAGTATCACAGTATATGGGGTATACAGTATATGGGGTATAGTATACAGTATCACAGTATATGGGGCGGGGATGGCCGAGTGGTTAAGGTGTCGGGCTATGGGTACCAAAGGTCCCGGGTTCGACTCTAGCGCCACTCAGGACATGTCCCAATCCCGCGGCCCACCGGCGAAACAGCGTGGGCGGCGCCATCAGCCGTGAATGTGAATAAAGTGTGTCGTGAACCAACCAATAAACACCTCAGTATATGTATGTATATATATATATATATATATATATATATATATATATATATATATATATATCAGGCCGACCAACGCGCTGACTGTTGTCCTACCGGGCATAAGTCCGCCATCAATACCGACCTTGGTTGTACGGCCGCGGACCTATTGTACGGTGCTCCCCTACGTCTGCCGGGGAAGTTCGTCACGCCGTCGCCTGCGGCAGCGGACCTGACGCCGACGTCCTGTTCCGCCGACCTGCGCCGCGCCGTGCAGCAACTGCGTGCCGCCGCCACGATCTGATCTCGATCGATCGCGTCAAGTCGGCACATCTGGAGCCGGAGGCGTCGCCGGCGACCGCTGCGCCTCCGCAGCACCCCCTGCCACGGCCCCGCCCTCACTGCGGTCCTGCGGTCCTGACCCGCTCCGCATCACTGCGGTCCTGACCCGCTCCGGTCGTGCAGTGTACCCGCGTCTTCGCTACGGTGTGCAGTTTTCAGCGTGACCCCGTGTCCGTGTCCGTGTGAGCGTAGCCTGTGTACTCTGCGCTTCGGTGCATCGTCACAACCATCATTTTTATTTTGACTCGGCTTCACGCGCCAGTCTGGGAGGAGGTGGGCGGAGGTTTACAGCATCGCTAGCACTTGTCACAGATACTCCACACTCGTCATGCGGACGTGCAATAATCGTACCACTGACGGAGTTTCAGCGGTGTTGCAAGTCAGGACTTCCACAGCACCACCGTTGCCCGTTTTTCTGACAGGAGGGTGTTTCAATTTTAAGTCAGGCGCATGAACCCTCATGGAAGCGGTGTGCTAAGAAGACACCAGAATGGGGCGGTGGATTCTCTAGCCGGTAATTCGCAATGATACCCGTGTGTCAAGGTCGAGATCGCACCCATGGGGTTTCAGTTAGCAAATGTAAGATAAGCAAATCTGTCAGTCAATCTAGCTATCAATCAAGTGAAATGCTGCCAGCTCATTGTTTGCCGTTGCGTCGCCATTGGCCATGCCCGGGTGGGGTCTCTTCAATCTTGGCAACTTTGTTTACGTCACAATTGTGATGGCTTGCATGTACTCCAAGTGTGAAAACAGACTCCAGCTCATCTTCACACTGACCACAGCTTAAATACTCTCACCTCAGCTAAATCCATTCATCAGCCGACCATCGCCAGCCCAGCTGACCTTCGCCCACGCCAGCCCACGATTGAGTGCGTATTCCTGAATCCGGGATTGATATTTTTTGCCGGGGAGGGCCATTTCATTGGCAAGTAATGATCTGCCTCCCGTGTGTGACACTAGACACTCCTTTTCTACCTGGCGGGCAGTTTTGAACGTCGTCATCAAAGAGTGATAAGTTTTCAGTCATTGCCAAATAGCACCTTTTACGATCCATCAAGACATCAAGAGAATCGTTTTCCGCAAAGGATAATGTTCTGGATTACAACACCCAGAATTGGGTTCTTTTCCCATGGCGCCCCAGGCGACCTTCAGTGACCTCGGGTGATCTCCACGGACCTGAGATGACCTAGCCCGACTCCCACCCACGGCGACCAGACACCGGTCGGTACCAGCCGCACCACCTGCTGACGTCACCGGGCGTGGACAATGAGCGGCGGGCGGCGGTGGTCGGACGACGGGGCATTACGTGGCGGCCATTGTACCGTTTCCGGCCACTGCACGCGGTTCCTGGGGGACGGTGGTTCAGCTGAGAGACCGACGTGCGGCACGGGGTTTGAATCCCGCAGCGCCCGCCCTTCGCGTCAGGGTGAGAGGCAGGCGACACCATGTGGCATCAACTGCTGAGCGTGTCGTGAAGGCACAACAACTCGGCTCCCGCCCACCACACGGGTCGATGGCCATGACAGGTCATAATCGGTCCCCATCTGGCAGTCGTTTCTGACGCGGCTGCAGAAGCTCGTCGGCTTCAGTCGCATAAAAACACCTGTGCTGTGTTCACAATCGGGAGCGTGTTCTGCTTCCTTTTTTGTGCTTGTTTAACTTGACTTAAGTCCATGTAGCTGCTGTTCTTTTCGCGTTTATTTTATTCGAACATCGACATGTGTGAGGCCTCATTTGTATCCGGAAGTGCAGTTCTGGTCTACTGATGGAGAGTTCAAGAGCGCGAGACTCGGTCAGGGCCGGGGTTTGCCGCCGCGCTTGCGTCGGGCCAATGCCGTAGATTGGTCATGGACGACTTGGCACTGCGGCACGTTCAACCAGTCGAATTGGTCACGCTGTATACCCGGTATCGTACTGGGTGGCACCATCTCGTGGCTGTAAGGTCCCGTGTTCAAATCCTACCAGCCGCTTGGAATTTTTACTCTTCGGCGACCATTCAGTGTGAAAATGGCGACGCTGGACAACCTGCGCAGCCCATGGCCCTTTGAGCCCATTTCCGGCCGCTGCTCAGCGGCAGTGGGCTGTGACGCCGAATGTGACGTCACATGCGCTCTGCCAAATTGTTCCGCCTGTTGAATGGTGAACACGTGGCGGGTGAGTGTGTCGCGCGGTTCCGCCCACTGTTGGCCACACGGTCTGCGCAGTCGGTACAGCCGGCACAATACTGCCGACTGTTGGCCACACGGGCTGTACAGATGGCACAGCCCGTACAGCCGGTACAGCCGGCACAATACTGCCGACTGTCGGCCTCACGGGCTGCACAGCCGGTACAGCCGGTACAATACTGCCGACTGTCGGCCGCACGGGCTGTACAGCCGGCACAACGCCGCCCACTGTTGGCCACACGGTCTGCGCAGTCGGTACAGCCGGCACAATACTGCCGACTGTTGGCCACACGGGCTGTACAGATGGCACAGCCCGTACAGCCGGTACAGCCGGCACAATACTGCCGACTGTCGGCCTCACGGGCTGCACAGCCGGTACAGCCGGTACAATACTGCCGACTGTCGGCCGCACGGGCTGTACAGCCGGCACAACGCCGCCCACTGTTGGCCACACGGTCTGCGCAGTCGGTACAGCCGGCACAATACTGCCGACTGTCGGCCTCACGGGCTGCACAGACGGCACAGCCCGTACAGCCGGTACAGCCGGCACAATACTGCCGACTGTCGGCCTCACGGGCTGTACAGCCGGCACAACGCTGCCGACTGTTGGCCGCACGGGCTGTGCAGACGGCACAGCCCGTACAGCCGGTACAGCCGGTACAACGCTGCCGACTGTTGGCCGCACGGGCTGTACAGCCGGTACAGCCGGTACAACGCCGCCGACTGTTGGCCGCACGGGCTGTACAGCCGGTACAGCCGGTACAGCCGGTACAACGCCGCTGACCGACATTCCACCTCGGTCGTCACTCTTTCATTCTGTTTAGCATCTCGTATAAACGGCGCGCCGTCGACGAGTCTCACTGGGCTGCAGCAGGCTGACCGAAACTTAGACCCAAATACCAGCGGCTTTGATATCGTCATGCAGGCATAGTGTCAAAGTTCACTGATGGGTGTGCACGGGTATCACTTGTTTATACGGCTCTTAATGATTGATGATTGCAACATGTATGCATCAAACCCGGTGGCCGTTTGTTAATGCGCATCAGTGGTTATGTAATCTGGATGTGGCACGTGTTGTCGAGTGAGTGTACTGACTTGATAAGAAGCATGCACACGTGGTATTGAGATGTCCTTCAATCGTTTCACGCGACGCCAGGTCATAACACGCCAGTCATGAGCGCCGTGCTATGCAATCATGGTACGATTAGGTTGTGATAATGAGGAAAATGGGAGCCCATATATCCCATATAAGTTCATGCAAGATGACCAGTTTAATCCACGTTCCCCTTCTTCTACATAATGGTCCAGGCTAACGGAGTAAGATATCCATTGGTACATGTTTCAGCGCTTATCAAAATATTACTCAGATCAGTGCATAATATCCACCATATTTTTCTTGATAGCTTGGTTGTTTCCTCATTTCTCACTTGCTTTTCCGCTATTTCGTTACATGTTCAGTGGGCTATAAACTAAAAGGACGACTTTGCAGTGTTACCAGCTGTGGTCCGAGGTCCAATGCAATCCGTTGAACCCAAGTTTATCTGCTTACTGAGTAATTCAGCTACACCCTTTACACGGGCTGGTTACCACTGGCTTGGATCGTTCTTATCGGTGTATCGTTCTAATTAGCTTATCCTGTTCGGTGTGGCCATAGCCAGGCCTCACAGGCAGTCGGCACAGGCGATGGGGTCTAGACGCGACCGTCTGGGATTGTTTAGGCGAGCCTCACAGATAATTGGTACAGACGATGTGCAGCATGCTTGTTTGCCGCGTGCCATCCATCATCGCTGGATGCTTCCCTGCTTATCTAGTGCCAGTGACATGATCCAATCTCTCGGATGTGCACTTTGTAACACCGTGTGGCATGTGTAAGGTGATAGCGTGCCCGACGCCCGAGTACATCAGCAAGCGCGCTCACGTGAAATTCCATCAGCTCTCGACCGCAGACCGTCCTGGCATGGTGTGTGGTGTGGTACTGCCAGCACCATGCTCCACTCTGTTCCAGACCATCCCGGCATGATATTTGGTGTAGTACGGCTAGAACCACGCTCCGCTCTGTTCCAGACCGTCCAAGCATGTTGTGTGGTATTGCCAGCATCATGCTCCGCTCTGTTGCAGACCGTCCCGGCATGACATTTGGTGTCAGAGCATAGTGGCAGTACTATGCTCTGCTCTGTTGCCGACGATCATAGGTGGTCGGTGACACTCTGGTCCGCCTCTGCCGTCCACAGGAGCTGGTGGAGCTCAGGGAGCAGGTACGCGACCTGATGTTCTTCCTGGAGGCGCAGCAGAAGATCGCCAGCGCGCCGGAGGCCGTGCAGCAGGAGCTGGCCGAGGGCAGCATCGTCGTGCCCGACGTGCCGGCAAGCAAGGCGGGCGGCGCGCGCAAGAAAAAACGCTAGCGCCGGCCCCCAGTCGGCGGCGCACCTGTTCACCGTCGTCTGCGTAGACGGCGGTGTCGAACGCTGCGGTCAGGTTGGCCGGTCAGGCGGCGCCGGGTTGTGACCGGGGCCCGGCGACTCGCGGCTGTGGTCGTCTTCTGTCGGACAGCGCCGCGCCACCGCCGTGACCTCGCCGTGACCTCGCCGCAGACATGATGGCCGGGCCGGCCAGCTGTGGTGTCCTATCTGGGTGTGGGTGTGTGCGTGCGTGTGCGCGCGTGTATCAGGCCTGTGTTAGCGATGTGTGGGCTTGTGTAACTTATGATGGTGTTGGTACGTGTGTGATTCGCTTTGCGCAATCGTCTCGCCGGGTGGTTTTCTTTCAGATGCTGTAAAATGCGGCACGTACTGCACATTCTGTACACTGTACACCCTGCACACCGTGCATCCTGTACACTGTGTACTGTGCACAGTTTATACCCGCTCTGCCGTCCATGCCGTGGCATCGTCAGCATGCTCAGCAAATATCCCCCCCCCCAGCGCCCCGAACTACTCCCGGGAGCTACATCCTAGTCCACTGGGGGCGAGCAGTTCTCCAGAGAAGGCGAAAAGCGTGACTTTCAGGCTTTCCGAGTGGTTTACGTGTGTCCGGGGCCCCGGTGGCGTATGTGCCCGTCATGTCTAGGATCCAGATAGCGTATGTGTCCAATACCCCGATTGCGCTCGTACGATCGTTGGACCCTGAAGGCTCCTGTGGCGGCTTGTATGCGATGTCAGTGATAATGTAGTTTTAACTTTGGTGGATGTGTCCCACTCCATGGTCTGAATTAGACCATTGCACGGCGTAATCGCCGAGATGATAAATTTACCCGCGATAACGCACCACACCACGTACTTTTGATGGGCGGATGCCCGCTGTTTTGTCGCCTCAGTGTCTGAAAAGAACACCCTGGTTGAAGCATTAACTGATATGTGAGAATCAGGCCACACTGATGCTACTTCAATGTCGATGCTTTTTCGGCTTAAAGGTATCCGATTCGGCGATAGTCTTGATAGTCGAATGTTATTCGTATATCGCGCAAAGCGTGTGGTTGCTAGCTAGGACTTAAGACGCGAGCCTTGTTGAATTTATCACACTGGTCGTTATCAGTCGCTGAGCAATGCACTGTTCGGTGTTCGTGATTGGTACTGTTCACATCTGTCACTGGTGTCATCAATGTCGGCATCGCATGCCTCATTGATTGGACGGGTAATGGCTCGTGCAAGTCACCTAATTATACCGTAATAAATGTCGGCATCGCACGCCATAGAACGGGCCGGGCCGCGGCAGTCTCGTACACGCCATCGTATGATACCACTGGGTGACGGCCGGATGAAGCGCCGAGTGAATCAGAAGAATGGTACGTTGATTGAACGAAGGTGCTCATGCTCGTTCATTTGGGTACGACATGGACAAAGCAGACACGTAAATGTATGTACGCGCCATGTTGAATATAGACTCCTTTTTTTCACCGGCAATGTTCGAGGATCACTCGTTTCATGAGCATGCACTTAAAACAGTTGTTAGTTTTTGATAGTAGCGAGGCACAGTGGGGAAACCTCGGCGTGCCCCAGAACTGTTGAAACCACAAATAGCCGGTGGAAAATGGACAGTGGCCACTCTGGGCACTGAGCGTCGAGCCGAGTCTCCCGACCTTCGGCTCCACCCTGTGCAACACGGTGAAGAACCTGTGGTGGGCCAAACCGAAGCACTTGGGTTTCGCTGGCGTTACTGGAAACCGTTCCCAGACATCCATAACGCACGATCCAACTTTGTCTCACTTTGGAGTAGAATTTCGAGATCATGTTCTTCAACTGAATACGTGTTTCTCTGTCTACGTGTCTCCCGCCTCATGTGTCATACAGACGAGTTGCAGCGCTGTGTTCGGCGACTGTTGCAGCGCTCGCGCGGCGGCCTAGTTCAGACATACTGAACCCTCCGGTTACCTCGCCAATCGGTGGCCAATTACCACAACTCGGTATTCAACGGCCTACCACTGAACAAATATGCACCCCTCCCTAATTCCACTAAAATGGTGTCGAGACAGACGACTCGCCGCCCGCACGGGACGGCGGCCCACCAGGGAACACCGGGTGAGAGGGAAACCTTTAGGTATGGCGACTCCCAGGAGTCCCAGACGCAGGCGGAATTATCTTCTTTTTTTTAACTGGAGAGCCTCGTCAGAATTCGGGACGCCTTCGAACTTTAATGAGACGCTTCCTAAGCGCTTCGTAGACTAAGCATGTTTTTAGAACAGGATGCACCAGAGGAATAGCACCATTCACAACTGGTTTTCAAACGTTCTCGAGTTTGTATTCTATGCGAACAATTTCGTGACAGCTCTTCATCTCGCTGATACATAGCTCCTGATATGAGCATCACTTTCATGGAAGCAGGGACAAACTTAGTCATGTCACGTTATATATTCCGCATTTGTTTGCATTTCATCGGCATTCGCTTGATACAAACCCGGCATTTTCGTATAAAAATGTACATGCGAGCAACACGATGAGATGAGATGAAAACAATGCGCGGCGAGTGGAACACGGTCGCCGGCAGTCGCCGCTCCTGGTACCGGCCGGGAGGCGGAGACAGCCGGGCGCACACCGGTGCTGGAAACGTGCAACAGCCGCACCGTCCAAACGGCCCAGTCACGGAGCCGCTTTGCGCTGGGAACGAGCGCCAGCGGGGCACGAGACGCACGGCGGCGACGACTCCATGTAGGGGACAGGAGCACGACGACAAGCGGAAAGCAAACATCAACTTCGAACATACCCACAAGCGTGGCATGGACAGCATGAACGCAAACGCGTTTTCCCGCCCCGGAGGAGCCGCAGCCCGTGACCGCGGCGCACGGCCGCAACGATCAGTGACGAGCGAGCGCCCAGCCTCGCAGAGCGACCATGGCGGGGGCCGTGGTGGGCCTATCACAGACAGCACGCGGCGCCACCAACCGGCCTACAGAGTCGGCAGAGGTCGGCGAGCGCAGCCCAGACCAGAGTCTCCGCGAGATTCAGTTGCTGGCGACACTGAGAGGACCCGCCCGCGGACGACGTACCGCGCGCGGATGCGGTACCCGCCGCCGAACGGGTCGGATTTGTATCGGGACGTGTGGGTGGCGCTGCGCCCACACCAGTCGCCGGGTCTCAGCTGCACGCGGCCGCACGGCTCGGCGGTCGGTGGACACGCCAGTTGTCCGGTCGGTCCGGTTTTCACCGCTCCCTGCCAGTTTGCATTGCTGTCTTGACTAGCGGCTGTCTGGACATTATCATATCGCCGGCGCCAGCCTCAGTACGACAGCGGGTTTTTCAGCGCGGCCCGCTTGACGATCCGCCTCTCCTCGCACTCGTTGCCCCACCAGCTGCTCTTGATGCACTCCATCTGCTTCTTGAGCACGAAGCACTTGGTGCGCACCACGTTGAAGAAAATCTTGCCCACCATGTTGGCGGCACCGGAGCCGGTCATCTTCAGACAGGTGTGGAATCTGCCGACCGGGGCACGGCAGGCCGTCACGAAAACAATCCAACGTGTCGCTAGTCACAGGATGAGCGGAAATCGCGGCACGGGTCCACACGCCAGACAACTGCAAATTTCGTCGACACCGAACCACATGCGACTCGCACAAACAGCACAACTGTACAAACAGCACAACTGTACAAACAGCACAACTGTACAAACGACACGTCTGTACCACAGCACATGTATACGACAGAGACTCGTCGAAACTTAATGAGGTCGGTACAATCTTTACAGAAATGCCGTGGGGCTGATATTAAATTTGTGTCACTAAATGAGGTGCCGAAGGATGCACGGAGTAGCTCTTCCTAGGAATGCAGCGCGATACAGAGTTCAAAACATGCCACAGCACAGTCATGTTTTCGAGCAGGGCTGACGGGATGGATACAGAGCACACATAGCCCCCGGAGGCTGCAGACTGCAGTTTGAAGAAGTGCAGCACAGGCGGCGTCTGCGAGGCGCGGCGCTGGCCAGCGTCAGCTGACGACGTTCGGCCGATACGGCGCCGTTTGAATGACCGGCCCGATAAACAGTCGGGTCGGTTACATGTCACGCTGCCGGCAGGGCGGGTCACCGGAGCTAGCGGGACAAGGTGCAGGGCTGACGCGCACTATGGCATAGGGAAGCCGTGGGAAAAGAAAATCAGGCAGAGTGTACTCCACTTCTATAGTTTGCATATTTCGATGAACATTGACAGGAAGCGATCAGATAATAACTTTGTGTACCTATTATTTCCCACGCAGCTTTCAATTCGTTATTGAACTAAAATTTCGCAGCGTTATACGCACATTACGTGGTATTCCTCAGAAGCCCTGGGTGCAAAAAACACCACCTTCGATTACGCTGTCGTTAAAGCAGCCACTAGCCATCCAATCGCACCATCGTACGGTACACAGAGCATACAAGACTAAGCACAAAGGACCAACCACGAAACAACTGTATTCCACCAACTGTACAAAACAGGGAACGAAAACACCATAAGCACGCACACACGCACGAAAACGTCAGACATAACACGATAACGCAGGTGCACCGTGGTCGGGTGCGCCGCCACCTCACCTCTCGTCACAGGCGCAGTGGTTCAGAGTGGCGATGCCCCAGTTGAACAGTCCGTACTTCTCCTGCAGTGAGGAGATCCAGTAGGGGCACTTTTTGTCGTGGTGCCGACAGCAGCGGTCGGCGCCGGCGTACCCACCCAGAGTGCTGTAGGTGGTTGCAGTGTATCCCTTCCCGCACCACTTAGTGCCCGGCACGCGCAACACGTCCAGCAAGTCGCGCCGGTGTCTGGCGAACAGAGCGGCACGCTGCACTCACCAGCCGTCTGTCGTGCACGACCTGTGCGTGACCCGTGTCTGACCTGTGCCGGAGCCGGAGGACGGCGCCGCTCGAGAGCACGTCACGACACCGCCTCGGGGTCTCAGAGAGACGGCCGGGTGGTGTCGCGCCGACCAGTCTCGAGAGCGGCGCCAGAGTGGGAGAGGCTCGGCTCGGAGTCGGGAGGAGCGGTGGTGACGAGGACGTGGATCGTCCGCCTACCTTCGCTCTGCTCTTCCCCGCCCGGCCCCGACGCCGACGGCTGCCCACCTCTTGTCGCACAGGCAGTGCGACATGCTGAAGAAGCGGAAGTTGAAGAGGCCGTACTTCTCGGTGAGCGCGGCGATCGAGTAGGGACAGAAATCGTGTGTGCGACAGCAGCGGTCCACCACGTGGCGGCCGCCCATGTGGCGGCGAGACATCGCGCCAGACCCGTCGCCGCACCACTTGGTGCCCGGGAACAGCAGACTCACGTCC
This sequence comes from Imbricaverruca yamaguchii, assembly GCA_034440575.1. Lineage (NCBI taxonomy): Eukaryota > Metazoa > Arthropoda > Thecostraca > Neoverrucidae > Imbricaverruca > Imbricaverruca yamaguchii. The sequence goes on from JAOTOL010001614.1 coordinate 1,814,450, forward strand.
CGTCTCGTCCTGAAAGTCCGGCGCAGCTGAAGCGACGAGTGGGGGCGTCTAGCCGGACCGGGCCGGGCCGGGCTGGCCGCCGCGAGGGAGTGGCTGCCCAAAACACGCCCAGCCAGCTAGGCGAGGGAGTGGCTGCCCAAAACACGCCCAGCCAGTCGGGCGAGGGAGTGGCTACCCCAAACACTCCCAGCCAGTCGGGCGAGTGAGTGGCTGCCCTAAACACGCCCAGCCAACTAGGCGAGGGAGTGGCTGCCCAAAACACGCCCAGCCAGTCGGGCGAGGGAGTGGCTGCCCAAAATACGCCCGACAAGCCAGCCAGAGATCTGGTGCCTGTCGTCGGGAGAGGCGCTGCAGACGAACCTATTACAGGCTCCCGTATTGATCGGAGAGGGGAACATTCGGTATACGTGGAATTTGACGTCTGCACAGGGGAAATTACGAGCAGTTCAGGTTTCGTCGAAGGATTACGCCGAACGCCAGGAATTGGATAAGCGACGTTTTTTGTTGTTGTCAACTTGACTTTTTGTAGTAGAAATCAAACTTCTTATTTATCTTGGTCCTTAAATTAAATGAAATTGAAATAATGAAAAAAAATGAAATTTTGACACTGAAATTCGCACGCAGAGCAAACAACTAAAGTCCAGAAACTAAAATAAAGACGCCAGCTCAAACCTTAGGCAACCAAACCGAAGATTCAACGTAATAAATGCCGCGTCTCGAGGGAGGGAAGCAAACATTCTCAGGGACAAGGCGAGGGTCCTGAAAGGCTCAAGTTCTGAATCAGACAATCACAGATGTCGTACTGGCGGCGTGAACGGTACTGGCAGACAGTCGGGAAGAAGTGGAACAAGCAAACGGCGGAAAGCGAGCAGAAGGTGCGAAGCCCGAAGACGTCACGCAGCAGAAGTGTGGGGTGATGCCACGTGCAAAAGAACAGAGCCAGGATAGGACTCGGTTACGAACAGAACGGCCAGGGACGCTCTGCCCGAGAGTAACGGAGGACAACAGAAGACTTAGGAGCGACGCCTAGAAACCCAACGCAGCCGGCGGCTCAGCAGCCGATAGCTCCGCAGGCGACCACCGCACCATAATGGTGCCATGGTGCTCGTAAAATTACCCGGAAGCACCACACCGCATAAGCACCAAAAGCACCATAAGAACACGGGAAACCCACGCAGAAGTTAGATGTTGCTAGCAGACACCTAACCGAAGGAACGCGCGTGGCGCTTATGCGAATGAACTTAGGCAATGTAACAATGTAACAATACAATGTAACAATCTCAACGGAATCCTAGACTGAGTTTACGACCACGCCAGTTTCTATTGTGCATTACGTGCACGCCTGGAAGGGTGCCGAAGTTCCCTCAATGACATATTCGCTACCTGTGCCGATACCGTGGCTATTTTTTTTTATCTCGTGTCCACATGCGTTGTGCGTCTTTCCAAAGAGTTTCCTCTGGTGGCAGTCACGCGACTGCCAGAAGCATCAGCGAAGCATCCGGCACGAATGTGTCGCCGAAGAGGCGCAAGTGCACCTCCGGCCGCAGACAATAAAATACAACATGGACGTAGGCACGGTCACCGACAGTACGCTAAGTGCATGCACGTAGAAGGCAGGGACGTGAATGTTGCCGAAGCAGTTCAGCGTTACATGCAAAAGTTGGTTCGAAAGCAGTACCAACTGCTCCGAACCAACATACTATTCACGACACGACTTTATGCACGGGCATGGCATTTGCCAGACTTCCACCAATCCTGCTTGCTGTCGCAGTCTGCATTGCATCAAGGCGCGAAGGGAGACAAAACCACACTAGAGCTCAAACAACAAAAGGCAGTTGCAGACGAAACCCAGGCGAAGGGTCGCTAACATTGGCACGTCTGTATTGGTCGGCAGTCCACACCAGGGGCGCCGGAAGTACCGTACCCAGGCTGCCACCCAAAGACGACCAGGTTATATAACATATCATTATCAACATCACACCATTGCAAAACAATTATGCATGAAATAACCCATTTAAATATCATTAAATAACCGGCTAAAATTGCAAGATAATTGAGATTGGTGCTGGTCGATTGAGAATGGATGGTACAGTTTTCTTCCAACGCCGGTAGTGGTAATGAGGTAATGTTACAATGCCGCAGACTCCCAGCCTGCCCTATGGAAAATCACTTCCGTAATTGGAAGCCACTCCTACGTCTGATAATGTGGGAACACAATTTCGTATTGCTGTCGAATTTGTAGGCCTTACGTCTACCGTAGTGCACAGTAGGAGAAAGCAGCCAGCTCAAGATTACAAATTATTCGATGTTGAAGAGATAGAGGACCGGTCAGCGGAGCGAGATCTCCTTACTGAAACGGAGATTGGGAACTGAAAGGGGCCAGACGCCGTCGGGCACTTGCAACGCCACAAGTGACCGGCGGCCGGCCATGCCGCTGTGACGCCGGGCTGCCACCCCGGGTCGAGGCCACACAGTCCGCTGTGAAGGCCCACCGCACAGCCAGCGACCGTGCAGCGCCTACTCCGGCAATGTACAGCCGCACCGAGGCAGACAAGCCATCCGACAGCCAGCTATGTACACCGATGGGGTCGCGCCGGCCGTGTCCACGCCGCCGCCGCTGGTGGTGGTATTAGTCACTGCGCCACCCAGCGTCGTCCGTGTGCGCGCCAACTGGCACCCCAAGCGGCCGCGCTTTTCATGCAGTGAACGTCGGTAGAAGCGGACTGGCACCTGCAGAGGAGCAGGAGGAGCATGCCGGCTGGTGTAGGGTGGGGCAGGGTGAGTAGGACACCGGCTCAGTCGGGTTCCAGGCGGCCTGAACCGCACCAGAGCCCTACCGGCGGCGGAGGAAAAGTCATCGCACAGACAGAAACACGAAGAAGCTTGCACAGACGGGACACAATCACGTAAGCGCAGCGGGAAAAGTAGCCTCAACAGCAGCAGAAGTACAGCACGTGTGTGGTCGTACATCGGCCAGAACACTCCGGGCGTGAGCAGAATGAGACGGAAACCTGGTGCAATAGCAAGAGCGATAGAGACCCAATACGACTGGGATGAACACCTGCGGCAAACTTGGGAACACTTCATGAAGTGTCGCTATACGAAGACAGAGGTAGCTTCAAGAGTACGAACTCTCCAACAAAGTAACTTGGGAAAAACGAGCGCCTCTCCTGACGGCTCGGCAGCGGCGTCTGCGCCACATCATACCCACCTGGTGATGTAGGCCTCCGCCTGCGCCTTCTGCCGACTGGAGCCGTGCTTCTTGTGGTGCACCACCTGTTTGATGGCGCGGTGGTGCTGCTTGCAGCTGCGCTTCATCGCCTTGTAGTCGAGGTAGCCGGCGTACTGGTCCGGCACAGACGTCAGCAGCTGAAACGTGACGTTCCGCATGGGTGCGTCGGAACTGTCGGACTCGTCCAGACCGGCGGCCGCCAGCTGCGCGCGCTCAGAGTCCTGCTCGAACGAGCTCAGGAACGTGCTGATCACGTCCTTGCGCCGGATGTATTCACAGTCCTTGAGCTCGCCCTGACCGTTGAAGATGGACTGGATGAAGTGCCTGCCGTCGGTCACCTGCCACAGGTGCAGTCCCCGACTGAAACAGCAGAGGGAGGACGTGTCAGACCGAGTCGTCTGCCAGACGGATGCGAGGAGTCACACGCAGCCCAGGCCGAGACGGAAGACACGCTAGTCTCGAGAAGCGCGCCGAGGGTGGAAGCCTGGTGTATGACCAAATCACGTGAGTACATAGTGTTACACCGCACCGCACCAGTTCAATGAGAAACCGCGAGCGGAACACAAGTGGCAAAATCCACATCGACAACAGCGCGTTTGTCAAATCGTCGGGAAATGTGCAGCCGGAGCGACTGCAGGACATAGACCCAGTCGTGCACGCATTTCGGCACCCGAGGAGCACGCAGTGTGCATTCCCGGACGGACCCGTGCCCGCCGATTCAGTGTTCCTGCAACATAGAACTTCCGATTGTTCACATTCTCGGCGCACGAGCACAGCGATTCCCGCGGCTGGCAATCCGCGCGCGAGTCGAAAATACCGCGGCCGGCCAGCGCACTGAGCAAGCTGTTTGAGCACGGCGCAGTGTTCAAACAGATCAAACAGGAGTTCGGCTCCGAACTCTGAAGCTCGAGTTGACGGCGGCCCTCGCCAGCCGCTTCCGGCGGCTCACGACCCACACGGCATGCCAGTCCGATCACGGCTGGCGCGCTACCCGGCCCCACATCCGGCGCCCGCCACATACCATTGCCGGCCGGTCCGGGCCGCCCATGACTGGCCGTGCGGCTTTCGCGCGGCGGCGACCGCGTGGCGCGACGGTGGCGCGATGCCGGTGGGCGGAGCCTGCCACCTGAGCAGCTGATCGGCTCAGGTGCGGCCGCCACGCCGGCCACGTGGCTCCACGGCGCCGGTGACGTGCCGGCGCCGGCCGTCCAAGTTGTGTGCATTGCGGCAATTCAGAGCATGGTTGAGGCATGCAGGTCGGCTGACCAGGAATGAACGGTGCCAGTCACAATCAGGGCTGGATTTATGGCACGAGGTTCTTAATGAGGAAATTAAGATTTTGCTGCATCTAGTTCAGATGATAATTTTCATCTCATGTCAGACATCAGAAACTCCTTTCTTCCTGCAAGTGTTTTTCACAGAGCTACCACAAAACAAAACGTGTGCAGTCAGCGAAACAGCGTCATTGCACATTTGCCCGAGAAGAGCAGGGCATAATTTCCTGGGGAGTATAATGTTCTGTACGACGAAAGTCCAAGGCAGGGGAGTTCTCCAGACTGCTCACGCCGGACGACAGGCTGGGGGCAGGCGTTAACAAACGCCCACGCGACGGGACACGATCGCGGCAGGTGTGACCGGACGACCGCGAGAGCAGAGCAGCCGCAGATTTGAACGGAACGACAGAGGATCGGCACGGAACTATCGGACGTGAAGCGAGCTGTGCAGTTGCACATCTTCATTTCTGGCCTCACCCTGCGTAACTGGGGAGCGGGATCGCCAGTGGCAGCATATCCCGCACTGACCCAACGGCGCTGCCACGAACTCATCATTGGACAGGTTGCCGCACCGCTGCACTCGGGTCACTGGCCTCAAAAGTGGCAGCCCACCGGCAGCCACCAACCCGCAGCCGCCTGTGGTATTACAGCCCGGGAGGACATTTAGAAACACTCAGTACAGGAGCTTCGTATCTAGTCCCGTGTGCTAGAACATCGCCAACCTCCTTCCTCATACTAGCAACTTCCTTACCGAGCGCCTTGAAAGTTTCTATGAGTGATGACTGATACGGGAGGCATGGTAGGCTGACTCGGCAAGCTCATGACGTCAGCGCCAGTCTGGGTATTTCTCGCCAGTTTTGGTACTTCCAAGTGATTATCGGGAGGTTCAATTAGGCAGACAATTGGTTAATTTGGGGTTAATTTCGAAAAATTCGAGGGGCAAGCTGAAACCACCGTTAATGCAATATAAATACCTCAACACAGGAGAGTTAAATATTTTATAGGGGATTAGTGCCCCCAATATGGACTCGCCAATAAGTTAAGCTGTTAGCATGGGACACTGCGGAGAATGCCCCCTCCCCCAACCACTTGGGCCTGCCCATTGCCTTCACGTGTTCCTCCCCGCAATAACTTAGAAATCAACCCCCGTGCTTCAACAGTGGACTTCGATATGACCTGAAGGCTGAATGAGTCGTCAAATAACCCAAGGTTCTTCTTCAACAGTATGATTTGCACCAAAGAACGCTGTACAGTGTACATATTAGGAAGAGCATGCGTTGACATAGCAGTAACCATCTCAGATAATGTGAATCTGATCACATTGTTTATTTTGCAGAACTTGTGCCCTTAGATTGTGGTACCAGTCAGTGTCAATCATCCGCGCAAATTAATTTCACAGGGGAAACATCAGAACGGGTCAGGATGAATATGAACATCAAGGAAAAACGGAATTCCCGTGGTTCGAAAGTAAAGTGGCCGAAATTAGTTATATTTGGGGGACGGGAGGACAGGTTGGGCTGATATCTCCGAGCAACAGAAGTCTGTTTAGTGGCTCTTTGCTCCCGGGGTTCGGGAACTAGATGGAGCGAGCAGACCTGGCATAAGCATGAATGAAAACCGATCAGCATTTGTAATTATCGATACACTCAATAACAAAAGCAGGCGGATCAGTGACGCTGCTGAAATAAGTATTAAACTAACGAATATCAGCAAAAGGTATGATTACCGGTCAGTGATAAACTATTCGCGAAATAGGGTGGAATTTACCACTTTCTGAACACTCAATCGACATCCTTCTTCAAGAAGTATGGGCATCCTGCTCCTGGATATGAACTATTCATGTCTCCTTTCTAACAGTATCTCGTTTATGAAATATAGCTCTTAGTCATAATTACCTACACCATCAACTCGAATTTTAGTCTGAAAGACATCAAAAACATTTTAAATTACACTACTTACGTGTCAAATTTCGACATCCTGCCATGCTCGTTTCGACATCTCACACCTAACGACAAACCAATATTTTAACCCTGTTACCGGTTCATGTGGAGACTGCACTCAGATCTACGAGCTCCACACACAGTGATCCGACGCCAGATATCGCCAGCGCCATTGATAAATTAGCAATGAACACGGCTAAAGTTCCGGGACAACAGCAAATGAAATTACAACAAAAGGGATGTTTCATAGATGTCAACCAAGTTTATCCAAGTAGCCGGTGGTTTTACATGGTTATTGGTTTTACGACGTCGACCGTTCAGCCATGTAGCGTCGCCAATATGTCACGCAGATTGGCCGCGGGCTAAGAGTAGCAACAGGTGAGACTCGAACCCACGATCTTTCGATCATGAGACGGGTAACTTGCCCCTAGGCTACTCATCCCCTTATCCGAGCAACCAGCATCTATTCCTAATGCACTTGATATGCTCACACCGCCCGAACAGTAAATATTCGCACAACTCATGACTGGGACGCTCGTACAGAGATGCCTTGTTCCATTGCCACAAACGACAAAATTGGTTTGGAAAATAGTGTCATTCACATCACGCCAGAAAACTGTCCATCTAACATGTTACCTGCCCCATACCAAAGCGCATGTAGCTTTTGTTCTTACACTAATTACTTATTAACATTAAGTGTCGTATGTTGCAAACTGTTTAGCCCACCTCTTGAAAATTTGAGTTCAAACAAAAAAACGTCCTTCGGTGGGGCTTGGGGAGGAGGGAGGAGTACACCCTCCCTCATCGCCCAAGCCCTACCCCCACAACCAGACGCGCACCCACCATCAGTTGTTCCGGGACTTGCACGATAACCCGGCTACACAGATACCTAGCTTAAGCAGTGGAAGGTTCTCGGGGGCGAGCACGCAACTCCCCACGCGCATCACAGGCTAGTCCAGGCTGATCGATTACTCAGCGCTCAGGTACAGAGCCCATTTCGCCAGCATTTTCTTCCGATTGCGTTGCCGTCCCCGCCCTTGGAAGGCAAGCGTTAACAAATTGTATCGCAACGGAAGCTGGCACTCGCCGAAGGAACTAAAAGTACACTTTGTGGAGTTGTGAAATTCCCAGAACCAGGCGACTATGCACCAGGCGAGTCAGTAGTCGGTGCGCTACAAGCGTGCCGCTCTATAACAAGTACGCAGTCAATTAACCAGGAAGTACTGCAGATCACCGGATGGCGCCTGACCTCGCACGCAGTCACGGAACTAAAACGGAAGATACAATACTCACGCGACCGAATCGACGACCACCTCCATTGCCGTCTCCTTGGCGTGCACCCGGTTGAAGTGGATGCGGACCTCGCGCTCCCCATCGCCGAGGTAGTCGACGGCGATGAAGTTGCGTGCCGCCGACGCCGACGGGCCGAACAACGATGCGGTGAGAATGACTAGAGTTTCCACGCGCATCTTCGCTTCGGGGACGCCGGCAGCCTACCCCTCTCCTGTCTGGTGCGAAGTGGGACTGACTTTTCAGCGGCGACACATTTATGCGTCGGCGGCACGCTTCGGGTGGGCGGCGCCTAACGTGGTCCGATGCGGCGTTGGCCATTCACCGCAGAGATCAGCGATGACGTCAGAACCGCGCCTTCACGCGCGCGTCTGGCGAGCATCGTATGGCTGATCAGGTGAGCCCCCGAGACATGAGATGCGAATACCCGTGGAATTCCCGATGGTGATAATCGACCACGGGTTCATTTTCGGAAACAACAATTTTCATATTCACATGACTAGATGCAGAGGAACATTCCGAAAACAAATCATAAAAGTGAGTTAATTGGCAATTTTGGTTCAAGGGTGTCAATCAAAACGACAGAGAGCACCGATCTGATGGCCGTGGGTACTGGTAATCGTTTGAACGAGCCACCGTTGCAGTCTTTTGAGCGGTACATCTGAGACATCCTCCCCTCGCGCGGCTACAGCTGGATGTTTCAGCAGGATGGCAGCGGGGGCGGGGGGGGGGGGGGCGTGGCGCAATGCGCTTGCTCTGTACACGAATTCCTGGCAGCCAACTGCCCAGACCATATCAAGCCAGGCGAATGGACCCCTAAAATGATCAACATAACGCAATGGACTACTATGTATGGAATGAACCTCAACGACTTGTATACGCGGTCAGCATTTGCGATGTTGAGCATCTGAATGAGCGACTACACCCTGGCTGGCAAAAGATCTCGATGATTCTGTCAAGAGATGCACAGCTTCCAAGGGCGTTTGCAGAACTACATTGGCGCAGATGGAGAGCAATTTCAGCACACTTGAACCGGTGGCGTTGCACATCCAAGGCCGACAGCCCTCGGCTCTCTGGGTGCCGGGTCGGTGCCCAGATTGTTGCTCTCACAGCGGCGGCGAAAGGCATTTTGCAGCTTTTTATGCTTCTACATACATCAAAGTCTGACTGTTCTACAATGATTAGTGAAAATGTTAAGTTGTGTTTTGGAGCACCCGGAATATATATATATATATATATATATATATATATATATATATATATATATATATATATATATATATATATATATATATATATATACATACATATGTACATATACATATATATGCATATGTACATATATATTAATATATGTATATTTATATGTACATATATGTGTATATATATATATATTTATATACATGTATGTATAATATGTATTGCTGGTTAAAGGTGAATGCGGCTTTGCTGTTGATTAGTTTATTTGATGTCGCTTCGATTCTTCTTATAATGGTGTTGTGTTCGCATTCGTGCTGACTAAAAATGGTGCCGAAGCTCATAATCAGTACAGATATCAGGCCACGTCGACGCTTCGTCATTTCACAGGACGTCATCAGGAACAAGCGCAGATTGTTTACGAAATCACACAGGTAATACGTTTAAGTTGCACCAATCATAGTGAAGGTACAAGAGTCGAAGTCGTGTATATAGAAATCGAATGCGAGTATCGCCTAGTATGCGTAAGCGTATACTGGCAATAATTAGATTACCACAGTACATAACGGTCGGTTAACTTTCCAACACACTGAGAAATGCGCGTGCGAAGCATATTAGGGTGGCATCACACAGCCGAAAATAACCACAATGTCGGTCGCTATTAACAAGGTCACGGCAAAAACACGCCCTTTTTGGCTTTAAGGTCACAATCGATCACATTGGACCCAGGGGTGATCCGTTAGACAGCGACAGAGTACCTCGCGCATTAACCTGCCGGTTTATAGCCGGGTTTCTTTCCCGTATGTATATGGCCTCTAGTTGTGAAGGCGTCTTGGCTCGTGTGATCTGGCGATTATAGTGGTATTGTCAACCACTTGTCTCGTGACGCGTGTGTCGTGGTGTACGTTCGCATGCGTTTGTGGGCCGCCGCTCTATAAGTACATGGTGATACGCCTGCTGAGTGAAGCTGTTGTCATTCCAATGTAATTGCTATCTGAACGGAGCGCACAGTCTCCGATTGTGCATTTGTATTGATAAATTGCATTGGACTGTTTCAGCGGTAATTTGTCACAAGCTGGGTTGTTTTGCATAACGAGGGAACGAGTGGTGGGTTCTTGCAGAAAATGACCAGTTTTAGTCCATCCTCGAGAATGGCTTGAATGATGACTTCACAATGTTTCGAAGCACCTTCTCATCGATCAAATAAGCAGGGGACATACTATTTTTGTAGAACAGCTTGTATATGGTGCGACGTCTGTGGGCTTACAATGAACACTAGTTGCTAATAACCCGCTACTGTCGTCGATAGACACGTCCAAAAAAAAAACGTTTCTTGTCTTCAATGGTCAACTCTAAAGTGAAGTTTTGACCAATAAATTGTTCTTGCTTTTACTTCAGCTCTGACAAGTGCTGTATGTCACATATATATTATGGAAGCAATGCAAATCAGCAATCAGCAGGTCTGTTTCACCATACTGAGCTTGCGGATGCTTATGGATCCGCCTAGCAGGGGTGTAGGATCCTATTCAGTTGGGAGAGCTCCAGCCCCTCAACTTGAAACTCAGCCCCCTCCAAACTTGGCAGCTAGCTCCACCAGCTTTGGAAGTGAAGCCGATGAAAAATTCAAGCAGTGCTGCATAAATTCCGAGTATGATGTACTACCCGTGTTCAACCTAGCTAGGTACAAGATTGCCCAAAATGTATGATGGGTGGTGACGATATTCTCGCGTTTCTTCTAAGAAATATTTAGTTCTGGTGATGACTGTCCTCTTTGATACATTGAAATGGTACAACAATGGGGTAGAGTGGGTTAAGATGCCCCCTCGGGTAAAACACCCCATCCCCTCTATAGGCTGATCAAAGAACTAGAGAACATATCTGAAGTTCTTGATTGGAAGCAGAAGCCACGGTTGTTTATTACGCAAAAAAAGTTGGTCCGTTTCTGCAAGCGCGTGACGAGCGCTGAGTGTTTCTCTGTTTTTTTTTACGTTTTCGATCATGAAAGTTTAACAAAATAGTTGCAAATATCTGTCCAAATAATATACTTGCGTGCTGTAGGACTTTACATCGCGGAACATAATATATTTTTCCTCGTGAAGGTGTTTTTCTCCAGTGCGCCACGATCGCCCAGTGCGCCACGATCGCCCTACGCTACTAATTTGGTCTGCACACTACGTGCGACCAAATTTCGGCCTTGGTGGGTTAGACGCTCCACACATCGATGGAGAAAGACGCCCCCGGGGACATCTTACCCCATAGATGGGTCGTCTTTCCCGCTGGTAGTTTACGAATAATTCATTCATGTTTTAATATGTAGCTAATTAGCTTTCATGCCTCGAATATGTTTTTATATATTTATTTTGTCACCCTCGGGGACGCACGAACTATTGAAAGTGTTCGTGAATGGGGGGGGGGGGGTAACCCACAAGGGATTGGGAAGCTGCGGTCTGAAATTTACCACGTACATTTTTCGTGTCGGGTAACATCTATACATTTTTGGTGTCAGCCTTTCCAAATTACGGGCTTGAATGCCATCCCCTCCCTGCTTGTTACAACCTTGGTCATTCGTAGATGACATACTTACCTAAATGTGAAAGTGTCTGTATTAATCGATCTACCAATATCTATAACAGATAACACCCAGATAATAACAGATCTACCCAGTCAATTAATCAAGATAATAAAACTGACTTTGCCCAAATACTATAATACAAATTTATATGCAACAAATTGCGCCAGGTTGCGTGAAAATATTTGTACCTAGCGAAGAGCATCATCCTTGTACATTATTTCAAGGCTTGCCAAAGTATTTCCAGTTTGTTCCAATACGTGCAGCAAACACCAGTCACGCGGGAACTGTTTCGAAGTTGGGGCCAAACAGCTATTTTTTTTGCAGAATATTTCCAGTCAACGCCATAGGGTCAATGTTAAAAATCACTAAAGTTGGTTCGGAGGGTGGGAGGCTCTTCCCTTCCTGTTCCCCTCACCACCCCCGGTTCATGCGTCCTTGGCAAACACCATCAAATAATACCTTGCCACAACCCTAATCAGTTTGCATTAAGTTCCACCAACAATTTTATAATTCTCATATCATTTTCAGGGTCACGTAACATGGCACGAACCAGAACCAGGGCCTCGGACCAAGGCTCCTATGGCCAAGAGATTCTCAAGCAAGCACTTCAAGACATACGTAGTGGATCTTCCCTGCATAAGGTCTCCAAGATGTATAAGATATCCAGAAAAAACGCTGTGTACCCACCGAGACAAAAAGGTGCTGATCCCGGGAAGTCTGGGAAGGTCTACAGACATTACAAAGGAAATGGAGAAACAACTCGTACAAAAGATCAAAGAAATGGATAAACTTCTTTTTGGGCTCACAGCACTGGACGTACGGTGTCTAGCCTACGAGTTCGCAGAAAAGATGGACATGAAAGTGCGGTTCGACAAAGAGCACAGGATGGCTGGGAAAGACTGGCTTTACGGATTTTTGCGTCGCCACCCAAGCCTGTCAATCAGGAGCCCATAATCTACAAGCCTATCCCGAGCCGTCGGATTCAACCGACCTCAGGTCAAGAAGTTCTTCGACGAATACGAATCAGTTCTTGACGGAGGCGACTACGGGCCCATGAAAGTATGGAATAGGGATGAAACCGGGGTGACCAACGTACAAACTCCAGGGAAGATCGTTGTTTCCAAAGGCGTCAAAAGAGTCGGGAAAATCACGAGCGGAGAACGCGGCAAGACTGTCACTGTTCTGTGGGCAGTCAACGCGGCTGGATTATACTTACCTCCAGTCTTCGTCTCCGGCAGGATGAATATGGTTCAAAGCCTGATGAACGGTACGCTGCCAGGCTCGGTGGGAACGTAAACTAAGTCTGGATGGACCCATCAGGAGGTTTTCCTCACGTGGTTCCACCATTTCCTGGCGGTGGTGAAGCCCTCAATGCAGGGCAAACACGTGATCATCCTCGATGGCCATCACAGCCATACGTCGCTCGAGGTCGTCGACATGGCTCGGGAAAACGGCGTGGCAATCATCTGCCGCCGCCGCTGAGGTGGAGGTTGGTCATCTCTCTTGTGTTTCCCAGCACCTATGGCTCTCAAGAATATCTTATCTCCAGGGGTGTAGGATCGCAAGGTCAGTTGGTTGGGGGGAGGAGGTTCAGTCCCGGGTCGATTAGCCTAAGGTGGGTACTCCAAATACCAATTTCTCCCAGGATTTTGGCACGTGAAAAATAATTAATTTCAACAGTATTTTTTCCTTTTTCCAGTGGTCCATGAACTTAGCTTATCCGGTGACAAAACAATCAGGAAAAGGTTAATCGAAAAACTACTACCGACTATGGAGAATCCGCTTCGTGCCGATGCGACTTCCGCCACTCCCCTTCCGCTCGAGTGTCTAATTTCATTGCTGTTTTGATGACATGTACATACGTTACTTCAAATTTTCATCGATCAAAACTGATTAGAAATAGTGCCATAAAAATAGCATGTACATGTGACTGAAACATGTAACATATTCACATGTAACTGTGATAGCATATTCCACATTGCAATCAGCGCTGTTGACAAGTATGCTTATCAATTTGAAGAAAAAAACTTAAAATAGTAGGGGAGAGTGGGGTAAGATGCCTATGGTTTAGAGAAATTGGCATTGTGACTAAATTAACCCCCAAATCCTGGATCTCTGAATGTCAACACGAAGCCCCATCATTTTTATATCCACTGGAATGCACTGGATCACTGAGACTTGTCTTGCTTTCTCATTGTTGATATTTTACCAGACGCATGCAAAAGGGCGTCTTACCCCATGGGTATGGGTAAGATGCCCCTGCCCTGGGCATCTCTCCCCATTGCCATAAAATGCAAACTTTATCGTTCATGATTTCGTAGACACTTCAACCGGCAGACGCATTCCTTCCCCTCACTGAAAAAAATAAACCAAACGTTCATGTTTTATTCTGAGTTTGCGAAAGAGAAACGCTTTGGTACCGAAACTACCAGCCACCCGTGAATTCTTCTTACGGTAGAATTCCACCAGGCTGGTGTCAACATATCACCATAGGGCATAGCATCCTTTCACAAGTTTCTATTCAACTTAAAACATACGCTGACAGCATAGATCAAATGTATTAGCGGCACAGGTCACAAGTGTAGCCACCATCGCCGTTAGCTTGTACGTCGGTACAGAGCACACAGGCCCAGCCTTAGCAAGCTGCGCACTGAATCCACTCTTTACACGACACGATAAATATCATGCCACAGATAATGCGCCTGGTGTCATCCGGTTCTTGCGGCGTTGCAGATTTGGCAGCTTATTGCTTTTTCTTTTGCGATCCTGGCTTTGTCTGTCTTGTCCCCTTCGTTTTAGCTGCCTCTGCTTTTTCTGTTTCCTTCTTCATTTTTATTTCTTCAAGCATTGTATTGCTGGGAGACGACGTGATTACTGTGGCTTGTTCAGCCCGACGAGATCTCTTTCTCTTTTCCGCTCGCGGAGTGGTGCATAACATATCTAGAATGCTGGTTGGTGAGTGCTGCGCGCTCTCGTCGAGACCGGCAGCTGTGGCGCTCGAGCCCGCAGACTCCGGCGCCGATTTCTGAGACGGCTTCACTACGTTCTCATCGAGACCGGCAGCTGTGGCGCTCGAGCCCGCAGGCTCCGGCGCCGGTTCCTGAGATGACTGCAGCACGCTCTCGTCGAGACCGGCAGCTGTGGCGCTCGAGCCCGCAGACTCCTGCGCCGGTTCCTGAGACGACTGCAGCACGCTCTAGTCGAGACCGGCAGCTGTGGCGCTCGAGCCCGCAGTCTCCGGCGCCGGTTCCTGAGACGACTGTAGCGCGCTCCCGTCGAGACCGGCGGGGGGAATCGGGAGCCTCCTCCTCAGCCATCCGTGCGAGTACAAAATGATCCTCGGTGAAAACCATGTCACAGGGCCATATTCCTGAGGATTTAAATCCTCAGGATTTAAATTGATCGCCCGCTCCGTGGTAGCAGATCTCGAGTAGGCAGTGGTGAAGATCTGAGCCAGCTCGTACTCGGTCACGCGCCCACCTGGATGGGCACGCATCTAGGTGTCCACCGCGTTGTTGCACGCGCTCTTGAGGGACTTGAGTACCGCCACATCTAGCGGCTGCATTCTATGAGTAGAAGGCGGCGGCAGTGTTAGCATACCGGTCAACAGCGCTGATTGCAATGCCATCACAGTTACATGTAAATATATTACATGTTTCAGTCACATGTACATGCTATTTTTATGGCACTGTTTCTAATCAGTTTTGATCGATGAAAATTTGAAGTAACGTATGTACAATGTACATGTCATCAAAACATCAATGAAATTAGACACTCGAGCGGAAGGGGAGTGGCGGAAGTCGCATCGGCACGAAGCGGATTCTCCATAGTCGGTAGTAGTTTTTCGATTAACCTTTTCCTGATTGTTTTGTCACCGGATAAGCTAAGTTCATGGACCACTGGAAAAAGGAAAAAATACTGTTGAATTTTTTTTTTTTTCACGTGCCAAAATCCTGGGAGAAATTGGTATTTGGAGTACCCACCTTAGGCTAATCGACCCGGGACTGAACCTCCTCCCCCCAACCAACTAACCTTGCGATCCTACACCCCTGGAGATAAGATATTCTTGAGAGCCATAGGTGCTGGGAAACACAAGAGAGATGACCAACCTCCACCTTAGCGGCGGCGGCAGATATTTATCTTGTACTGTAATGCTCCCTTGTCTACACGGCCATTGCTGCCCTCACCGTGAAGATCTTCACGTATCGAGGTCCTTTCCATACCACCCGATGCATTTTACATGCTGTTGGTTACATATATATATATATATATATATATATATGGTCCTACGCCATGAGGGCTATTTCTGGCCCCTCGAGCTCCCCCGGATTCACCAGTGGGACGAATGGCCGTCGCCTTCGTTTCCTCTACTTGGCCACGCTACTGTCTTCAAGCCCAACAGAGTGCTACACTTGGGAGCTCATCAGTGATGAAGTGGGAACTCGTAAAATCGGGCATCGGCGAGCAAATTCTGCCCAACATGGAGTGATGTGGACCGGTACAATTGCGCTCCTTTAGGTCCACACCAGTCCACCAGTTGATTCTCACCCTCGGAAGAGCGCCGAGGTGTGCATACATGTGCACAGTGTAATGTGCCTTCATTATGATTGGGCTGGTGTATCCATATCCTGGCTGCGTTGGCATGTCCACAACACGATTTTTATCTCACCAAAAGCCCGAAGCCAAAACTAATCGTTCAAGTGATCTGCCTATCTGATAGCATAAAAATGGCGGGAGATAACACTGAGGAAGTGGCACCCTTCACGGAACAGGCGCCCTGTGCGTGTGGGGTGGTCACCTTGGCCGGCGGAGACGGCCGGAGCCGTCGGCAGTTGGCGGGCCGTTCAGTGCTGCCGGTCACGTGAGCGCAGCGACCCTGCAACAAGTGGGCGGAACGTGACGAGGTCGGCGCCACGCCAGGTCCTGCTGCGCCGCAGACAGCGGCGTGACGCCAGCATCGATTCCAGGACACATGGGCGCACAGCCGAGCCGTGCGCCAGACGTCTGGACGGCACGATACCGTGCACTGTTTATCGGCGGCGGCGCCACGCGCTCGCGTCTCGACCGCACGCGTTGTCGGCGAGTGTCGTCACGTGACGTCACGCGTTGTCGGCGAGTGTAGTTACGTGACGTCACACGTTGTCGGCGAGTGTCGTCACGTGACGTCACGCGTTGTCGGCGAGTGTCGTCACGTGACGTCACGCGTTGTCGGCGAGTGTAGTCACGTGACGTCACACGTTTTCGGCGAGTGTCATCACGTGACGTCACACGTTGTCGGCGAGTGTCGTCACGTGACGTCACGCGTTGTCGGCGAGTGTCGTCACGTGACGTCACGCGTTGTCGGCGAGTGTCGTCACGTGACGTCACACGTTGTCGGCGAGTGTCGTCACGTGACGTTTTTTTTTGTCGAGCGAGTCGCTGACCGTGGCTGCCTTCAACCAACAGAGAAAGTAAACTGGCCCAGTCGGTCTGTCCACACCGCTTTTGGGAGACACAATTCTGCAACTACGTACTCCAGGATCACGAATTATGCACCGCCATGTAGTTTCATTGTTTATAAGAAATGCGCATGCTGAATTGCGATATTCCGGGAGGTTGTAGGTACCGGATTTGTATCGAGGGAGAGGGCGAGGACTAACATTTCGCTTCGTTTTCATCATGCTCAAGTTAAGAGCTGGAAGATGCGTCTGGCATCGGTAACCAAACGCGGACATAGAATGCGTGGATTAGAAGGTCCACTTGGTGAATGAGGCTGGAATAGAGTTGCCGATTTTTCTCCAAAATCTGGCACAGGACACGGCACGGACACAGCAAATTCTGGCACAGTACGGCACGTCATGAGTGTAGCCTTGATGATGAAAATGCTGGTGGACAAACCAGGGGTGCAGGAAGTTCTGGAAGGATAGAGAAGCATGACCCCACACAAAAAAATCACACGATTTCAGCCACTAGGTTTTGGTGAAAACGAAAAAAAAGATGTAGGGCGACCGAAGAATCAACTTGACCTTTTTATTTTTAAATGATTTAGACTCATCAACTTTCTGATATCGTACGGAAAAACACATCGAATGACACTCACTTGGTCCAAATTGAAGCCATAGCTACGAAACGCGAGGACTTCAAAACATTTAACATAACCTTCGACCTTGAGGTTTGATCTTGACATGTCCCGGTTTAAAATGCTACTTGGAGGTTCACCACGGGTTATTGTTTGATACGAGATTTGGATAGGTTTGGGCGGTATGAAAAATGCAAGGCGACCGAAGTGTTCTTTGATTTTCAAAAATAATTTGGTTGGTTAACTTTCGAGTACAGCACAACAAGCCAAGTCAAATTATATCCATTTGAAACATCGAGGCCACTAAAACTCGCGCTATGGATTCCAAAAATGGCAACGGAGCCACCAAAAAATTCACTCTTAGACCCAAAAATGTCGCGTCTCTGCCCTGAAAAAATCTTTAAAAATCACTTCCTACACAGAACATCACGCTGCCGCCACAATAATAGCGTCATAGACAACAAAAAACGCGTCGGGCTCCAGAAAAGAAGCGTGTTTGGGCACCGGAAAAAAATCCGCCGGGCCGCCCGAAGAAAAGCACCGGGGCCAAAAAGATCGCTCAGGGAGCTGATAAAAATAGAACTCGACAACGCAAAAACCACACACAACGCAGGCCCTAAAGAAATACCGGCGCCATGAGACCACATGAAGACAGCAGGCTGGGGCCCTCAAAAATCGAAATGCTGTAAAAAGGAACAAAAAGACCGGGCACTGAATAAACACATCTGGGTTTTCGAAGACTTGCCGCACCTGAAAAATGTTGTATGTGCACCAAAAAAGTAACACAACACTAAAAAGAGCCGGGGTCTCAACAAATATGCAGGCCCGTAGCAAAAGTTAGCTGCAGCCCTAAACACATAAGTACTCGAAGAAAAACGCAACGGGCGTAAACAAATAACACTTATCTAGAGCATTGGTTCGATAGCCAACCTGGGAGCATATTTGACGAAAAAGATGAGGTGCATCAAAACTCAGCAGATTTCCGGATTTCTTAACCGCCAGAAAATGGTTGAACAGGAGAGCTAACCATCGAATTGAATTGATCGAACTTTCCAATCAACCCCATACAAAGCATTCCACACCTCAAATATGACATAATTATATTATGTGGCAGCAATTGACAACACGTGGTAGACGAAGCAGAAACCGGAGAATGACACAAAGTGTGGCAAATGCGCGGAATGCACGAAGGCAGGTGTACACATGCACAAACGTTAGCGACTTTGTGACACGGTGTTATCAATTGGAATGCCTGAAAGCTAAAAAATTGCATTTTTATCTGATTTGTACATGTATACTTTCAGGAATGTTAGGTAACTTATCAGGAATATTAAAAGAAAAACCCCGAACAGTGTAGTTGAATTAGGGTTGAAATCCGGTGCTTCAGGAACCATGGTGGCAGATTTGGCCCATTCCACAGGACAATTAAATTGGTCACGTATTATTTAATAAAAAGAAACATGGACCCTTTGAAAATATAGTGGTCGAAATTCGAAATATTTTCTAATGGGGTAGGTGGGCCTCCACCAAATCAGTTTTCCACTTAGCCCAAATACTAGGTACGCCACTGGCGGCATATGTCCGCCACTGAATGTGTCATAAACGTTGCAATCGGTAATTTGGTGCTAAATAAATCAAATACAATGAGTGTTGGATTTATGTGTTGTCAGCCTGGATTCCCGGTGATGAAATTGTGTGGGAAATTGAAGAGTAAAGTAATATTTGATTTCAAACCTGTTACAACATAATATCAGATTCCGCTTTTCAGTGATTACTGCGCACTTAATCACATATTAGCTCCTTGTCAAACAGCACCATTCACCTACCAAGTAAGAAAAAAACAATATATTTCTGGAAACGGTAATGTTCCAGGTGCGAGAATCCAGAAAGAGGTTATTTGTTTTCAGCATGAACGCATCTGACTTGAAACTCACACCTTTTCTGGTCTTTACATTACTTTTCTCATTGTGAGTCATCTCCGTATACCATTTTGTATTCTGATGCACTGCATTCTGGCAGATGATGCTGTTACTGGCAGCTAGTGCTGTCGTTCTACACCATTGCTCTCTTGAAATTTAAGTTTTGTTTTGTCATCATAGGTACCGGAAGGGATTCTTGCCCGAGATCTGCAGTGTGCTGTCCTGCCTGCAAAAAAAAAAGATATCATGTGCCAATCCTGTAGCATTCCATACCTCATGTGCCGGAGTATAAGGTCTTCGATATCATGATATCATGTGCCGATATCAAGATATCATGATATCATGGCATGATATCACCGATATAAAGATATCATGTGCCGGAGTATAAGGTCCGTATACTCCGGTTCGAGGTCTTTGCCTGACATTTGAGGCTGTGTGTCCAGGTGTGCAGCGCTCTGGTAGAAGAGGCTGGGCTGGCTGATGCCCTGCCATACAAGATGTCACAGGATCACCTGGAGCTGCCGTTCGGTGGCATTCGTCGCATTGTAGCATGGGTGGCTACAACAACAACTCCACCGTCGAACAGCTGCGCCAAGCCTTGCCACGTCTCACCCTGCACAATCAAATCTCACCGTCAGCCACAGACAACTGCGAGTCGCGGGACGACAATGACCACGGTCTTCTGGGCATTCGGCGTACAACGTGTCAACGGGTCAGGAAGGCGAAAGCAGACCGATGCCAGCAGTCATACAACATGCCCCTGGATACAACTGCTCTGCATTTGCGGGAATTGTGTCGGGTTGCATCGCTGGGTATGTGTGCCGTACACTGTCGAAGAAGCGTGGTGTGAAATGTGCCGCGTGCGTTGGAGCAATGTTGTGCAATAAAGAGGACCGTCCACCGTGAGGTGTGAAACATCTGATGAAAGTGCGGGATAACGAAGACCTCATCGTCCCCTCAGCGTCCACGTACCGTGTTGTCGTGTTGGCTGAGCGATACTACACCGCACTAAAGAAGTAGGCCTGGTTAGGTTCATGTCAAGGTCATGTCAAGGTCATGTCAAGGTCAAAAGTTTGATGAGTTCTTCGATGTCATCGTGTTGCATCGCTATGGCTTCAATTTGCGAAAATGGATGTCATTCGTTGTGTCATTCGTGTTGTCTTGTGCGGTATCAGAAAGTTGACATTTCGAAGGAATCTGGACGGAGCAAAGTTCAAGTTGATTTATCCAGCCGCATCACATTTTTGTGGTTTTCGCCCAAGCCTACCCAGCTTCATTTAAAACCGGGACATGTCAAGGTCAAAGGCGTAATTGAGGTTTTCGATGCCGTAGCGTATTGTTGCTTTGGCTTCAATTTGCAGAAAATGGATGTTACTCGTGACAACGAATGGACAATTGTGACAATGAATGTCAAGTGACAGCCCATGGTGAATCATCGAACATTTTCGAACATTTTTAAACCGGGATATGTCAAGGTCAAACTTGATGTTCAAAGGCCAGTTTGAATTTTTCGAAGTCCTCGCGATTCGTCCCTATGATGTCAATTTGCACCAAGTGGATGTCATTCGATGTGACTTGTGCTGTATTATAATGTTACCAAATATAACTAATTTCTAAGGTTAAATGTCACAGCGATTTCTTTGGTCGCCTCGCATTTTTTTCTTCACCCTGACCTACCCACATCTTGTATCAAGCAATAGAGCCCGTAGTGTACCTCGAGTAATATTTCAAACCGGGACAAGTCAATGTCAAACCAGAAGACCGAAGGCTAGCTTAAATTGTTCGAAGTCCTCTCGCTGCGTCCCTGTCTTCAATTTTCATCAAGTAGTCATTCGATGCGCTGTGTGGTACTCTTGGAAGTTGTCCAGACATCTCATAAATTTTACAGTCAAAGATCAAACTCATTTCTTCGATCACCTCGCATTTCTTCGTTTTCTCCCAAACCTGCCCATGCTTGGCATCAAGAGATGCTTGGTGAGCGACCTTAGAGTAACATTTCAACCCGGGACATGTCAGGTCAAGACTCAAGGTCAAAGGTTCGTTTAATGTTCAGTCCTTGCGTTTCGTGGCTATTGCTTCAATTTACACTATGTGAGTGTCATTCGACGTGGCTTCCTGTACGGTATCAGAATGTTGAGATATCGAAACCATTTCAAAGGTGTCGAAGGTCCGACGTGTGCACAATGATTGAGTGTAATAGGAATAGGAGGGTCAAGTCTATTTTTGTTGGCAGCCGTCGTGATAGGAGGCACTCGTATCATATATGGCTAAGGGCTCCCCCAATAAATCCGTCATAGCGTGATCGGACAGTGCTCTCCTTGCTGGTTTTTAATTTACACTGTCACATTGCTGTTCTGGACATATAAAGAACACATTTTCAAATTGCCGCTTTCCTGTGAATGGTTTAACGGAAGTTGTCATTTTTTTTCAAGAGAAGCCACACGTGAGTGCTCACAATTTTATTACTATCCGGAGTTCATAACCGCGAGAGAGCAATGTTGTAATCACGGGTAGATCCAGGAATTATCATGGGGGAATTTGTCTGGAGGGGCGCCATTTCTTTGGAGCTACGCCACTGCAAATGCACCTGGAGGGGCGCCTCTGTCTGTAAAATTCGACGGGGGCGGGATACACTCGGCCTTTCCTTCCAAGGGGTGCGTTTTTATTTCATAGGGTCGCCTCCGGCAGAAACATTCGAGCGAGCACGCTGGAACCTTTTCGGAGGGACGCGTTTTCTCGGCCTGGGAACGCCACCTTCCACGTGGGGGTACATGCTCTCGGTGCCACACCATTTATCCACCCTGATTGTCATTGTATCGAAAGGTGTCCGTAAAACAGGAAAACATGGGACAGATAATTGTAGGTCCATATTTGCTACCATAGAATCATCGTCCAATATTTTGTTTTTCCTGCTACAAGAGGGCAACGCTTAACACACTTACAGCATTGCTTTTTGGTGATTGTCAAATCGGGTTCAGCACATACGACATAAAGCTAAATGTTCATAGGCTAAACAAGCTAAACTTTTAGTTCCAAAATATCATTTTAACAATTGTAAATCTGACAAATTTAAATGCATTGAACATCGAACTGAAGTGGCTGGAAATGACATTGACAAGAAATGGCTGAATTCCAATGATTTTTCCTTGGGAGGGGGGGGGGGGATGGCGACAGGTCCCTCCATCCTGTTCAAACTTACAGCGTCCCTGATTTGTCCCCCCCCCGCCCATTTCGAATATGTGGTTACACCCATGGCAATGGGTATCAATCAACCTATGCTCCGCCATCTAACAAGAATTAATTATCTTCTCAGCGTCCTAAAGCCAGGTAACTTACATTACACATTGTGGCACTGTAGCACCATGGCAGGTCAGCTTTGCATTGCAATTGAACAGCACGCGCCGAAGCAGGAGACATCGAAGCGATTGTTATTTCGGTGTGAGGAAGCCGATGAGACGAGAACACCCCAAAGGCCTGATGCGATGTGAAAGATGTGCTGTCGCCGTGTCCATGGCGGTGACTGGCAATCGACTCGTGTCGACGCCTTGGCGTTGACCAAACAACGGCACGACGGTTCCGCTCCACCGGAGGAAAGGCGGCGGTCGTGGCGCGGGTGGTGGTCGTGGCGCGGGCGGCGGTCGTGGCCAGTCCCGGCGATCGGTCGGCCGTGCTGCAGAGTTCATCGCCAGAACAGCCGGCTGGAGGAGGCGGAGACTCAGAGGCAGTTTCCGCAGGTCGTGTCCGCCGTCGGCCACTGCCCTCGACACGTGTTCTTCATCGATACCTCAGGGCACGGCTGCCATCACAGCTATAGCCTACACAGCCTGCAGCCTATAGGTCAGATACAGTGTCGTTCATCGCGACCTCACGGCACAACCATCGTTGCCCTTAGCCTATACAGCCTATAACCTACAGAGCAGTGTTGTTCATCGCGACCTCAAGATACGGTGGTCTTCATAGCAGCCTGCAGCCTGGAACTTCTACATTTTACAGCCTGCCCAGGTTGCAGGATACACAACCTACAGCGTAGAGCGCACGGCCACTCAACAGCTGATAGTGTCAGCTCTTCACCTGTCACGAGGTTCATCTGACCTCACTCTGACGGCTGATGTCAGATGAACCTTGGGGTTCATCAGACGCCAATCCGTCGCCCAACGTGGCAAGGAGAGACGTTCAATCTCTACCCATCTAGATTGAAGTTCCGCACATTGGCCAAACACTGAGTCGCATCCCGGCCGTCCTTGTACTGTACGCCCTCCATCCGTTCAGTACACTTGTACTTTTTTTCTTTTCAATTAGCCCAGCTATTTTAACTCCGACAGATGTCTTGAACACTTGCTGTGAATGAGTTGCCGAGTACTTTCTCCATCTGTGCTACTGGACCCGTCTCGAGATTATTGCACTGCATCGCACCGACGAATGCGAATACTCGCTGCAATACATTAGCCATTTTATCCTGCATATATACCAACACAGTGACAAAGCCAGCAATTTATTCTGGAGATCAAACGTTGCCAGAGGCAGCTAAATGTTGCCTAAATCGCGACACGCCATCAGGTCACCCAGGAGCAGGTCGGTTCAACCTCGGCCTCACACCGACAGCCATCGCAGGTCAGGTTAGGTCACCCAGGAGCAGGTAGGGTCAACTCTGGCCTCACATCGGCAGCCACTGTCTGCTATTGACTCGGGTCGACCTCGGTCACCGGATACACCACCCCAGGAGGAGTGATGACAAGTTAGGTCAGCCCTGTTCACCAAACCACATTGAGACAGCATAATGGTGGGAGATCGCCGTGCGGATGGTCACCCGTCATTCTGTGTAGATTACATTTGTCGTAGCGTAAACGGCAGGCAAGCCATCATCATCAAACTTTCAGCAGATAAGCGTAACACATTGAGCTATATTGTGCTATACGTCCATGCATATTTACTGCCAGATCATCAAGATAGCTGGGCCTAAATGATGTAACATCGACAAGCACCGTTCGCTTTCGTACGGCCGCTGCATAAATTATCGCAATACTCGTTCTCTCAATTGTCTGAACAGTTGCGGCAGCAAATACGGTGGATGAAAACATTCCCAATACGACCTGGTGGCTAACAGCGACATCTCTTCCGATCAGTATGGACCGGCCAGGTCAGGTCAGGCCAGTCCAGACGTAATCACAGCGGCGAAGGTCAGACCAGCTCCAAGTCGACCGGACTGTCCGCCGGCGTCGGCTGCTGCTCGCCGCCCAGATCGGCCAGCGACGCCACGGCTTCCGGCCAGCCACCGTCGGCGCACCTGGCGGCCTCCGCCCGCTCCTGCGCCTCCGCCTGCGGCCCGCCAGCGTACTGGTGGTCGGCGGCAGCCTGCGCCTGCGCCTGCTGGAGCCGGCGTCGGCCACCTGCCGGGGCAAACATGGTGGTCAAGCTGTCGCCACTGCGGCTGAGTTCACACGTCACATCGCTCCGTGACGTGACGTCACGCTCCGGAGCGCGTTGACGTGTGACGTGGCGTGACGTGACATGACGTCAGGCTCCCGACGTGACGTCACGTCGCGGCGGTGAGGCCGCTGCCACTCCGTGAAGTACACCAGCTGGCCTGAGTCAACGGCCAGCGCGACCGGCGCGACTCGCATCCTGAGACCGACACCTTCCCCGTGCAAGCACGCCAAACGGACTGACCTGCCCTGTCCCTTCACCACAAAATCACCCTAACTGTCCCACTAACTCTCCATGACATGACTTACCCCACGAATGCGCCACTACCTCTCCTAACCAACCACTGCATCATGTACCGTTGAAGTACAATTACATGGTCTGTCACATCAACGCACCATGACTCGACCTGTTCAATCAGCGTACCATTACCTCCCCTGAACGATGACTGTACCATGACCTGACCTGCTTTGTCCCCGGCCGTGCCCAGACTCAGATGTCATGACTTTCCTGTGGCTGCGAATAGTTCCTGCTAGTTGATTTTTCTTGCTTTACGTTTCTCCATATTCTTAAATCCAAAATATATCGGAAGCCAACAAGCAAATGTGAACGACAGGAAGGTCACACTGCCTTATCTTATCCCGTGCCGTCTTAGGGGGTGGGGGCGGTGATAGACACCCCCTAAGGCTTTCCTCGGATAGTGAAAGAACAGCGCGGGGCAGCGCGCCGAAATTTGGAATACCTTTTACCACATCAATTTGGCATGCTGTGTCAAAATTGTGAGGTCAGGTCATCTAGGGCCAACGTATATATAGTATATATAGTTAGTCCAGGTCAAGTGAGGTCACCTCCAGAAATGTTCAAGCAGTCGTCACGCTTTAACGGATATAGACATTTTAATGAAACTTTCAGTTTGCTTAGCTTTAGGAACGAAACAAAACGCACCGGATTAGTTTTTTATTCGGTTTTTGATTACTTATTAGTTTTGCACATTTGCTCATTAGAGCTAAAATCGAGTATTCTGGCTAGAGTAAGCATTTTTCATGAGAACAAATTGGCTTCGAACGTTTTTCGGTCCCCTCTACCCATTACGATTAAAAATTGAAAACTCAAATTTGAAAAAATTATTTTTGTTTATTTTTATTTCTATTTTCTGGTGGGCAAAAACTTTTGTGCCATAGTCGACTTCGCCCTCCTTTTCTGATTCCAAATAATAGTTCTTCTTAAATCTCCAAAATTAACTCCCCAGAGCCAAAAGCATGATGCAAGTCGTGACAACCTAGGCCCCTTAGTGACGTTACTTTTGGGAGGAAACAATGGGGTGGTGTCTGGCCCTACTCGTCGAGCGCCTTCCGATGACACCTCTTTCGATCAATCCGATGACACGTGCTACACAACGCGGCCTGATATTGCGGTCACGGAGGAGAAGCCATGGGAATGGAAAACGGTAGTCCACGCTGATGAGCCCTGTGACGTGCTCTTGGTGTTCTTGAGAATATCCACTGATAGGCTAGATGCTTCCGGTTTTGAGCAACACTGCATGCGTATCTCGCGCCCAATAAGTTACGGCGTAGCGAAAGAGGTGGTTTGTCTACTTCGGCTTTCACACTATGAGCCGGTGAAGTGCGAAAGGCTCCAGCAGCGATGCGAAGAGCTAAACTGTGGATCACATCAATACAAGGCTTCGATGTGGCACAAGCTCCATCATAAATATAACATCCATAATAAATTTTAAAGCGGACAAGATATCGCTACATAAGAAGTAAGGCATGTCTGTCTGCCCCATACGAACACCTGGAGACAGTTTTCATCACTTGTAGTCTGCGAATTTCTGCGCAAGGTCGTTGATGTGGGTTCGGTATTTTGGTCGACGGTCAATCCACACACCTAAAAACTTTGCAGCTGGATTGAAAGGAATGCGGTTTCCGTTCATCATAATCACCAGATCAGTGCAAGAACGTTCGCTGCAGAAGTGGACAGCTACGGTTTTCGATGTTGGCATGGCGAAGACCGTTTTGTTACACCAATTCTGCACCTTCCGCACAGCCAGTTGGAGTTGTCTCTCTATCGTGCGTACAGTACGCGAAGAACACCAAACGGCAAAATCATCTACGAAGAGTATTTTCCTATGGAAGCTGGCAGTAAGGAGCCCACGTCATTCATGGCAATGGCGAGCAATGCGACACTCAGCACACTTCCCTGCAAAATTCCGTCAACTTGCTGGAATGTGCCAGAGAGGAAACCTGCTCTGACACGAAAAGTTCTTGCAGCTAAACAATTTGTCAATCAAGTGCAACTTCATGATGATACCGTGTCGCCATGCAGCATGCTCCGTCAATATCCAAAACTATCACAGCTATGTGACATTTCTTCCTAAAACTAGAGCGCACAACAGGGTGGAGTGTTAAAACGTGGTCAAAAGTGCTGCGATGTTTTCGGAAACCACTCTGTATCAGAGGACATTGTTACGTTCTAAAAACCACATTAGTCCGACATTCGCCTTTTTCAAATAGCTTACATAAGGAACAAGTGAGCGAGATTGGGTGATAATGCAGTGGTCCATTCCGGTTTAATTTGGCTTGCGTATGGGCACTACGATTGCTTTTCGCCAGAAAGATGGAAATATGCCCGTTGTCCATATGCCATTTAGCACGTTCAGGAGAATATCTAAGGATGTTTTTGGTAGACGTTTAATAATATCATCATGCCATGTATCAGGACCCTCTGTCATGGTCCTCAGCGTGCTCATTGCTGCAGTCAGTTCGGAGATAGAAAATGGAATGTTGTATTCCGGGAGATCTGTAGTTGACAACAACACAGTTAATAAAACAAGACCAAACAGTGAAATGGTCATTGCTATATGGATTATCGTCCACGGACCATTCCAAAAAAAAGGTATAATTTCTGGACTGCAGAGGGTAAGATCCAGCACGGAGGAGGTCTGTACCGTTGGCAATATGAAATGGGTTGGCTTTTCTGTGGTAAGTACACACAGTTCAAAATATCGTTAAAAAACATTCCGTTGCACGTCCACGGCTCGTTGTGGTGGCTGAGCCCCAAAGAGAGTGGTGGGCGTTAAAATCGCCGCATACCATTACCGGTGGAGCGAGCTGCCCCGCCAGCTGAGACAGCTCAGAAAGTGAGAACATCTCACACGGCGGGAGACATGCGCTCCATATGGTAACCGCGTGGCGATATATTTTCATGTAAAGAACTTGGGTTCTTTTGCGACGCATTCAACCGGTAGGTCATATAGCGTCGTCAACCTCTCATGCCGACTGGTCGCGAGCGGCCTCGGTAAATTCCGACGACTGTGAGATTCGAACGCACGATCTTGCGATCAAGAGTCCAACGCTCTACTAACTGAGTTACCGCGGCCCCTATCTTCATGCGAGCAGCGACACACTGAATATTTGAAGACGAACAGTGAAATGGAACAGAGTTGACAAAACAATAAGTACTCCGCTATGTACCATAGTGCGAGGAGTAACATCCCTACGTAACTGCACCATGTTCCGCCTTTCTTTCAAAACAAAGTCTGCACTTCAACCTGTCGGAAGATGAAAAGAATGACTTATCAGGTATGTTACCACTGAGTCAATGTTGTGAGGACTCCTCCAGGTAATTTCTATATCACCGAGAATATTGCAGGAGACACCATGATCTGAACTCGCGACTGCTACATCACCCCAACGGAGTACGGAGCAGGCTATTTGCCCACTCAGGTACAACGCCCATCACTATATTTTTAGCCTCTTTTTGGGGGTGGCAATCCTCGAATCGTGCCATCGTTGGCTGTTTTTCGATCCAGCACTGCCGCGTGAGTCTCAACTCAGGCGGCGAAGTTTGGTCGTCTCGACTGCACATGGGGCCTGTTACCAGCGACAACTGCCGGTCGCGGTACACTGGCAAGCGTGGTATTATATTTCAACTGGGCAAGCACAAGCTTCGCTTCTAATCCAGAGTAGAGTAACTTTGGAGAATAGATATTTGATGAAGTGGCCGGCCTCAGAGGAGTTCGGTTGTTTAAAAGCTGGCAGCTATTGGCTGACTGCTTGTTCTGGGGTCCATCGTGCAGTTTTCGGGTGTGCTCTACCGATAAAAAGATTGTGCGCGCGTAATTGTGTTCCTTTTGCAACGATCTTTTACGGTATGAGTGTTCCAGGCCATCGACTTCTGGAAGACTAAAAACGGCGAAAGCTGGCTGAAATACCTAACATGAGCACGGTATATTTTCACACCGCAGCCCAGAAAGTGTCGTTTGAAAGGAAACGGTTCGATTTCATAGTACAATTTGTCACCGCACACATTTTTGCTTATTCGATCGCGTGCTCTGTCTTTAGATCATGCTCTTGGTCATGCGTCGCCAACAAACAGTTGACTAAACTACGCACTGTGGCTGGCGCACAATACCTCCACTAAATGGGGAGTCTGCAGAGTCCGCCTCGCTACTTCAAATAAAGAATCGTTCGGTAGAAACAAAATATTATGCTTCCACAATTGCACAGTGCACAACTGAGACTGACAAGGGGAGATTTCGTTGCTTTGCGTCCGTGATATATGCAAACAAAACAAAAACTAAAAACAACACTGAAAATATCACGAGACTGCGCGACTCGAATTTCCCTCTGACTGTAAACTGAAGCGAATGCTTCGAAGTGATACGTGTGCTCCCTATCTGCATGGTCCCTATGGGCTTCGTCAGATTTTGCATACTGACGAATGGGGGGAACATTCAGTGTAAGTGTTGCTTAACTGTATCCTGGAGCCTGTGGCTGCATGCAACAGTCTTATTTCCCACGGAGAACTAACGAACAATACAATGCAACGCAACACACCAGTATCCGGCGACACTACAGGCGCTGTCCGAGCGCTGGGACCCAGCGGACTGTGCAGCTTATCTGCTGCAGGGACAGGACTAGAGACCCTGCCTACTGTTGCCACGGACAACTTGCGGACCGACTGCAACTACGCTCTCTCAGCAGCCTTTGAACGCGTGTCTCGCTGTTATCGTTCGGGCTTTATGGCGCAGCGATCATGCCGATTATATAGCATCGCTGGCGTTCACTTTCGTTGGAAGTGCAGGCAATTCAGAAATAAGGACCACCGATTTGGCAGTTGATTGAGCCTTTAAACTTCAGATACAGGGAGAAGATGGCGACCACGCGCGATGTGAGGTTGTGTTCGCGAACGCTCCGGCCCGAGTTGATTCTCTCAGGGAATCAGGCAAGTGTTGAGAACCTTGGTGGGTAAAAACTTTCCTTACGGTACATCTGCATGTTTGAGACATCTTAGGGCACTGTACACACTCGACAAGTTTATAGTCGTGGTGTGTTTGAGCGCGCACCCGTGAAGAATGCAAGTCACCCAAAGGTCACGTTAATTGAAAGTTAAGTATGACGTCATCCATCCGTGGTCCGCGTCACTGATTGGTAGCAGCTGTGCTCGCATCACAAAGTGGCTTCATCGTGACGTCATCTGACAGCGCACTGCACTAGACCCGACTGGTATCAGCGGCCGGCGAGCGACAGTGACAGCTGACTGAGGCCTACGTCACGCCCGACCCCAGGGGATCGTGGACGTAACGCAGCCCATTGGCGCCTGGAAAACCTCCAGTACGCAGCATCTGACCAATGCAGGATATAGTGGGTGAAGGAGAAGAATCACAAGGGTGAAGTGGGAAGCGCAGCCAAAAGGAAGAACGCAAGTCCGTTGGACAATGAGGCGAGTAAAACGCGGCGCAGAGTGCCATGCAACGGGGGATGCGGAGCGCAGCCATCAGATAACGCTCTGCGAAATGACCTGAGCAAATTTATTAGGTTCGAAAATATACGAAGTGCTAGTGATATTACCAAAGAAGTCACAAAATTCACCGATGAGAGAGAGGCTGAATGTTGTCGAAACGTCACTCAGCTTTGTGCTGACCGTCAACGACACCCTGGCCAACCGTTTGGCGGAGGCTGAAAAGAGGGCAGCACAGGCCGGACGTGAGAGCGAAAAGACCAGCCACCACCTCCAACTGCTACAAGCGGAAGTAGACGACATGCGACAACGATTTGCTGATTGGCTTGTCTTCTTGGATCTAGCAGTCCCGACTAGAGCGCGGCCCAGTCGACAAGGAGGAGATCGGAAGATGCTGGCAGAAATACTGAATGAGCTGCTCGGATTCAGGCTTGACATGGAGCAGGTGGCAGAGGTTGTTCGAGATGGGAGGCAGATCAGCGTCCGGCTCTGGTTGTCCGAAGACGAGTCAGACAAAGACATCCTGTTGCGCACTAGGACACGTGTGCAAGGAACAGGACTATTTACCAGGGAACGCCTGACGCCGGAAAGGCAGCGCATATTCAACTAGTTGCTCGAGCGGAGGCGGGAGCGCCAGGCGACTACAGTATTTTCCAGGGCCGGAACAGTGTACGCAGTCGTATCGCCGGGGAACCGACCGCGGCCGGTGCATAAGAGGCCGGGCTGAAACACTTGCTCTTCCTGGTAACGGAGCATCATCGGGAGAGGAATGCGGCAGCGGAGGCACCTAGACGACCATCATCTGACGTTACAGTTCTGGGGATGGCCGGTGCTGTGTCACCCCAGTGGTCAGAGGCAGCTACTCCAGGAGGAATCGACAAGAGGGAGCGGATGGTGTGCGCCACAGTGGGGTGCCCACAGAAGTGCAGCATAAAAATGTGTCTGTGGAGTCCATTTGGCTTGATGTCACTGTGGGAAAAGGCAACAACAATACTCTGAGGATAGGAGCTTTCCACCGA
The DNA here is from genome assembly GCA_034440575.1 of Imbricaverruca yamaguchii. Taxonomy (NCBI): domain Eukaryota; kingdom Metazoa; phylum Arthropoda; class Thecostraca; family Neoverrucidae; genus Imbricaverruca; species Imbricaverruca yamaguchii. The sequence continues at coordinate 1,846,114 of JAOTOL010001614.1, forward strand.
TCAGGAATCTTGCTGCCACATTCTCAGCAACTGGAGCTTGACAAGGTGATTTGTGAGGAAATCAGTAGAAACTTTAAGAGGAAGTGCCTTATTCTTGGTGACTTTAATCTAAAAGGTTATGAAAATGCTGGTGTTGGCTCCCCATCATGCAAAATGTTTAGGAAATGCCTTGAAGAGGACCTGTTCTTACACCAGTTTGTATCGGAACCTACCAGGCATGGCTCATTCTTGGACCTTGTATTCTCGGATTTAAGTGATTTGGTTCAAGACTTGACTGTAGGAGAAACTCTGGGAAGAAGTGACCATAACATAGTTAGATTCAAGGCACATGTAGGAGAAATTATTAAGGATAATTTGGTAAAGGTTCCAAATTTCAACATAGCAAACTTTGACTGCATGAGAGCGACTTTAAGTATCATCAGATGGGAAGAAGAATTCTCCAATTTAAATGCCTGTGAAATGTGGGGAAAGTTCAAATCTTACTTAAAGGAAATTCAGATTAGACATGTCCCCCAAAAGCCAAGACGCAAATGAAGGGTAGGAAAGCCAGCATGGCTCACACCAGACTTGATAAAAGCAATTAAGGCTAAGAAAACTGCATTTAGAGTCTTTAAAGAAGCCTCAAATGTCGTTAATCTAAAGGCGTATCGAAAAGCTAGAGACACTGCGAAGCAAAAAAACAGAGCAGCCAAGCGAGCAAAAGAACTGGATTTAGCTAGAAACTGTAATGGGGACAGTAAAAAGTTCTTTAGTTTCTACAAGCTGAGTAAAGTTTCTAGCACAATTGGTCCACTGGAAGTAAACAGGACTACATTGGGTGAGGATAGTGAGATGGTTGAGGAGCTGAGCAAGCAGTTTAAATCAGTGTTTACATTGGGAGATATGACCAATCTGCCGACCGTACACCATAGTTCAGTGACATGTGATCTGATAAATGATGTTGATTTCATTGATAGTGATGTTGTTTACAATCATATCAGGAAAATAAAGACAAACAAGGCAGCAGGACCTGATGAAATTTATGCTAGGGTGTTGCGGGAAACTGAAAAGGAACTGGCATTTCCACTTAGTATAATATTTTGTAGACCAGTTTCACAAAATGAAATTCCAACTGATTGGAAAAGGGCAAATGTAGTTCCTATTTTCAAGAAAGGAGAAAGAGGGAAAGTTGAAAACTATAGGCCAGTAAGTCTCACATCCCTAGTCTGCAAGGTACTCGCATCAATTATCAAGGATAGAATAGTTAGTTATCTGGAAGGAAACAGATTGATTCAAGATACTCAACATGGATTTAGGAAAGGACGGTCGTGTCTCACAAATCTCTTGGACTTTTTGAACTTCGCCACAGAACAATTTGATCAGGGTTGGGCTTAGGGGCGCATCGACTGCAGTGGTCATGCAATTGATCAGGGTTGATTGATTATTTGGGCTTAAGGGCGCGCCGACTACAAGGTCATTTAGCGCCCATAATTTGATCAGGGAAATCAGGTTGATGTAGCATATCTTGGCTTTGGTAAGCCCTTTGACAAGGTACCCCATAAACGGTTAATGATACAGCTTCAGGCCCATGGTATTGCAGGTAGCATCTTAAAATGGATAGAGTTGTGGCTTTCAGATAGACAACAAAGAGTGATGCTAAATGGTACAAAGTCATCATGGCAAAATGTTCTTAGTGAAGTCCCCCCAGGGGTCAGTACTGGGGCCACTACTGTTCATTATATTTGTAAATAACATTGAAAGTGGCCTAAGCAGTAAAGTTTTGATATTTGCGTATGATTTGAAGGTCTTTAGGGCAATAACAGGTCAAGATGAGCATATCTCGCTGCAAAAAAACTTAGACGAACTTGTGAAGTGGTCCGAAGAATGGAAAATGAAATTTAATTTTGATAAGTGCAAAATCATGCATGTAGGTAAGCAGCATATGAAGGCTCCATACTTGATGGGTGGCCAAGTGCTATCAGTGACTCAAAAAGAGAAGGATTTAGGTGTTATTCTAAACACAAAATTGGGGCATCAGAACAGACCAAGGAAGCCAGGAAGAAGGCACTGAGAATGCTCGGGGCAATAAATAGGAATGTATCATACAGAAGTGAGGAAGTCATCAGGAAGCTTTACTGTGCATATGTCAGGCCACATTTGGAATACTGCATCCAAGCTTGGTCTCCTAGCTATGAAAAATATTGTTGGCTTTTAGAGAGAGTACAGAAGAGGGCTACAAAAATGGTTAATGGCATAAGCAACCTGGCATATGAGGAAAGATTGAAGAAATTTAATATGTTTTCACTTAGATATAGAAGGCTGAGAAGAGATCTCATCGAGGTCTTTAAATTTGTCCATGGTCTGGAGAGGGGATATCTTGGGGAAATGTTTGAATTGAACAGAAATGATACAATTAGAGGTCATAAATTCAAAATTAAAGTTAACCGCAGCAGAACAAGGTTAAGGCAGACTTTCCTCACCAACAGGGTAGTAGAACACTGGAACCAGCTGCCAGAAAACATTGTCAGTAGCAGCACATTGAACATCTTTAAAAACAGCATAGACAATCATTATAAGAATAGAGGGCTTGCTTTTCAGTATTACAGGGAGGGCTGATTGTCAGATTTGGTGGGCGACTGGTTCAGTGTACAGAGTGCAACCAAGAAGGGCCCTTGTGGCTCATAGTTGCACTAATATTTTATGTCTATGTCTTTATGTCTTCATGCCTGGCCCTACTTCCGCACCCACCTGGCTCTACCACCGCACCCAATCCCCATTTATCTGGCCACACTGCCATACCCAGTCCCCATTTATCTGGTCCTACCACCATACACAGTCCTCACCTATCTGGCTCTAGCGCCGTACCCAGTCCTCATTTAACTGGTCCTACTGCCGTACCCAATCCTCATTCATGTGGCCCCCCGTACCCAGTCCCCACCTATCTATCCCTACAGCCGTACACAGTCCTCACCTATCTAGCCATACCGCCGTACCCGATCCTCACCTATCTAGCTCTACGACCGTACACAGTCCTCATATATCTGGTCCTATTGCCGTACAGTCCTCGTATATCGGGTTCTATCGCCGTACAATCCTCACCTATCTGGCCCTTCCGCCGTACACAGTCCTCACCTATCTGACCCTACCGCCGTACACAGTCCTCACCTATCTGGCCCTACCGCCATACACAGTCCTCACCTATCAGCCATATACAGTCCGTGCCCATCAAGCATCGCCATTCACAGCCCCTACTGATCCGGTCACACCATCGTCACCAGACATCACATATCTCGCTGTCCCCAGATCGTATCCATCGCAGACCCCTGCTCACCTACCCTCTGCACCCCATCCTCACCCATCATCAGGATCCAGAGCTCACCTACCCTCAGCACCCCATCCTCACCCATCATCAGGATCCAGAGCTCACCTACCCTCAGCACCCCATCCTCACCCATCATCAGGATCCAGAGCTCACCTACCCTCAGCACCCCATCCTCACCCATCATCAGGATCCAGAGCTCACCTACCCTCAGCACCCCATCCTCACCCATCATCAGGATCCAGAGCTCACCTACCCTCTGCACCCCATCCTCACCCATCATCAGGATCCAGAGCTCACCTACCCTCAGCACCCCATCCTCACCCATCATCAGGATCCAGAGCTCACCTACCCTCAGTACCCAGTCCTCACCCATCACCAGGACCCAGAGCTCACCTACCCTCAGTACCCCGTCCTCACCCGTGCGGCCCCGGCGCCGTATGCGGGTGTGGCTCTCCAGCAGGACAGACGTCTCCAGCAGCATGCGCTCGGCCTCGGCGGGCGTCGCCAGCTCCAGCCTGGCGTTCAGCCGCAGCAGGTTGGTCTTCACCAATGCCTTCACGTCATCACAGGTGGCGCCACCGTCGCCGGCCGCCGCTCGGCTGGCGGCGCTGCGGCAGGGTCCGGCAAGAGGTCACGCGTCACGCTCCGCTGCTCCCCGCACCTGCCCCGGGCTGTAAAGCTGGCTGAACCGTGCACGCTATTATCCGTATCTAATATAGTAAGCGACGTTAGTGAAGCTCTTCCCGGAGCTGCGCGATGACACGCTGGGGTGGGGAGAGTATCAGCCAACCAGTAGTTACAAAACAATCGGTGGTTATTGATTTTACGACACGTCGACCGTTCAGTCATGTAACACCGCCGATCTTTCACGCCGGTTGGTCGCGGGCGAAGAGTAGCGACAGGCGAGATTCAAACCTAGCAAACCTAAATCTTTCGATTGTGAGACAGGCAACTTACCCTTAGACTACTCGTCCCCACAAAACAATCTGTAAGTTATTGTTTGATCATTCATTGTTCAAATACACGGTCTGTATTATGACTAAGTGCATTCCATGTATCATTGTGTAGGGGCAAAACAACGAAATGGCTCATTATTGTAATTCCATAATGAATAACGTCGAAGAGAATTCAAGGCTAATTTCCCTGTAGATTACATCGGGTGGACGCGAGCTTCAGCATGCATTTATATTTTCTACTCGATTACTTCGCTCTGCATCTCCTTTGACACACATGTAAGCACGTAAACCAATCATCGAGTAGATAATAATCACCCCGGCTCCCCTTGTGCGTACGATGGAACTTCATTCGCAGGGTTGCTCTGTCACCATGTGCAATTAATAATTACCGGATTTCCCACCAAGTCAACAAAACGCGGCGGACAAAACTTCCGCCCCGTGTGGCTCACCGGACGAGCCGCTAGCTCTGAACCGAGTGCGAAGGTGTACGACTCTCCGGCCGCCGATCTGTGTAGGCCTGTTCGGCCGGACACTCACCTGTGTGTCGGCCTGTTCGGCTGGACACTCACCTGTGTGTCGGCCTGTTCGGCCGGACACTCACCTGTGTGTCGGCCTGTTCGGCTGGACACTCACCTGTGTGTCGGCCTGTTCGGCCGGACACTCACCTGTGTGTCGGCCTGTTCGGCTGGACACTCACTATGTGTCGGCCTGTTCGACCGGACACTCACCTGTGGGTCGGCCTGTTCGGCCGGACACTCACTTGTGTGTCGGCCTGTTCGGCTGGACACTCACTATGTGTCGGCCTGTTCGACCGGACACTCACCTGTGTGCCGGCCTGTTCGGCTGGACACTCACCTGTGTGCCGGCCTGTTCGCCGGACACTCACCTGTGTGTCGGCCTGTTCGGCCGGACACTCACCTGTGTGTCGGCCTGTTCGGCTGGACACTCACCTGTGTGTCGACCCGCACTGGCCGGCGAGAGCCAAAGGTCGCCGTCGGCGAGCCTCACTGGTGGGCGGCAGCTTCCGGCCCACCTTCCGAACAGGCTCCGAGTCTTCCCGGCGGCTCAGATACTTCTCCTGGCAACCAGACCACGTGGTGACGAGACGAAGAAAAACAGGGGGTGAACAACCGAGGACTGTCAACAACATTAGCGGTCAAGTAGCATTACGAAATATTCAGAGCACACGCGTATCCAACAGCCGACTGTTACTATTCACAGCATGGTGTCCATGAATAGTCAGCGTTCTGGCCACCACGAATGATCCCACATACCAACGGCCAAAATCGCCAGCAACGCTACCACACAGCACGCGTACACACTCTATCTAGTTATCCGGGAGTCTGCCAACACTCGAGGTCATTTTTAGGCGGCAAAACGCAGTCCAGCCACTCCCAATCACCACCAGTCCAGTCCAAATCCAATACCCAGCTTTCAATAGTTTACACCCACTTCCTTACCATTCGTGTCTGTTTCACCTTCACTCATTTCACGTCTCCACTCATTACTCACTCCATCTCCCCTCACCATCTAATGGCTTCTATTCGATAATCCTCTCCAACCACGTCACCCCACAACCATATCATCTACCACTCCCTGAGTCTATCTCACTCTTCAATCGCTCCCACTCCCCACCCACCCACACGTTTCGTCTCATCACTTCCCACCCGGCCGACAGGCTATGACAGACAGGTGTGTACCACATGTGCCAGAATGTACCACTGGAGAAAGTGTGTACCACATGCACCAGTGTGTACCACAGGCGGCAGTGTGTACCACAGGATCCAGTGTGTACCACAGACGGCAGTGTGTACCACAGGTGCCAGTGTGTACCACAGGCTCCAGTGTGTACCACAGGTGTCAGTGTGTACCACAGGCGCCAGTGTGTACCACAGCCGGCAGTGTGTACCACAGGCGCCCGTGTGTACCACAGGCTTCAGTGTGTACCACAGGTGCCAGTGTGTACCACAGGCGGCAGTGTGTACCACAGGTGCCAGTCTGTACCACAGCCGGCAGTGTGTACCACAGCCGGCAGTGTGTACCACAGGTGTCAGTGTGTACCACAGGTGTCAGTGTGTACCACAGGTGTCAGTATGTACCACATGTGTCAGTGTGTACCACAGGTGTCAGTGTGTACCACAGGTGTCAGTATGTACCACATGTGTCAGTGTGTACCACAGGTGTCAGTGTGTACCACAGGTCCCAGTGTATACCACAGGCGCCAGTGTGTACCACATGCGGCAGTACCTGAGAACGCCGGTGCGGCTCGACCTGCGGCGCGACTTCTGGCTCCCTCTCCGACTGATCGTCTGACTCAGAGCGCGGCTCCACCTGGGAGCGGCGGCGAGTCGGCAGCCGCTGGTGTCGCTCACTCAGAGCCTGCTCCAGCAGTCCCAGCTGCCTGTGCGCTGCCGTCGACATGCATGACGTCACTGAAGTGTCGTCAATGGAGGTCGTCATCGGAGATCGTCAGGAGAGGTCACCGACTGGGCCGGTCAACAGCTGTGGCAAGGGCCCCCTGTCGCACGGGACGACGCGCAGCCGATGCGCAGGAAAATTCACACAATTCACAGGACGTGTTGAAATTCACAAATCCACAATTCATGACGAGGCGTGACGCAATGTCACGACGTAGCCTACTCCAGTAAAACAAAAAGTCGCATTTCTCGAGAATGTAGATAGGGCTTCTGGCCTCTTGACTGTAAGCCTACGCCACATCAGTCTTGGTGTACGACACCCAAGGCACATCAAAAATATTATTGCCAACAATAAGAATAAAACCGTTTGGCCACGATCCAACTGGGTTGCTATAGCGGTGCTTCGGTAGTACGCCTTGAAAGCGCAAGGCATCAGAGTCCTGGTTGAACCAGGTCCATTGCAGATTCGTCCGTATTTGCATCCATTGCTCACAGCTTTTGCAAATGCAAAAAGCGGGCCCCATCACACAGACGACGCACGAACAGAGCCGAGTGTTCTGTGCTGGGAGCTGGTGACCGGTGCTGGTGGCGGGCGGGGTCGACACTCACCTATGGCCACCTCCCTCTCGGAGGGCAGCCGAGTGTTCTGTGCTGGGAGCTGGTGACCGGTGCTGGTGGCGGGCGGGGTCGACACTCACCTATGGCCACCTCCCTCTCGGAGGGCAGCCGAGTGTTCTGTGCTGGGAGCTGGTGACCGGTGCTGGTGGCGGGCGGGGTAGACACTCACCTATGGGCCTCCCTCTCGGAGGGCAGCCGAGTGTTCTGTGCTGGGAGCTGGTGACCGGTGCTGGTGGCGGGCGGGGTCGACACTCACCTATGGCCACCTCCCTCTCGGAGGGCAGCCGAGTGTTCTGTGCTGGGAGCTGGTGACCGGTGCTGGTGGCGGGCGGGGTCGACACTCACCTATGGCCACCTCCCTCTCGGAGGGCAGCCGAGTGTTGTCTGCTGGGAGCTGGTGACCGGTGCTGGTGGCGGGCGAGGGTCGACACTCACCTATGGCCACCTCCCTCTCGGAGGGCAGCCGAGTGTTCTGTGCTGGGAGCTGGTGACCGGTGCTGGTGGCGGGCGGGGTCGACACTCACCTGAGGCCGCCTCCTCTCGGAGGGCAGCCGAGTGTTGTGAACGGCGGTCTAGGGGCTCGGGGTAGACCGGTGCTGGGCGGCAGGGCGGGCGTGAGCACCGCCCCGGTCTGGCGAGTGCCTTCGGAGGGTAGACCGGACCTGGGCGGCAGGGCAGGAGTGAGCACCGCCGGTCTGGGGTGCCCGAGGGTAGACCCGGACCTGGGCGGCAGGGCAAGAATGAGCACCGCCGCGGTCTCGGAGTGCCCGAGGGTAGACCGGACCTGGGCGGCAGGGCGGGCGTGAGCACCGCCCCGGTCTGGGAGTGCCCGAGGGTAGACCGGACCTGGGCGGGGCAGGGCAGGAGTGAGCACCGCCCCGGTCTGGGAGTGCCCGAGGGTAGACCGGACCTGGGCGGCAGGGCAGGAGTGAGCACCGCCGCGGTCTGGGAGTGCCCGAGGACAGGCCAGACCTGGGCGGCAGGGCAGGAGTGAGCACCGCCGCGGTCTGGGAGTGCCCGAGGGTAGACCGGACCTGGGCGGCAGGGCAGGAGTGAGCACCGCCGCGGTCTGGGGGTGCCCGAGGGTAGACCGGACCTGGGCGGCAGGGCAGGAGTGAGCACCGCCGCGGTCTAGGAGTGCCCGAGGGTAGACCGGACCTGGGCGGCAGGGCGGGCGTGAGCACCGCCGCGGTCTGGGAGTGCCCGAGGGTAGGCCAGACCTGGGCGGCAGGGCAGGAGTGAGCACCGCCGCGGTCTGGGGGTGCCCGAGGACAGGCCAGACCTGGGCGGCAGGGCAGGAGTGAGAACCGCCGCGGTCTGGGGGTGCCCGAGGGCAGGCCAGACCTGGGCGGCAGGGCAGGAGTGAGCACCGACGCGGTCTGGGAGTGCCCGAGGGCAGTTGGAAAACCACAGTATGTGAGGCTTTCTTCCCAAAACCACAGTGCTTCTAATGAATTCGTTATTATGCTCTTTACGCACCTCACCAGTACACTATGGCCATTATCCCTTGGCCGAACTTTTACAAGGTTTTCAACTTCCTTCCACTGATAACGAAATTACGCAGCAAAATGACGCCCCGATAATTGTCCGCAGTACATCTCACTGCATGTTCCTAAGGGCTGTATCAATATTACTGATGGTGAAGATCGAATGACTTCCAAACTACATTTGCTTCCAAATCTGAGCATACACTGATTCAGGTGATTCCGAAATCATTCAGTACATTTTCGCCCTATTAGTAAATTAATTTCGTCAGGAATTTTCACCTCATACTTTCATCACAAGATTTCTCCGTGAAACAAATGCTGATTTGTTGCATTTCGCAACGGACATTGCACTTACGGGTGTACCATCCAGAACTTACCAGAGCAGAATCACAGCAAACATTTTTCGATGTTGTTACACGAGTACCTCACAACCAGTCCCCTCGTCGTGGATACTAGACATCATCCAGTGATGCTCCGCAAGCTCGGCGTCCTTTCGTTTCTCAGCCAGTTTCTCAGGTTCGTCTGAAGAGTTCAAATTTGCTGAACAGGCGCTCTCCACCGACTCAGCCCGCTAGAACGGTGTGGACACTTACGGCGGAGTCGATGAAGTCTGCCAGGCCCGGAGTCACGCCGGGCCTGGCAGACTGTTCTGTTGCCTCATCCCTTCCAGCAGCTCGCACCAGGAACTTGGATACAACTGTCCCACCGTCACTTCCATGAGCATTATCTCTGACAGCCCTCTATCTCGTATCTCGTATTCTATGAGCGGCGCGACACACTTTGGATTGTTATCTGTCGGCCATTGCTGGACATCCTACTCCTGTTCGCTCGCCAGGTCCAACTCCCCTGTATTCGGGATGCGTCACTTATGCGGGCATGTGCGGTTGCGTCAACCACTCCTGGCATCAATTGTGTTTTCGAAGGCACTGAACTCTTCCCATTTCAGAAGTCTCAGCCAGGCGTGGTCCTCGGATCGGTCCCGGCTGACTGCTGCAGTCGTAACTTCGAGCCGCTGCAAATATGTTCTTGAATGTTTTGTTCAATTCCAATGTTTGAACCTAACTTAAGCCAGTCTGCGCAGACAGACTCAGCTTCCACCAACTTCAGGCGGTTTTGGAATATATGATGGTTTAATGAAAATTATACTAAAACAATCCGTCTAAAATAGTTGTATTCTCACCACCAAGAAACAGTTATTTTGCATGGTACAGCTGAAAAAAAATCCTGAAAACGATTCTTATGAATATTAAAAGTTCCTTTATGTACTTGTTTAATTCATGTCTGGAATATTTAGTTGAAACAAGGATCGACTTGGAAGGATCCAGGGCTGCTAGACCGGAGAACAAATTTCCCCTGTAAAACCGCCCATACGCGTTTTTAATTTTTATCTTAAATAGAGTTGGTCGGATTTGCTACCCCAGCACTAGAAGCACAACTGACCATGGGGCGGGCGAACAGGGGATGGGTCGGAGTAAATTTCGTAACAAGTATTACGGACCGTTCACTGGCACTGATGAATCCCAAATGTGGTTATATTTCAAGGCGCATGTTTATCTTCGCACACATTTACAAACAAAAAATGAGTCATGCATAAGTGCACAAATGGCAATGGTTTCTTGGTATAATCGCCTCGGAGAACTTGCTTGCTCCGGGGCGGATTTTGGGAAAGTTGAAGTGATTTTCTTGCATTAAACGGACTCAGTGTGTCTAAAAAAGTTGTCCCTTTAACAAAACAACTTCAATTGCACTTTCAAAGCACTTACTGGCCAAACCAGGCTTCAAGTATTTACTCCGGCGATACCAAGTACCCCCAGATTTGCCAACTAGGGATTTCTGGCACTTCTTGGCGAGTACTCCAACGCAAGTATCTAAAAATTAAGATGAAATATATATACATTATTCTAAATATATCATATATAAGATTAAATATTGATAAATATTGAATCAATATGGAATAAATATTGAATTAACTATTGACTTTATTGACACAAATATAGCGTCTTTCCACATATGAAGCGCCGCAAGTTGTGCGTAGACGGTTTTAGCAAGGCCCTTTACGGGTTTTAGCGCAACACCGACGAGCATGTTCGGTACGCTTTGTACTGTCTTTCAAGGATGCGTTGTGACGTTGACTGGTCGGCGCGCTGGGATCGCTGAAACTGCTAGTTGTTTTCAGGTATGGACTTTGAGTGGTAGCACTCGACCAAACAATGTTGTTCTTCGTTTTCCCTTCTGGAGTACAAAATATTTCATTTAGTCTGGTCACAATCCTGGAGTACATAATGTATTGGTATGCATGACACCAACACATGTCAGTTTTTCCAACACTAATGTAAATGTTACACCGACCTGTTTCTACTTTCTACTTAACATCCAATAGCTTTCGGTGTCGCCACCACCCATGTTATTTCTGGTGGTAACACCTTTTTGGTATTGATGTCACTGAGTGGGGAGGGGACGGGAGGGTGAATTTCCCATCGTCTGCTTGCGACCAATGATCCATTTAAAAAATTCGTCAATGACCGACATCATCTCGCGCATGGCTTACATAGAGTGATATACAAACTGGTGGCTGCAACCAGTTATCGTGCTTCGGAAACTTGGCCTAGAATAGCCTAGAACTTGAACTAAACGTGGTCGAAACCTAGGCGAACTGATAGAGCCCGAACGAACATTGTCCTTCGCCAGGCGCCCTCCCGAATTGCATGGCTGGGTAGGCTCACCTGCGGATATCGAAATTGGCTCCACCACGGATCGATAACTCGCTGGCTCAACTGAGTGAGTTGGTTTATTGGCTTGTTGGTTGGTTCACGACACACTTTATGCACATTCACGGCTAATGGCGTAGCCCACACTGTTTCGTCGGTGGGCCGCGGGATTGGGAAATGTCCTGAGTGGCGCTAGAGTCGAACCCGGGACCTTTGGTACCCATAGCCCGATACCTTAACCACTCGGCCATCCCCGCCCCAGCTGAGTGAGTTGAGTTGACTGACCTCGAGCAGGCAAAACGTCGCCAGTCGTTGCGTGTTTCCCGCACCGCATATCGCCGACAGGCCTCGCGCTCGCGGCACTCTTTCCACGTCAGGAAGCCTGCAACAGCCATCGACCGTCGCCTGGCGTCAGGCACCGCTAATGCCGCAGATCCAGCGCTATGTGTGGTGTTGTGTGTAGTGGTGTCGTGTGCAGTGGTGTTGTGTGTAGTGGTGTTGTGTGCAGTGTTATATGCAGTGGCGTGCGCAGTGTTGTGTGCAGTTTGTATGCAGTGTTGTGCGCAGTGTTGTGTGCAGTGATGTGCGTGGTATTGTGTGTAGCGTTTTGTATAGTGTTGCATGCAGTAGCGTGCGCAGTGTTGTGGGCGGTGATGTGCGTGGCATTGTGTGCAGTGTTTTGTGTAGTGTTGTGTGCAGTGTTGTGTGTAGTGTTTTGTGTAGTGTTTTGTGCAGTGTTGTGTGCAGTGTTGTGTGCAGCATTGTGTGCAGTGTTTCGTGTAGCATTGCATGCAATGTTTTGTGTAGTATTGTATGCAGTGTTATGTGTAGCGTTGCATGCAGTGATGTGCAGTGTTGTGTGCCATGCTGTGTGCCATGTTGTGTGCAGTGCTGTGTGCAGTGATATGTGCCATGTTGTGTACAGTGTTGTGTGCAGTGTTGTGTGCGGTGTTGTGTGCCATGTTGTGTGCAGTGTTGTGTGCCATGCTGTGCGCAGTGTTGTGTGCAGTAATGCGTGAACGCCCGGCGCGCGTCGGCACAGACGCGGGTGCATTCACCAATCACAGGGTGCCGCACCACGTGCGGGCGGGCCAATGTACAACTCTCCACATCAATCCCACTCACTCTCGGAGCTCATCAGCTCCGGGCGATCAAGGATCGGACACCAAGTCGAGTAAACACTGAACCAGCGCAGCGTGAAGCACATGTCTCGAAAGAACACGCCCACATGAACATCTCCAACTGCTTTGAAGGTGATCGCAGCGTTTTGCGTGCTCTTAAAATGTCACATAATGTCCAGCATCCATTGTGCTCCATCATGCAAGTAACTGCAGTGTGCAAACTATATACCTCGTTTTGAAACACTGCCATTCTACATGCACTTACTTCCCATATTTGCAAATTGCTTGACTTCCTTTTGCATTTGTATCGAGTGCTTGTCCTTGAGATGTCTTCTCAGTTGATTTTCAGATTTAACAGACTCCCCACAATGGAGAGGGCACACATTTGGCTGCTGGAATAATCAAGAGATAGACATGACGTCATTGCAGCGAAATGTATTTTTCTTACGGACACAATTGCATTGATGTTGGTATCATTATGCTATTAAGAATCACAAAGCCTTCAACAGTGATCACAAATAAGCATTATCACGTCACATCGTACGGACGTTAGTTCATGAAGACAAAACATTGTGCACAAGACGTCAAAAAGGCTTCTTATGGTGTTAATTTCCACCAAATGCTGGAACTTACCAACACTGCGAAAGCGCCGGGCGTTATAATTATTTCATTGATTTCATTGATCATACCATGGACGTGCATTATGTATTGTGGTATCCCATGTCTCTCACGTCACTTAGGCCATGTTGGTGTCCCTGAGCAATTAGTATTATAAATGTTACGGCTCATCCTACACACCCACATATATATCACTCCACTTACCAATATTACAGCAGAAACGGACGCCGTGACGTTTTTTGCCGAATGACTATCAGCAGACAAGGTAGCATAGGCTGCCACCTCAACATCACCTTCTGTCTGAAGAAGAAGCATGGGAATAATTTTATCAAACTGATGGTGTGGTGGTGCCTGGACTGACAATTTCCAAATGTTTGAACAGGACGTTAACTGAGTGGAGTCAACAGCTAGAGGCCTCATGGAGTAGACAACCTTCTTCATTTGCTGAAGCATCTCTCTGTGGGATGATGGAAGAGGTGGGAGCTCCGAAGAGAATACAAAACTATTTATGACAAGTGTTGACAGCTATAGAATAGATGAGACATGATACATGCTTCGGAACACAATGTTAAGTTCTCACTATGCTAATTATACAATAAAAGGAGCTTAGGAAATACCATTGTTGGTGGAAAAACCCTGGGTTTAGATGACAACTTGAGGGAATAATTCACCTATTTGATATTCTTAACAAACGCAATGGCCATATAATAACCTAAAGCGATATGAAAGAAAAATTTGAACCTGAATATTCGAGCTAAAGGAAAATAGCCTTCAAACTATATTTCTTCACGCCACTTGCATCACTGTATCTGTATACTCTTTACTCACATTCAAGCTTTCCAAAATTATCATACTGTATTTTATATTAAATTTACATGAAACAGTCTGCACATTTCCCTCATGGCAAACCCAGATGACCACGTCAGCTTAGGTTGAGCATGGAAGACAACACTGACATGAAATTACAAGTACTAGCCCTAAAACTGCATTGCCCTAAAATCCCAAGCTATAATCAAATACCAACGATGCAATACCTAATTGCACTTTTGCCACCAACTCTTTCTAAAAAACTGCACAACATAAATTGAAGGTAAAAACATGGGTGGAGTTTTAATCCCATTGAATCAAGGTGTTCAATTGAACTTGGATTGAATGTGATATACTCCCATGTGTCAAATGGCTAAGGGTAAAACTCACTGGATGGCTTGAGGCCCCCAAAATATGAAGGTCTCCACCACTGGACATGGATTAGTTCACAGTTTATTCCTGCATTGTATTCGCATTTCGGACGCATCGACTGAAAAGTGACTATTAACACACGCCCTGGAAGGGTGGGGGTGAGGGGGGGAAATCCGCTCACCCCTCCGGTATTTCGTAGATAACTCCAGATTTTACGGGTCGATGTACGCCATTCTTTGTGTACCTGCTTAGAAATGACATGCGCGTTGCTTCAAGTAAGACAAACGAAAATCGACCGAAAATGTTTCGAGTTAGGGGTCGTTAAAATAAAAATAAATGATCAGCAATAGACCACACAAATCGGCGCTGATACGCTTCCCGTATATTGGCAAAAAGGAAGTGTTCTTGGCAACACTAGCGACTTTTTTGATGTGTATTGTTATGCTACATTGTCTCAGAGTCATGTCAGGTCACCGAGGTCAAGTCAGGTCAAGTTCATGACAGGTTAACTCACGCCCTGAAGTGGTGGAGGGCGAAATCCACCCACCCCTCCGATTTTTCGTACATAACTCCATATTGTACCGGCCGATATACGCCATTGATTCATTACCTGCTTCGAAATGACCGGCGATTTGTTTAA
Source organism: Imbricaverruca yamaguchii (assembly GCA_034440575.1). Classification (NCBI taxonomy): domain Eukaryota; kingdom Metazoa; phylum Arthropoda; class Thecostraca; family Neoverrucidae; genus Imbricaverruca; species Imbricaverruca yamaguchii. The sequence continues at coordinate 1,861,159 of JAOTOL010001614.1, forward strand.
AGCAATAAAAATGGAAATCGGCCGAAAACTTTTTCAAGTTAGGGGCCGTTAAATTACACAAAAATTCGCAGCACCAGACCACGAAGATCGGTGCTGATGCGCTTCTCGTATGCTGAGAAAATGGAAGTGTTCTTGACAACACTAGCGGCTTGTTTGATGCATATTGCTATGCTATATAATTTAAAAGTCATGTTAGGTCACCGAGGTCAAGTCAGGACAAGTTCATGACAGGCTAATAGGACCAAACTTGGTCAACTGGAATGTTGTCATAAATGCAAATGACTGTCATGCGATTGATGTCACTTTGCATGCTACTGCCTACACATCCAGAAATCTACTGTTTGCCATTGTGTGCGTAAGCATTTCCATACTTTAGTCATGCATTTCACTTCTTTCTTTGCGAAGCCGATTGTCCCGACCCGCCCAACGGAGCAGTCGGGTGGGCAGCCCGGTTGCGGTAACTAGAGCAGGTAATGACCTGCTAAAGTGCTTCGATATAGGTGACCTGAGGTCAAATGGCGGATCTAGCATCTGTATTACATCATTAGTAATGTCCAAAACATCATTAATGCCAATTTTTGAGCATTTATACACAATCACAGCGATCCATAACAATGACAAGCCAAGCCACGCAAAACAAGATTTTGGGGGCATATTTACCTCATTTGACCTTGAACATATTAAACCTAAGGTCATGCAATTTTTACACAATAGAGTTCACCACCGTACCCATCCACCCTGCGAATTTTGTTGCTCAAGCTTTAATGGGAGCCGAAATCTTATGTGGGCGGAATCCGCCACCTCCAGTGAGCGTAACTTTGAGAAGTCCACCAGGGCGCGTGTTAAAGCGACGTCGTGATAAAATGGGAGAGGAATTGAAAGCACACGTTATGGAGAGGATAATATGAAGGAATGCTACGAAGCAAAGATAACAGGAAGGAGCAAATGTTGAAGAGTATATGCGTTACTCAGACTGGGGCGTGACAGGTGCACATGGTTCCACGCTCTTCAATTATTCGTAGGATTACTACAAAGGACATACCCTTCGTAGTAATCCTACGAATAGGAAGTAAATATGAAAATGGGTTGCTATATCATGCATGCATACATACATACATACACACATAAAAGTAATATGACACGAAAGCAGAGACGATGCAGTAAAATGACACGATGCAGATTCGTTCCATTAATTTGAACTTCGTATTGTGCTTGATAAGATTGTGGTCGTGATCATATATGGAAGCGTCACTATTCTTTCTTGGGATTTGAAGGTTGAAGGTAGGTCAAATTATCGTGTCGAATTTTTCATAGTCGTGGTTGGACTTTTTAGGCTCACGAGTTAAAAACCACGAGCCCGTAGGAAAAGTGACGCACATTTTCGCTGGAAACTTGGCTACCCATCGTCTTGCAATCAAAATATTTGTAGAATAACAAGGGCTTAAATGGTAAATATATCCTCTTGAAGTCGTCCATGTGTGGGTAGATATTTCAGAATTAAGGATAACGTATGTGTCATGAACTTAGCTTCGCCAGGACAGTCACAAAAATCGATCTGCACGAATTTGGTAGTACTCCAAAGATGAAAGCAAATACCTCCAACATCTTCAAAGACTGGGGCACGTTTCATTACTTTCGATCCATACAGTCATCCACGATATTGAAATACCTCACACAGGCATAAGCAATGCAAACAAAGAATGGGGACATATGGCACGATAAATACTGCTCCTCTATATTATGTGTACGCAGATATCCAGAATTTGGTCTTGTCAAATACAGGACTGCAGCCATGGTCTTCCAGGATCCTCCATCCTCTATTCAGGATCTCCATGCATCCTATCATATCCATGATTAGTCTTCTGCAATGGGAAAAGTGGGGAACAAGTTCCCAACCTACCAACGACCATGTTCTTGGTTTTGCAATTTCATTGCATAAAGTTGCATTCTTTCACAGTTTTGCTCAGGGGAGTTCACATGCCAAAACATGGCTTTCAAGCATCTGCAGATGCATTGGAGAAGAAAACCCATATGTAATCAAATCTAAAAGCAGATGTAGCTCAAGTTAGTTGGTCAACAAATTTAGGACAAATCTGAGATAAACCACTTACAGTTTAACTTACCAAAACCACTTCCTGGTGTTAATGTGCTGGCATCAGTGGCTTCACATGCATCAGCAGATTCTTCGATCTCAAAGATGTCATTGCCTCCATCTTCTGACTCCACCACTTCTTCGAGGGAATTATGAGCCTCAGCAAAATCAATTACATAGTTGACTTCCTCGTGGTATGGAACATCGACAACTTCATACGATAGCCATTTCTTGCTACTATCTGGTTGCTTGAACACTGCATCTTTCTGAATGTTGATGTCAGGCTTGACCAACACCTTTTTCACCATACCTTTCCAGGAGAGATTCACATATAAATACAGCTGAAAGAATGAGAAAATATTATGATGAAAGCAGGAGATGAAGAGCAAGACTCCAATCCAACATGTGCAGGTTTCACATGGTTCGGCGTCCATACATTTTACTTAATCGAATGTACATTAAGGTAGAACGTTGTCAGGTGACACAGTTAAAAGTTGCTGATCTTTTTTATCTGGATGCCCTGCAAATTGTGAAGTTGGATAAAAAACGCAGCATATTTTTTGTATAAAAGGTAATATTTCGAAACTGTGCATAAGCTCGAAGTTATACTACGGAGTGTGCAAAGTACAACGCGGTTAAATGCCCGCTTGGGTGCGCTATTTCTCTTCCCGTTCTCACTTAGATACCCTCTTCCTCAACATAGGAACCTGAATTCATCTAAAAATATACTGCAACATATACTTCTATACGTTATGAACCACTCTTCTCGATAATTAGCTCCTGGAAGGGGTGTCTCATCGGCGCCCATCATCCATTCACTGTCGCCTAGTCTGCAGCGGTCATAGTGGACTTGCGGGCGTCGGGGAAGCGGCGGTGGTGATGCCCCACCATGTGGAGCAAGACTTTCCTCTGGTCCTCATTCTTGGTGAGGACCAGAGGAATGTCCTGCATGGAGGCGACACCCCGCTCGGTGAAATCGTTGACGACTCGGAGCCAGGGTTGGACTGTTAAGTTGTAATCCTGGATGAGGTGAAAACAATTTGTGCATGATCAGACAGAGCTGTGACATCAGCTCTGAAGCCACCAGGTGTCAAGGTGGAAGCACTTCGGAGTGGCCTTCCTCAATCTTCAACAGTTTGAGGTCGTTGGTATGGGCGATGTCAACTAAGGCCTTGCAAAACTGGAAAGCAGCCAGTGACTACGACGGCTTCTTGCTGCTTCTCAGCCCCATTATCTTGTCACAGAATTTCAGCAAATTCATCTTGGACACAGTTCCATCTGCATAGGAACCTTAGCTCAAGTCAAGAAGGCAGCCACATCTCTGGTCATCTCTGTTACCACTTCTTTGCTCCTCTCATTGTCCAAGTTTAGGATGAGGAAGGAAGAACCCAAGTTCCTGGTGATTGGACTGCAGCTTTGAACCAGCGATAATTCCTCCACTGTTACAAGCAGGCACATTTTGAGGGAGGGACTAAAAAAACAGACACCATCTCACTGACACGGTTTGACCAACACCATCTTGCCTACATGGACCATCTCGGCAACCGCTGGCTCGATCTTCATGAAACCTACACCAAATGATCGCCAGTGTGCCAGAGGCGTGCGGTTTGGACTTTCGTGACCTTGGATCAGGTCAAAGGTCACCAAATCGCAGAAAAACACAATTTTTGGCTCACTGACATGACTGATCTCGGTAACCGCTGGGTCGATTTCAATGAAACCTTCACCAAACGAACAGCAGTGTGCCGAAGGCGTGCGATTTGGACTTTCGTGACCTTGGGTCAGGTCAAAGGTCACGAAATCACAGAAAAACCAGTTTTAGGTTCACCGACATGACCAAGCTTGGTAACCGCTGGGTCGATCCAATGAAACCTTCACCAAACAAACTGCTGTGCACCTGGAGGTGTGCAGTTTGGACTATCGTGACCTTTGGTCAGGTCAAAGGCACACCTAAATCTAGCACTAGCACACCTAAATCTCCTTTCTCTTCAATAGCACCAAGCTTCCTATCTCCCATTGCATATCTGAAAATATCACCTGACAAGATGCATAAGCTTACATTTTCCATAGTTGAAAACCATACTTAGTCCAACAAAACCTAACCACATTGTTTACTTCATGGAGATAGAATATGTATAAAACTTGTCTTGGATACCTTAAAGTGCAATTATATGGAAGTCACTAAGTAAACCTCAACAAACCCAGTTCATACATTTTTTCCTTTAATTTGTGTTCAGATGCTTCTGTATACATAAGTACCTAGCTACCCAGGAAAGGACTTTGAGTTTGGTAATGTGTATCATGCAAAAAAATGTGAAAAAGAATATAGAATACATTTGAGATTTAAGCCAACTTGTGAATTCTTGGAATATATTTTTGCACTTCAATGCTCATGAATGTGGTTAGCATAATGCAACCTCTCACTTCTTCTGTAAACAACATATACTTTTCAGTTGGGAGACCACATCACCCACAAAGAGGCATGAGGTTGGGTAAAATAGCATACAAGGCTATGTTCAAAATATAGGGCAAAATGTAACCTAATCTAAGTATATTGTATGCAATAAAACAAATTAAAGAAAATTCGGACAATAATTTTATCAAATAGAAAGCCTAACCTAAACTAACCCAGCTGCACCAACTCTTGAATAAAATTTTTTGCAAAAATTTCAAATTAAAACAACATTGCCCAACATAAAACAAAAGGCTAGCCTAAGGTAACCTAACCAAACCTATTTGTTGGCTTCATGAGGTAAAACGTGTGTAAAATTTGTATCATGGATACCTAAACTGCAATAATATCTAAAGCAATGAAACACAACTCAGCTCAAACACACCAATACCTGTAATCAAAGCCCTTCACATACCGGCAATATTCTCTCCAGGAGTCTCAATCCCAAGTTTGGCACAATATTTTTTTTTGTAGCAAAACAGGTTGTTATGAGACTACCTCTGACGTCATCAACGCTTCAGGAAGACGTGGAAATGTTCACAAGCTTCACACTAGGGTGGGTCATGAAGGACCTTTTTTTGGAAATTGCACTTTGCTTAGTGAAATTATCGTGCAGATCACCATTAAAAAACCTGTGGTCGAAACCAAATCGAAATCAAACAATAAACAAAATATGCGACAGGCCGATAAAGAAACAAATTTGCTGGGCGCCCGGCGTTGAAGTCTCCAGTGATGGCGCTCCGTTGCGATTGGCATCTAACACCACGCGTCCGGCCACCGTCGGAGCGCCGCCGCGGCGCTGTGACGAAAAAGGCGCCAGTCGGTGCTGTGGATGACTGATGAATGGATTCTGGTGATGAAGCTCATTAATAAAACTCAATGAAAGTGTTTAGTGGGGTAAAAGGCTTTTGGTAAGCACCAGTCGCTTAATAAGTTGCCTGGATATCTGACGCATGAAAGAAAGGTTCACTTTACGTCGCTTGTTCGTTCCATTTTCAATCAGGAGATCTATCGGCGTATAATGCTAATATTTTCACTTTTGAAAGCTTGAACATCTTCAAAATTCCTCGTCGGTTTACATCGAAGACCAATTAAATCATTCTGAGACACTTGATATCTTATTGTTATGACAAATAGACCAGGCGAAATCGGCACCATGCTCCATTCCACTACAACCGAAGGAGACGGGCATACAGCGACGTCACCTTTTGTACGAGCGGCCACATTTTTTGTACGAACTATCATTTTATAACTGTACTACTTGTCTACATTCTCGACAGAAAACCCGACATGAAATCCTTTTTGCTGCTGAGCACTGGCATTGCTGACCTGTGTTTCAAATTCGCCACAATGTAACCGTGGCGGGCCTCTTCACCAATTACCTTCAAAGACGCCTCGGTCACCACTTTCACCATCCGTTCCACCGTCTGACTGTGCACGGGGTATGGCGGTACTTCGAGAGGACTCGCGATGATGTCCAGTAAGTCATCATCGGACAGTTGTTGCGTCAAGGGCGGCTCGGTTTTCGCCTCATTACACCAATCAATCAGCTCCATGATGCTGTTTGCCCCCATATTCACTTTTGGAAGCTTGAACTTCCGCACTTCGTCAGTATCACTATCGACTTGAGTTCTGCGACACTGCTGGATTTGAGTGGCCGCCCAATCTCATGTGGCTTGATCTTGGCCCGCTGCCATTGCTAGCAGTACTGCCTAAGGGAGACACCAGTAGCTGTTGCGCTGTATTACCGGCTGCACCATGGCCGCTATCTCAGGTCGCAAACTTTTGAGAAGTTGCACGAGAAGTTGCTGTGCAGCGCATTGCCAGGACCGTCAGAACATTTCCAGTTCTTGATGCAGAACCACATGGGAGTATAGTGGCACACGATGAACTCCGCTAGCATTCTCAGACTGTCTGATGGCTGTTCGGTTGATATGTAGAGCCGGAGAATTCGCGCCGCCAGAGTCAGCCACCTGGAGTGGTTTAGTGGACCGATTTTCATTTTTGCAGTTCTAGTCTGGACACTACGCGCCAGACTGTACAGAATAGCCTGATCTGAACTTAGGTCACTGAGAATCTCCTGCGTCATTTCTGAAACATTTCCGCCATCGATTGGCTCAAAATCGACCACTGGCAAGGTTTCTACTGCGCCTGCAGCAGCCCGGCCAATCAGCCCACTAAACGACTTAGGTCCTGTTGTGACTCCATCTAACTGGCTAAATACTGCACGAAGATTAAGTTCATGTGCATGAAGTTGGCACACAAACCAGTGGACGGGGCGTTTTTGTCCGAGCTCAAACAAACGGATAACACCACCTTTTTGGCCAGTATTAACTCTCGTGCCGTCACAGCCAAGCACAGAAACATCCGCACCAAACTCATATGCCACGGCGTTCAGGTCCTGAAAAATGTCCTCCGCTTTCCCAGTATGTGGGGTAAAATGTCCTAAATATGCACTGTCTGGCTCGGATACAACCACAATGTGCTCTTCCGTCTTCTTTGAACTGGCTGTCATAAGCGTGTCGTCTTTTCTACCGTCGAAGTAGAGACCAGATACACGACCTGCATGATCCTCATGGCTCTGGGCTACTACCTCTCTTCTAATCCGATCCCTTGCTCGCCATACTTTTTTGCTATCCACTATGCAGTCCATATCGTCAGAAGTGATCCGACCAATGTCCACTTGGAAACCGTTTATGATCGCAGCACACGCACGATTAGACACTCCGTACCGATCTGCTGCTAGAGCCGTATTTAGCAGTTCGTCTGTGTTACTGTTCACCATATACTCTGACTCATTGACTACAGATGTGAGCGATGATGAATCTGTGGCGGAATCTTGGTCTGAATTAGAATCTAGCTGGGCCATTCCAGAAGGTCCCGGTTGTGGTGATGTGACTCTCTCGGCGGTCAGACGCCTCCTTTCGTCCATGGCGCGTCGACGAGTGGTTTCACGGATATCTGCGGTGCCGATTTGCATTTGGCGAGGTCCTCTCTGGTCTTGGACAAAGGGAAACTCCATTCGTGGCACTTTGTCGGCCATCGCACATTTGCAGCTATCGATATCAGCACATTTGCAGCGGGCTATATCAAACAATTGTCCAAACCACTCATCACCGGACGGACGTACACCTGGTGATGCCGACTTCTTTCCAGCAGTTTTCATGTATCGCAAGTAGCGATCGCGGCAATCTCAAACCATATGTTCGACTCGGGCCCTCCCAACAATTGGTATTCCTTCGCAGCACCACATTTTCATCACACTTTCCGTGACAAACTTTATATGGGGTGCTAGCATCTCTTTCAACCTATTGTTCACAACGCATGAGTCTCTATTCACTTTACTCAAGTAATTCAGAACGTCAATTCTCGTGGGCAGTCGGTTTGTTTTTAGTTCAGAAGGAACCAAAAGCCCTTTGGTGGAAGCGCGGGTCTTCATGTTCGAACTCTTACCCCGATCACACCGACGCAGGTAATATCACACTCCGCCGACCCCAGCCCAACTTCGGCTGCGGTCGGGACGCTAACGGCTCGTTGTCGGCTGGGAAAGGAAGTGTCGGACAACGGCCCGACGTCGGCTAACCGCTATTGATATTCTGAACTCAACCAGACATTGTTGTTTTTCTAGGTAAGCTTGTACATATCGGTGAGAGAGCGACCCGATGTGGCTTGCCGCTTACGAGATGCCGAGCTCGCCCGGACACATGCCAGCAACGGGCTGACATTGGCATGTTTATTGAGGAGGGAAGCCAATTGGTTGGTTATTGGAGTTTAAGGGCGCTTCGACTGCTTCGGTCATGCAGCGCCCTCAGGGAAAACCACAACGGTCTCTAGCAAGCACATTCAAATAGGTATTCGAAAATATCTCCGTCTCTCACTATACTCTGTTGTCTCTAATGGAAGGCTACGGCACTGTTGTGCACAATAAACAGGAAACGTGTGCAGTAGGGTGTGTCGCCTGAACGGTTTTTCTTATGCATAGTGAAATTATCGTGCAGATCACCTAAAAAAACCCTGTGGTCGAAACCAAATCGAAATCAAACAATAAACAAAATATGCGACAGGCCGATAAAGAAACAAATTTGCCGGGCGCCCGGCGTTGAAGTCTCCAGTGATGGCGCTCCGTTGCGATTGGCATCTAACACCACGCGTCGGCCGCCGTCGGAGTGCTCCTCTTTCCTTTGTCTATGCTCCACCTTTCACAGTGCTATGATTCGAATAAATTGCGTACGCACTAACGGCACAAAATAGCTTTGCATGCCATACATCCCTGTTTTATTAGTCAATCCAAGTCTCCTGTTCCTTTTCGTTACTCAAGTTTCAAGGGAAACTGGGATTATCAGCAGTAGGGACGACCTATTAACGAGGGCGACACGAGCCGGCGGCGATCGTCGCATGGCGCGGGGGAGGGGCTGGGATGGGGCGGGAGACGCCCGGCGCACGGTGAGGGTAGAGAACACAAAGAGCGAGACAGGGCAGGGGAGGGGAGGGGAGGGCCGCCGAGACAAGGCAGTCGGCGGCGGAGACCCGGCGGGACGGCCGGGTCTCCGCGGCGCGCAGCAGCGTGCCCAAATTTGACATACCTTTTGCCACATCAATTTGACATACTGATTCAAAATTTTGAGGTCAGATCATCTATGGTCAACGAGTTTATCAAGGTCAAGTGAGATCACCTCCAAAAAAGATTCAACCAGTCGTCACACTTTAGATATATATATTATTTTTTAATGGAACTTTCAGCGTTTGCTTATCTTCACGGATGCAAGAAAACGTACGTGTTGATTTTTTCTTTTCTTTTTTCGTTTTTGACTACATATATATTTTGCGTAATTGCAAAATTGCAGTTCAAATACAGGATTCTGGCTAAAGTAAACACTTTTATTAGGGCAAGTGGACTTCCAACAACGTCTTTCGGTCTGCTCTACCCATTGGAAAATGAAAATTAAAGAAAATTGAAAATTAAAGAAAATTGAAAATTTTAAACTTTAAAATTTCAAAAAATAACATTTTTATATTTGGGGGCCCAAGAAAATTATAAACTTGGTCGATTTCGCTGCCCTTTTCTCACTCCAATTTTTTTATCTCATATATCCCCCAAAATGAAACCCCCAGAGTCAAAAATATAATGTAAGTCGTGAAAAGTCGTGAAAAATTAGCCCCCTGGTGACGTCACTTTTGGGGAAGTGTTTTGGAGGCTGGACCCGGACCCTACTCGTCGAGCGCTTTCCGATGACACCTCTTTCGTTTTCGTGCGATGCTTAGTTTTGAGGGGGGTTTTCAACCGCCCCCTCCTCCACGAGACAGTTTGTGAGGATCTGACCGGAAAGACAGTTCGCCTCCTGCTGCCCGGTGAGCTTGCCAAGTACGCTGTGTCCGAGGGCACGGAGGCTGTTACCAAGTACACGAGCAGCAAGTGAGAAGCACCTGACTGTCAAACCCCGGACCGGCCGACTTTGCTGTCATCATCCTCATCTTTCACCGTCAGCAATCCAGTTGGATCGGTGGTTGTCACGATCAATATGGTTAAACTCTTGATCAAATTTCTTCCGTGATGAACCGGAGTCCATGGATTGGGTGGTTGGACCAGCGTCCATGCAACAAGTTCTGCTTGGCAATAGGACTCTGGTTCATAAAGCCACTCGAACACAAATTTGGACTAAAATTCTTCAAGAAAAAGTTATGACCGGGAAGTGTCATTTAGTGAAATAGGTTGCAAACTGCAAACTCTTTTGACCTTTTTGCCTGGGATCCGTGATATTCTGACATCAATCGACGTGAGCGCGTGTGCTGAGTTCGAATATATGAACTTTGGCCAAATCTGGAAAAAAAACTCGCGACCACGCCACGGTCTTGAAGTTTTTCTCTGATTTTGACCTTTTTGCACATAATACCTTCTGTAACAGGATATGCAAGTACATTAGTGCTAAAAATGCCTATAGTATATCAATAGGCAAATGGGCACTTTATATGCATGCAAGTTCTTGTGTCATTTTGCATAGTGATCTGGCCACACGAGGACGAAAGCCGCAACTGTTTTGCTCGTCCATTACACTGTTTTGCTTGTCTATCCTATGCACTTTGTCCATTATAGTTGGGAGCACGGACGCCGGGCTGAATCGGTAGCCTACAATTGTGCTTTTTCAGCTCGGGTCGTCGGAAGTTTGCAATGATTTTCGAAGTTGCATGATGCAAATATATGCAAATATTTTCTCATGCAGGTTGCCACAGCCAGCTGGCTGTAAAAAACTACCAGTGGTGATCCAGAGAAAGCTGGCAGCATGTGCCCTGCCTGCCCAGCAGACATGTGCCATCCCTTCAAGACCCTCAAGTGTATCCCCCTTGCTCAACGGTTTTTTTCAGCCGATGGCTCCACTCAGAGTAGAACAGGCAACCAGTATCCGGGAAATTGTGTCCTTCCAGAACAAGTTTTCCCGACCAAAATCCCTGGATCTGTCTCTGGTACGCACAGGAGCGGTTAGGGACCGGAATAGAATGGCTTGCTTTTCTGCATGCCGTACGGGTCAGTGAAGGGCGAATTTACCGGCAATGCCGTGGTGTAAGTTGGCTGCAGGCATAGCCGATTGTATGTATGTACCTTGACGGGTGCGTCATACACTGCGAATAATGATCAACTTACATGCCATACGACAGCACGACACGTGCTGGGGCTTTCTGTAAATAGCACAGCAGCTCAACTGCGAGGACGACAAAAGCGTCTTTGGATACGGCCATCTTGGTTGAATTGTTTTCCGCTGCACTGTTGTGGGCATGCGCTCAAATGTGTTCCAAAGTGTTACACCCATCAATAGTTCGCATCCAATGGGCATCTTTTACCTAAGTAGGAAGTTGTTTCGCTTCACAAATTGGCAAGAATAAGTACACTTTTGCAGTGTCAAATTACCAAGGGCAGAAATGCCAAAGTACTAAATTACCAGGGACTAATAAGAGGGACTGGAATCATGACCGCTTTTTAGACTCGTCTGGCCCAATCGTTGAACACGTTGCGTTTTGACCTATGTCGTGACGAAGCACACCATAAACGTGTGGATCCAGGGGGCATTTGGGCGACCAGACATAGCCACAGTTCCCACAATTGAAGGGCTCCTGCGCCGACGTGTGGGTCTTTGGGCCGACGTGAATCGCCTCTAGATCCCGGAGCCAACGAAGAGAGCCCTTGCAAGGACTGCGATGGTCACTGAGCCGACAGAGAGGGTCCATAGCGGCCGGAGATGGCCCGAGCCGATACGAGGGTGTCCCTGTACCCAGGGGCGCACACAGGATTTTCCTAAGAGACAGCATACATTTTTTAAGGGCCCATGGTAGACTGGGCTGATGTGGCCCCTTTTACACTCAGGAGCACTCACTGTTGGCTCAGGTCTCTCTTTACTTGTCTAGACCCTCTACATCAGGCCGAGAGTCCTCCGTCAGTACAGAGCCCTGGATACATAATTGGGCTCCTTCAATGACCCTGGGTCATATCTGGTGGCCAGAGGCCCTTTCCATCGGTCCAGAAGGCCTTGCTGTTGGTCGCGGACCTCTCCGTCAGACCGAGAGGTCTTTCGACGACCCGGAGACATTCCGTCAGTACAGAACCATTGATAGCGGCTCGGGTCCCCCAATAGCCCAGGTGCCTTTCATGTCGGCTTGGGGAATTATTCCTTGACCCGGGATGTTTGCCAGTGACAAGGGCCATCTCCGTCGGTTCAGGTGGTGACCCTTCAGTCATTTCAGGGCCCCTCCCCGTTGGCCCTGAAACTTGCTTACTGGTCGGGACCCTTCGTCAGCCCGCCCCCCTCCCCCCCCACCGATCCGGCACTCATCTGCCCGCCCAGGAACCCTTTACTTTGGCTCGACCAGAAGCCCTCAGCCTCTGCCCCTGGGCACTATCCATCGACTCGATCGTCCTCTTCGTCGATCCGGGATCATCTACATCAGCCCGGGGCCTATTAATCGGCCCACGGGCCCTGACATCAGCACACAGGGGCTCCTTACATCAGTTAAGGGGCCCTTCACATCAGCCCCTGACCTTAACAAGCTGTTCGAGCTCACAGGGGCCCTCAAACTCATTAGGACCACCAGCTCTTGAGTGGGGCAGGACCACATAATGTCTTAAGGAGTCTACTTGTTCCTAATGGCTCGTCAAGCTCTGGAATGTTTTTTTATCGTTCAAAAATATAACTTGGCCATCTGGCGATGGTAGCGTTATGGACTTTTAATCAAAGAAGTATCGCATGAAGTGCGATTTTTAACGTCGTTCCCCTCTCGAATCCCTTCCGATGTCATGAGAAAAAAAAGATACTTTGTGCCTCGTTGTGTGCGCCTATGCATGGCCGGCGGAGGGAGCCAAAGCCCATACCCAAAGCCCAAATGTTTTGGATTGATGGAAATATGTGCTGCAAACTTTCAATGCCACCAAACGCACCGCAAACGCATTCTAAATCACCTTGGCTATATCCCGGATCCGCCACTGCAAGTTACCTGATAATTTCCTGACGGAGGATGGAGAGTGAGAGTGATGTCCGATAACATGACATCAACTTGCATTAGTTTATCACAGCCAAGTTTCCCCTGATACGGAATTCGTGCAGAAAGTGTGTGGGTGCTTTGACTGACCGGGGTTGGAACTAGAACATTTGATCTTACTGATTGACATTGATGTCGATTTGATATTTGATGCCAGATGTATGCTTGACATTGATGTTGATTTAATATTTGAGGTTGGATCTATGCTTAACATTTGATATTGTTCTTGTGGAATGGAAAACGCGACGCATCATGGTAATACAAACATTGTTTTTCCTGATCATTATCGAGAAGCATTTGAGAGAGGGCCTGAATTGACGCAATAAATTGGCCCTTAAATTAATATTTGACCCTCTCATGGGCGCTAACGTGTTCCCCGTTGTGATCAATGGAGACCAACTTCGATGCTTGCTTGACAGGATCCATACAACCAATTCCTCTTCGTGATGGTGCGATAGCACCAGATTACGGATCTTGGAGGGAAACGTACAAAGGCACAGGATCTTTGCGGCATTGCCAATTAAATATGAATAACTAAGGTAGCTTAACCCACGCCGTCTTTCCGGTCAGATCCTCACAGGGGGGAACTGACCGGAAAGACTAGGGTTAGTAGGGCAGACTAGGTCAGTCTAGGGGAGTGGGGGGCGGGGCGGTTAGTAACTCCCCTCTAAAATCCAAACTAAGCGTCGCACGAAAACGAAAGAGATGTCATCGGAAATCGCTCGACGAGTAGGGTTCGGGCCCACCCAGAAACAGCTCCCCAAAAGTGACGTTACCAGGGGGAGGGGGCTAGATTTTCACGACTTTTCACGATTTATATTATGTTTTTAGCTCTGGGGGAGTTCATATTGGGGGATATATGAAACACAAAATGTATTTGGAATCAGAGAAGTACAGCGAAATCGACCAGGGATACAACTTTTTTGGCCCCCAAAAATTAAAAGTTTATTCTTTCAAAATTTCAAAATTTTGCGTTTCCAAGTTTTCTTTAATTTTCCTTTTCCAGTGGGTAGAGAAGACCGAGAAACGTTGTTGGAAATCAACTTGCCCTAAAATGCTTACTTTCGCCGGAATCCTCTATTTGAACTGCAATTTTGCAAATACGCAAAATGTATGTGTAGCAAAAAACGAAAAAAAGAAGAAAATTTCCACTAATACGTTTTGTTGCCTCTCTAAAGATAAGCAAACGCTGAAAGTTTCATTAAACTATCTGTTTCCGTTAAAGCGTGACGACTGGTTGAACATTTTTGGAGGCGACCTCATTTGACCTTGACTAACCCGTTGACCCTAATGACCTGACTTCAAAATTTTGAATGAACATGCCAAATGGATGTGGGAAAAGGCATGCCAAATTTAGGCGTGCTGCCTGCGCCGTTCGTCCAATATCCGCGAAAAACCTGAGGGGGACGATTGAGGACACCCAGGGACCAGAGGGTTAACAAGCCTGTGGCGATAGGAAGAATAACCTCATAATCGCCCTGGGAAACACCAATATCTTGCCGAAATATCTTCTCCAGGGTGTTCCAGATGCAAGAAATGTTGATATACATGTTGGCCGTTAGTTGAAGGATAGCATCGTCACTCTTAAGCAGCGACTGGAACGAGATGAGAACGTGCTTTGCCTCGACATGCAGGCACTGATGTTATGGCGGCAACGTTGAAGCATCTTCATGCAGGCGTTACCTATCCGAAACGCATACTTCTTGGAAAAACAAGTTGTGCCAGCTCTATACTCTAACCACCGCAAATACCAAGTATTCCGTCGGGCTAACTTTAGGCATAATTATACCTGAATGTTTTCCCGTAGAGCTCACGTTCTGCATGCTCAAGGGGTCAGACAAGGTGATGAACACGATACGCTTAAAAGGTGACCGCTTACCAAATTTATAGCACTTCCTCACTTCAGTGGAACCTGACCTTCCGGAAAGAGAACATTATCCCAGCCGGTTGGCGGATCAATGGTCTCATACCACCAACCAATGGTCTTCCATCGCAAACCGATGGTCTCACATCGCCAGCCAATAGCCTCTCATCGCCAGACAATGTCTCTCAATCGTGTCTGGATACTTGGGAGCCAAACACATTTCGAAAGAGGGGCCAGAGTTGACTTCGTTACATAATGGCGTCCTGTCGCCAAGCAATGGCTTTCTATCATTTACAAATAATACACCGGCCATGCAAAAGCTACCCCTAAAGCACAAGGTGTCGCATCCATCCTGAAATCGCAATCGTGACGCAAACGACAATCATTTTAGCTACCGAAACATCGAGAACAAACAGATCCATACGGTGTCTGCTCCGAGACGAACGAAGATATTATGCGAGTAGATGGTCAGGGACTCACCGAGCCGCCACTGACAAGCAGGTGCACGCAAATCACGCAGGTGCGTACATTCCAGTATCTCACGGGCGGCTGGGTGTCATTCCATCTTCCATACCGTGAGTATGCACCGCGGAATTGCATCAGCGCGCACACAAAGAGCGCTACGTATAACGCGAGCCGTGCATAGAAACACTCCTTGACAATGGAACTTACTGCGCAGCTGTCATTACCATATGCCATTACTTTGGCACTGTGTGTCGTTTGCGGCCGGTCGGCCAGAGCAACAGCGTGCTGGTGGCCGCAGGGCGGGCATGGTCACGCCATCGCCCCATTGGCGCTTCTGGTCATAGCCATTAATGACAGTTTTCATCCATCTACGTTGTGGTTGCAGCTGAATGATCGGCACGCGTGCAGCAAGAACCATGTCGGGCACACGTTTTTTGTTATTAATGGAGGTGAAGCCGTACTTCCTTCAGCGCCGTGTTTCGTGATATTGTATTTGCACGCGACAATCCATTCACAATGGGCGGTACGTGTGGAGTTCTTTTGCTAGTACATTATTTGAGTGAAAGTCACTGCAACATTAAGCGAAACATGCAGGAACAGTCTGAAGCTGTATATTAGCAGTTCTAAACGAAAACTGAAATTACACGCACCCACGCTACATGAGGTGTGGCCATCATTAACACCGCTCACCCAGTCGCTGCAGACCATGACTAGCGTTCTATCGTAATTACTTCAAAACGCGAACCTACTGTATCTAGGCAGAGGTGAACACAGTGGGGGAAAGGTTGCTACAGCACTGAGGGTATGTGTGAGGAAAGGCACATCGCCGGGGTGCCTCAAATATCTCCTCCTCCCAGCTCAGCGGACTTTTTTTCAGCCAAAGGTGCCCATCTGAAAGGAAAAGGCAAACCCGTGGAGAAATAGGTGCCCCTTCAGGATGTGCCCCTTCTCAACCGGAGACGGCTCTCCAGGGACGCTCAGAGGTGCCCCTCCCTCCACATGAAAATTGCTAGATTTACCCCTGCATCTGGAATGATACGGTGCATATTTGATATTATATGAGGTTAGCCATTGCATGCAAATATTTCATATCGTGGAATGACAAGAGGGAAGTGCAACATCGACTATGTGAGGATCAGCTCAAACAGCACTAGAGAGCAATACGAGTCAAATGGCAGGAGGGCGCTCAATAGGCCGAGGGAAGTCTTCTAAAAAAAAGTGAGGCAAACATGTTCTAGGCCAATCTGAGAATTCAGGAATGGAACCAAGTCGTGGCGTTTGCCATATTTCTGTATAGTTTCCACATTTCCATATCTCGACAGTTTACACAAAAGTTCGTGGGGGTAAATCGACCCCTCTGGCCTCCAAGCTGTAAATGGTGGAAAATTATTCCCGTGCATCCAGGGTTATTGTCTACAATTTCGGTTAGTGAGGAGAGTCGCATTGCGCTTCGAGACGGACATAAAGCGTTTTTCATAGTTTTTGTTGATAATAACTTCCACAATTGTGTTTAGAAGCGTGTAGCTTCGTTGCAAAAGTTTCTTAACACCAAGAAGAGGCACCGTGATTGCGTCTCAAAGCGCAGCCATGACTCTCCACGGTAACACAGCTCTTGAATAATAACCCGAGCAATGGGGGAAGAATCCCTCGGATCCGTTTCACCACCCACAAACTACTGCTTTATACTGTATGGATAAATGTGTCAAACAGCCGATGTAGTTCCATTCTTGAGTTCTCAGCTTGACCTCAAGCGTGCCTGTCTAACTCTTTTGGTTGATTTACAGGCCAGTTGAAATCGGCGAATGTCCGATGACCCAGTCTCAGCCGTGGATTTCAAATCCTGGCCGTAAAGAAAGTAATGGACTCCTTGATTGTCACAGATATACAAACTGAAAACTTATTCTAACACCACGACCCGCACCCAGTTCCAAATCGCCTATCAGGTCAAGTCAAGTTAAGTGCGAGGAAGTGTGGTAAACCGTCGACGTTGATTATTTTGCCACAGATTGGCCTCAAGCCGAGGTAATGGATCGCAAATTACTAAACCATTGTCGCTCTTTTGCGACTTCTGAAACTGTCAAAGCGTTTCAATTTTGGTCCAACCGTGCCAAAAATGGGATGGTAGCTTTCTTTGAAAAAATGGTATATCCGTTGTAAACCTGTTTCGACAAACGTTTTCACCCGCACAACTAACTGACACTGATGAACTAAAACCGGGCCGGCGCTGTCTCCTTCGTCCAGTCTTCCCGCTGATTTATTTTGCTTCGTTTCTCCCGTCTGCGACACTTCAGCCTCTGAGGAGGAAATAGTCGGGCAGGTAGATTTCGCATGCCGCATGGAAGTGGCTTCTGCAAGGCTGTATCTGTAGGGTGTCCGGCGACGTGATGGTGACGCAGCCGGAGCTGTTGGCATGCGGCACGGTCTGCCACCAGGCCGGAGGGATGTCGAACGTGTCGCCAGACGACGTGACAGCGGCGCCGTTGCCACAGCAGGGCAGCGTGTAGTCGGTGTAGATGGTCTGCACGGAACTGAGCGCCAGCAGTAGTCGGCTGACCAGCTTAATCACCGCCAACTCCGAGTCGGTGGTAGGTCGCACCAGCGTGGCTCTGAGTGACTCACAGCCGGCCCGGGCCTTCTCGTGCGTCATCAGCGTGTTGGCGTCCAGGCCGTAGGCCTTAAGGTTGGGCCCTTGGACGAAGCCGACCGGCGAGCGCATCAGAGTGAGGATGTGCTCGGTGGTGTGCGCCGGCGGCGACCAGTACGGGTCGGGCAGTGCCGGCGCCGACGACATGCGGCAGCGGCTGGCGCGCGTGCTGTCGTAGACGACCGTGACGCAGCCGGACCGGCGCCTGCAGGCGATGGCGCACGTGACGGCCGACTCGGCCGGCAGCGGCGTCAGCTGCACCGGGCTGTGGAAGCCGGGCGCCGGCGCGAACAGCGAGCCGGCCACCGGCGTGTCGCCGGCGGCGAGCTGCAGCAGCACCGCAAGCCAGGCGGCCGCCGTGCAGGCGCGCATGGCTGGCGCCGGGTCACCTGCTCAACGGACGGACGGACAGGCGGCTGACACGGACCGTCCGGGCCGAACTGACCGAGACCGACGGAGCTGACCGAGACCGGCGGAGCCGGGCTGGCGGCGAGTCACCTCCTCACCGGACGGCCGAATGGCTGACGCGGACTGTCCGGGCCGGGCTGACCGAGACCGGCGGAGCTGACTGAGACCAGCGGAGCTGACCGAGACCGGCGGAGCCGGGCGAAGCTGGGTTGGCAAGTCACCGCACGTGCTCCGTGGGCCGGCCGACGGCTGCGGCCGCTACTACTGGGTCCGACAAGCGTGCGGATGGGCCAGCTGCCGGCTGCGAGCACTGCTGCCGGGCCTGATGCACGTGCGGTACGTGTTGGCTGTCGGCTGTCGGCCGCTGTAATGCGACCAGTACCGGACCCAGCCGACGGGGCGTCGGCGGACCCCGAATCACCATGACGACCCGCGGGCCGGGCGCCGGCCTCATCGGCCCGCTAACCGCACACGAACACCAGCGTTGGGCATCAGATGCTAACCGCACACGAACATCAGCGTTGAGCGTCAGATGTTAACCGCACACGAACACCAGCGTTGAGCGTCAGATGCTAATTAAACTGTCCCCTCTTCTCCGAAAAAAAAGTTGGAATATTTACTTTGGCCCGCATGTTCCTTGCATACAGTTACAAAATAAAATGATTGTTACATGTGAATGCACGACTGCAATACCAAGAGAACTAAAGGAAATTCTAGATACCTACATACATAATTGTATGATGCAACTGATGCATCACAGTACAAGATGCGAATACTAGGAAATATGTTTGCTAAATATTCACATTCCATTTCTGTTGCACCATTTTCTGGGTTCTTTGACTCCTTCTTCTCTTGTACTTCTGCATGTCCTTTTACACCCAAATTTATGGATTGAACACATTGAACATATTGATTTATGGATCTATCTATCCATCTATCTATCTATATATCTATCTATCTATATATCTATCTATCTATATATCTATCTATCTATATATCTATCTATCTATCTATCTATCTATCTATCTATCTATCTATCTATCTATCTATCTATCTATCTATCTATCTATCTATCTATCTATCTATCTATCTATCTATCTATCTATCTATCTATCTATCTATCTATCTATCTATCTATCTATCTATCTATCTATCTATCTATCTATCTATCTATCTATCTATCCATCTATCTATCTTTCTATATATATATATATATTGCATCGATGTCCCAAAATAAACAGAGCGGTTCCAAAAAGCACGCATAAGTCGAAATGTCACCAGTAATTCGACCTCCGATGACCTTGCTTCACTCAAAAACAAAATGGACTGAAAAACAAATCCTTGGACATTTACTGCATGCAGGATAACTTTCTCGAGATCTTAGGATGATGCAATTCTCAATATTATGGCAAAATTTCAGTTCCTCCAAATCGTCCGAGTAGTTTTACTTGATCTGACCTGTGACGTCAACAATTACTTCCAGTTCTACACAATATATTTTCTCCGAGTAAAACGTCCTGAGCTATCGATTAACACTTCAGTCAGCACGATATGCTCCTTGATTACGAAGATGGATGTGGCAATAGCACAGCCAGAGATAGATGTGGCAATAGTGTAACAAGAGATGGATGCTGCAATAGCGCAGCCAGAGATAGGTGTTGCAATAGCGCAGCCAGATATAAATGTGGCAATATCACAGCCAGAGATGGATGTGGCAATAGCGCAGCCAGAGATGGGTGCGGCAATAGCGCAGCCAGATATAAATGTTGCAATAGTACAGTCAGAGATGGATGTGGCAGTGATCTGAGTAGCGCAGCCAGGGGCTGGGCAAGGGGACCGTCCCCCAAACTTGCCGAACGCCTACAATTTTCCACTCTTAAAATCTGATTTCACCGCTTCGTCGGCCTCGCACCGCGCCACTCCAGTCATAAAGACACATAAAGACATACAAGATTAGTGCAACTATGAGCCACAAGGGCCCTTCTTGGTTGCACTCTGTACACTGAACCAGTTGCCCACCAAATCTGTCAATCAGCCGTCCCCGTAATACTGAAAAGCAAGCCCTCTATTCTTATAATGACTGTCTGTGCTGTTTTTAAAGATGTTCAATGTGCTGTTACTGACGATGTTTTCTGGCAGCTGGTTCCAGTGTTCTACTACCCTGTTGGTGAAGAAAGTTTTCCTTAACCTTGTTCTGCTGTGGTTAACTTTAATTTTGAATTTATGACCTCTAATTGCATCATTTCTGTTCAATTCAAACATTTCCCCAAAATATCCCCTCTCCAGACCATGGACAAATTTAAAGACCTCGATGAGATCTCCTCTCAGCCTTCTATATCTAAGTGAAATCATATTCAATTTCTTCAATCTTTCCTCATATGCCAGGTTGCTTATACCATTAATCATTTTTGTAGCCCTCTTTTGTACTCTCTCTAAAAGCCAACAATCTTTTTCGTAGCTAGGAGACCAAGCTTGGATGCAGTATTTCAAATGTGGCCTGATCACTTCCTCTGTGCCTGACGTATGCACAGTAAAGCTTCCTGATCACTTCCTCACTTCTGCAAGATACATTCCTATTTATTGCCCCGAGCATTCTCAGTGCCTTCTTCCTGGCTTCCTTGGTCTGTTCTGATGCCCCCAGCTTTGTATTTAGAACAACACCTAAATCCTTCTCCTGTTGGGTCACTGAAAGCACTTGGAAACCCATAAAGTATGGAGCCTTCATATGCTGCTTACCTACATGCATGATTTTGCACTTATCAAAATTAAATTTCATTTGCCATTCTTCGGACCACTTCACAAGTTCCTTAAGTCTTTTTGCAGCGAGATATGCTCATCTTGACCTGTTATTGCCCTAAAGACCTTCAAATCATCCGCAAATTTCAAAACTTTACTGCTTAGGCCACTTTCAATGCTATTTACAAATATAATGAACAGTAATGGCCCTAGTACTGACCCCTGGGGGACTCCACTAAGAACATTTTGCCATGATGACTTTGTACCATTTAGAATCACTCTTTGCTGTCTATCTGAAAGCCACAACTCTATCCATTTTAAGATGCTATCTGCAATACCATGGGACTGAAGCTGTATCATTTACCGTTTATGGGGTACCTTGTCAAAGGCCTTACTAAAGTCAATATATGCTACATCAACCTGATTTCCCTGATCAAATTGTTCTGTGGCGAAGTTCAAAAAGTCCAAGAGGTTTGTGAGACACGATCGTCCTTTTCTAAACCCATGTTGAGTATCTTGAACCAATCTGCTACCTTCCAGATAACTAACTATTCTATCCTTGATAATTGATTCGAGTACCTTGCAGACTAGGGATGTGAGACTTACTGGCCTATAGTTTTAAACTTTCCCTCTTTCTCCTTTCTTGAAAATAGGAGCTACATTTGCCCTTTTCCAATCGGTTGGAATTTCATTTTGTGAAACTGATCTACAAAATATGATACTAAGTGGAAATGCCAGTTACTTTTCAGTTTCCCGCAACACCCTAGCATAAATTTCATCAGGTCCTGCTGCCTTGTTTGGCTTTATTTTCCTGATATGATTGTAAACAACATCACTATCAATGAAATCAACATCATTTGTCAGATCCCATGTCACTGAACTATGGTGTACGGTCGGCAGATTGGTCATATCTTCCAATGTAAACACTGATTTGAACTGCTTGCTCAGCTCCTCAACCATCTCACTATCCTCACTGTTTACCTCCAGTGGACCAATTGTGCTAGAAACTTTACTCAGCTTGTAGAAACTAAAGAACTTTTTACTGTCCCCATTACAGTTTCTAGCTAAATCCAGTTCTTTTGCTCGCTTGGCTGCTCTGGTTTTTTGCTTCACAGTGTCTCTAGCTTTTCGATACGCCTTTAGATTAACGACATTTGAGGCTTCTTTAAAAACTCTAAATGCAGTTTTCTTAGCCTTCATTGCTTTTATCACGTCTGGTGTAAGCCATGCTGGCTTTCCTACCCTTCTTTTGCGTCTTTGCTTTTTTGCTTCCAGTCAGTGAGTCAGTCAGTTCGGACATGGTCAACACATCCAGAATTCCGCACACACCAACAGCGAAAAGTCGAGTTCAGTCATGAGCCATCATAGTCAAGCTCACTTGCTGAAGATCATGAAGTGCCAGTTATCTATTTGACCGGTTGACTGATCTGGAGTCGCGAATAAAGTAATGCATTGTTTGTATGTGAAACATTTTTAATTGCCTTGCTATTGGCTAAACAAGTTAGGTTAATATGAATACGTTTTTCGATAAAGATTGAAAGCGCCGACGAGGTGGCACAGTGTCGTGTAAATAGTTTTACTAATTCATATTGAATGACGAACATGTGGAACGAATACATTTAGTCGAAGCATGCATACGGAAGTGTCCATATCGACTGTTTACCCCAAGGCGTCCGTGACACATCCAGGTCGAGGAAAGAACAACATTCACTGCGTTGGGAACATGTTTTTGTTTTTGTTGCCGGGTGACCCAACTTCGAGACCCGTCAGTGTCCGGTATCAGCTACTGTCCCATTCCGCTCGAATCTTCCCTCTCTTAGTCCTTGGGGAAGAAGTACAATTATCGTCTTTGCATTCGTAAATCAACATCCTCACACCAACGTCATATGACAGTGTTGTTTTATTGTAAATTATCGTGGAAACCCAACAGAGAAAGTTTAGGAGATATCATAGGAAAAAGTGAGGTAAAGTGTAACATTTTATAAAGAATGGCTCACTTCTGACTTCCGTACGTCAACCACAGCCATTCAGGCCAAATTTTGGCGGTTCAAAATATTAGTATTAATATGTAAAGCTCGGGTAAGTCATGAACAGCTGCCAGCGACTGGTTGCCTTCGCATTGACAGGAATGGCGGCTGGCATTCAACTGACCCTCTCCTCAGCACGGTAGCTGCAGGCGCAACGACACACGTCGTTTCTGACGGTCAGCTTTGGCAACAAGCCGAGTGAATGTGAGCTCGTGAACAATGGCACGGGATACTTCATTGAGTCAACTGCACAAGTAAAGCTCGGAAAACACAGTAAAAACAAACACCCTCAGTAACAATGGCAGCACCAACCAGCGCCCAAATACGCAAATACGATCACAGTTCGTCTTTCGGCCATCCTCGCACGTGTAGTGTCGGACCGCCACACAGTTCAGGCGCATCAATCCTCGCTCCCATCGCGGTCAGCCTCAGCAGCGCCCTCTGCGACCGACACCAGCGCCTCTGGCGTCTAACGACAAAAGTGCAGCGTCTCGGTGACGAGGCACCGCTGGCAGATGACCTGACAGCACCACTGGAAGCGGCAGTTGCAGTTCTGCGTGGCGTTCACCTGGCGCGTGTTGTAGCCGCGGCCGCAGCACAGCTCGCGGCAGCCGCCGCCGGCGCGCTGGCAGCGTCGGCCGCGCGTGCCCAGCGTGCCGTGGCGGCGGCTGGGCGCGCAGAAGTCGGGGCTCCGCTCGGCGTAGACGATGGCGGCTGGCGGCAGCGCGCCGCGGCCCGGCGTCAGCTGCAGACTGGCGCCGTCGTTGCCGGGCGTCACGCGCACCGCCTTGTCGTAGGCGGTCGTCAGCAGGCTGCCGACGTCGCGGAACAGCGGCGACTTGCGCCAGCAGGTGCGCAGCGTGCACGAGCCGGACAGGCCGTGACACTTGCAGACGATCCGCTGGTGGTTCCGCACCGCCTGCCAGCCGAGTCGGACCAGGTGTGAAGTGTCTATCGCCAGGAGGGGTCACACACACACACACACACACACACACACACACACACACACACACACGCACGCACGCACGCACGCACGCACGCACGCACGCACGCACGCACGCACGCACGCACGCACGCACGCACGCACGCACGCACGCACGCACGCACGCACGCACGCACGCACGCACGCACGCACGCACGCACGCACGCACGCACGCACGCACGCACGCACGCACGCACGCACGCACGCACGCACGCACGCACGCACGCACGCACGCACGCACGCACGCACGCACGCACGCACGCGCACGCACGCACGCGCACGCACACACATATATATATATATATATATATATATATATATATATATATATATATATATATATATATATGTATGTGTATATTGAATGTACAGCACATTTAAGTTCGTGACGAAGGAGTAGTTACCACACACGCCACACGTCCTTGCTACTGCTGCTCTACATTGCAATTGTGACAGCTGAGTAGGATTGTCTTCAAATTGAAGAAGACTAATGAGTGAAACATACTAATTGTATCGTCTTTTACACTTTCACGGAGGTTTGGGCATAAAGTGAAGTGCTAGTTTTAAATCCGAGATTCGTGTGTTTTCTCGGTGAGGTAGACTGTCAGTTAAACAGGGCAGGACTGCTCACCCATGGGCACATGTGTATCTGGAGCGGACTGGCCACGGAGTTAACTGACAGACACGCCAGGACGGGGAGACTCACTGACGGCTGCCTGCACCCACCAGTCGGCCCACTTCGTTATTGTGCAGCATGATGAGTGTCTTGACGTCCGCCTTGCGCCTGAAGAGCGCCTCCATGAACTGCTTGGCCTTGCGATATCCGTACAGCACGTTGTCGCCGCAGCCTCCCCAAGCCCAGTCCGGGTGAGATTTCGGGGAGCGTACTGATACCGGGATCTCTAGGGAAGGGAGGTGACAGGTGACGCTGCAGATGAGGTCACACGTCAGGCTACTGACAATGCCTCATTTCAGGCTACAGACGAGGTCACACGTCAGGATATAGATGAGCTCAAACGTCAGGCTACAGACGAGGTCAAACGTCAGGCTACTGACGATGTCTCATATCAGGCTGCAGATGAGGTCACACGTCAGGCTACAGACGAGGTCACGCGTCAGGCTATAGATGAGGTTAAACGTTAGGCTACCGATGAGGTCACACGTCAGGCTATGTACGAGATCACACGTCAGACTACAGACGAGGTCACACTACAGACTACAAATTAGGTCACACGTCAGACTACTGACAAAGTCTCAAGTCAGGCTACAGAAGAGGTCACGGTCACACATCAGGCTACAGACGAGGTCGCAGTCAGGCTAAAGACGAGGTCACATGTCAGGCTACAGACGAAAGGCCGCACGTCAGGCTACAAACGAGGTCACACGTCAGGATACAGACGAATTCGCGCGTCAGGCTGCAGACGAGGTCACTCATCAGGCTTCGCTTCCGGTCTCACGTCAGGTCACAGCTTGACTTACGAGTCGGATCACATTCCGACTAAGTCACAGGCCACAAATCACGGATCTAGTTTCAGCGCCCGCTCAGAAGCAGCTCCACTGTAGGCTACTTATGAAAGCATTTTTAAATCACCCTAAGTGCAAACGAGTCACATCCTGGTGGTGCTCAGTTTCTTTCCCTTGCAATGTCATCCAAAGCTGATCCGGACGTCTTGGTGAGATGATGCTGGGGATCGCGGACCGCGGCACACGCCAGACGGCGATATCACATGCGGCATCAGCCGGCACGATCACGGCACGTACTATGCAAATTCTGAGTTAATCGTCAACAATCCTGTAATTCCGGATGACATCAGGCTCGAACTTAGCGCATCGTGAGTCAGCATTATGCGGTCGGAAACAGAAATGATCTCACCACCTCCCGGACGGGTGCCAGCCGCCAGCTGACGTGAGGGCCGAGTAATGAACACCTCGTACAGTCTAGACCGACCTGTCACGACCTGGCCACGGACATGCACGCCCAGAGCCACCGGCTGTGATTGGAAGCGCAAGCCCGCGCTGTCACCTCCCACGTCCCCCATGTTCAGCTCTCGTAGAAGCGCTATGCTATGGTCACGCGCGGGTCGCTTCGCCTTGCACGACAATGGACCGGGTGTGCTCACCACCAGGAGGTGGCACAAGACAATGGAGCGAGTGGACACGGCCAACAGGCGACAGGCGCTGCCTACCGCAGGTGCAGTCCAGGATGTGGCCCCGCGAGCAGCCGGCAGTGATGGCGTGCGTCAGGCCGGCACACGTGACCGCGTTCACGTACCCCGTCTCTTTCAGATCTGAACACACACAACACAAGCTGGCGGTTGGCATGTTTTGTGACAGGAAATTGCATGTCGGTGACGTGGTAAATCACCGGACATAGGCTTACATGGCTTGTTCATTGATCGATTACATGGGCGGACGCATAAACCTGTGGTAGCAGTTTTACAGCTTGCAGGCGATTTCCTGATGGATGTTGGTGAGCGCACCACTATTTTATATTTTCAGTAGTGACAAAGTGTAATCTGCTAGAGACACTTAATGGTAACGGTGAAGTTAAGCCGGCTCATGTGGCATCCGATATCTTGCCAGCAATACAGCAACTGTGAGAGACGCCAGACGGCAAACACAGAAAGTGGCGCAGATGTCAGCTACATACAGGACATGTAGGACACACCGCGCGGAGGTCAGCTACATACAGGACACAGAACACACCGCACATATGTCAGCTACATACAGGACATACAGGACACACCATGCAGATGTCAGCTATATACAGAACATACAGGACACACCGAACATATGTCAGCTACATACAGGACACGTAGGACACACCGCATATATGTCAGCTACATACAGAACATGTAGGACACACCGCACATATGTCAGCTACATACAAGCCATGCAGGACACACCACGCAGATGTCAGCTACATACGGGTCATACAGGACACACCACGTGCATAGCACGTCACAGAACATCTTAAGAGTGGTCAACATCACAGCCTTTAGACAGGCTCCTGTACAGACCACTCACAACCTAAAAACAAGGCGGAGGCCTGGCCGTCCAGGGTGAGCCGTGGGCGCTCAGGATGAGCAGTGGGCGCTCAGGGTGAGCCGTGGGCGCTCAGAATGAGCCGTGGGTACTCAGGGTGAGCCGTGGGCGCTCAGGGTGAGCGGTGGGTGCTCAGGATGGGCCGTGGGTGCTCAGGATGAGACGTGGGCGTTCAGGGTGAGCCGTGTGTGCTTCTGCTCAACCGTGGATTTTAGGCGAATTTTGAAGTCAAAGCTTGGGTAAAAACCCAAGTGAAGAAAAACGAAGCTGATTAGGAGATTCAAAGGTTAAAAATCAAGCGCAATGCACAGAGAATCCTTTTTGCCAAACTGCGCCGCGGCGTTGTATCGGGGCGTCGAACGTCAGATAGGTAGTTCTAATTACATCCTATGGTATCGTTTATTTCCAAATGAACTCTCCTAATTCATAGCTGTGGTTACCTCTGCAGCTAAACTACCCATTTGCTGAGTCATTAAGCGCCTTGGCGCAAGAGTTCGGCCAGATGAGCCCTGTGATGTTGAAGCCCTGCTTGATCACTGAACCTGTCTGAATTTTCGACGTTGGACCTCGTTGTTTCTGGTTGGCACTTGGCTTCCACAACATTCTTGCCGTACGTTTGGTGAGCTACGTGCCAATAAATTCTAAGTTCGTAAGCACGGTGATTTTTTTCTGGAATTTTTTTTTTGTGTAACTTCAAAAAATAGAAATTATTGTTTTTTTTATCTAGCAATTAAACAGATTTAATCGTGATGAATTTTTTAAAGCATCCTCTTGGCTAAATCAGCGACACTGAAGTTTTGCAGACTTCACAACCAGGCTGAACCAAACACTTAGCAAAATACTGAACAACCACAGCTGTAAGCTTACCTTTGAGCAGAACGTTCTTCAAACTCCGGCGGTTTGTCGTGCAGTTCCAGCGTCGATTTCGAAACTGAAATTGACATTCCTCGGTCGCCATGACAACACCCTTGTGCACTTCGTGGATAACGTCCGGTTGTCGTCGACAGATACGTGACCTTCGACCTCTCAGACGCTTCAGGCGTCGACACACACGGTTGGGGTCCATCAATAGCGGAGAACCGATAGCCCTGTCCACAAGGTAGCATCGAATCAGTCGTCACATCATTGCAAGTTTATACAAAATTAAAATAGGGGCGTCGCCATCGGGGGTTATGGTAAGGTGGGGGGGGGGTGCAGCTAGGAAATCCCCCTGCCGCGAGACTGTGGGGGTCGGCGCTGCCCCCTGAAATTTGAGGAGGCCCTTATCCGGAAATGCACAGAAAAAGAGGTGAGCAAAGAGGCCGACGGGACAGAAGATCATGCTGTCAAAGAGGCCCCAAGGCTGACGAAGAGGAACTATCAGGTCCCGATAAGAGACGTAGAACAGAGATTGGGAGGAGGCCCCCAGGGCGAAATTGAGGTCCCCAGGACAAAAAAGAGGACTCCAGGACGAAAAGGAGGCCCCCAGGAGGAAAAGGAGGCCCCCGGGACGACACAAAGGCTCCAAGGACGAAACGGAGGCCTCTAGGATGAAAAGGAGATTATCCAAATTAGGGGTCTCCAAGAGTAGGCCCATAACTTGAAAAAAGAATCACCTAGGAGAGGGTAGTAGGCCCCAGAAATCAAGAGTGCCAACAATTGGCACGCGGCCCCAGGACGAAAAGGAGGATCCCAAGACGAAACAGAGACCTTCAAGTCGACAAGGAGGCACCCAGGACGAAAAGGAGGACCCCAAGACGAAAAGGAGGTCCCCAGGACCAAAAGGAGATTCTGCAAATTATGGGCCTCCAAGAGGAGGCCCATAATTTGAAAAGGGTAGGAGGGGAGCCCAGGCCTAGGGGAGGGCAGCCCAAAAATCAAGAGTGCCAAAAAATTGGCACGGAGGCACCCATAATTGCAAAAGAGGCCCCAGAAAATGAGAGGAGGCCCCAAGACGCAAAATAAAGCCAGTGGGTACGAGATGAGGTTTCGGAGACGCAATAGCAGGCACCAAAACGTGCAAGGTTCCACCAAAATCTAAAAAGCATGATCTAGAGACATGGTAGGAGGAACCTAATTCGGAAGAGAACTGCATCTTAGGTTTCTTAAAACCTAAGAAAACTGTATTTAGAGTTTTTAAAGAAGCCTCAAATGTCGTTAATCTAAAGGCGTATCGAAAAGCTAGAGACACTGTGAAGCAAAAAAACCAGAGCAGCAAAGCAAGCAAAAGAACTGGATTTAGCTAGAAACTGTAATGGGGACAATAAAAAGTTCTTTAGTTTCTACAAGCTGAGTAAAGTTTCTAGCACAATTGGTCCACTGGAAGTAAACGGGACTACATTGGGTGAGGATAGTGAGATGGTTGAGGAGCTGAGCAAGCAGTTCAAATCAGTGTTTACATTGGAAGATATGACCAATCTGCCGACCGTACACCATAGTTCAGTGACATGGGATCTGACAAATGATGCTGATTTCATTGATAGTGATGTTGTTTACAATCATATCAGGAAAATAAAGCCAAACAAGGCAGCAGGACCTGATGAAATTTATGCTTGGGTGTTGCGGGAAACTGAAAAGGAACTGGCATTTCCACTTAGTATACTATTTTGTAGATCAGTTTCACAAAATGAAATTCCAACCGATTGGAAAAGGGCAAATGTAGTTCCTATTTTCAAGAAAGGAGAAAGAGGGAAAGTTGAAAACTATAGGCCAATAAGTCTCACATCCCTAGTCTGCAAGGTACCCGAATCAATTATCAAGGATAGAATAGTTAGTTATCTGGAAGGTAGCAGATTGATTCAAGATACTCAACATGGGTTTAGAAAAGGACGATCGTGTCTCACAAACCTCTTGGACTTTTTTAACTTCGCCACAGAACAATTTGATCAGGGAAATCAGGTTGATGTAGCATATCTTGACTTTAGTAAGGCCTTTGACAAGGTACCCCATAAACGGTTAATGATACAGCTTCAGTCCCATGGTATTGCAGGTAGCATCTTAAAATGGATAGAGTTGTGGCTTTCAGATAGACAGCAAAGAGTGATGCTAAATGGTACAAAGTCATCATGGTAAAATGTTCTTAGTGGAGTCCCCCAGGGGTCAGTACTAGGGCCATTACTGTTCATTATATTTGTAAATAACATTGAAAGTGGCCTAAGCAGTAAAGTTTTGAAATTTGCGGATGATTTGAAGGTCTTTAGGGCAATAACAGGTAAGGATGAGCATATCTCGCTGCAAAAAGACTTAGACGAACTTGTGAAGTGGTCCGAAGAATGGCAAATGAAATTTAATTTTGATAAGTGCAAAATCATGCATGTAGGTAAGCAGCATATGAAGGCTCCATACTTGATGGGTGGCCAAGTGCTATCAGTGACTCAACAGGAGAAGGATTTAGGTGTTATTCTAAACACAAAACTGGGGGCATCAGAACAGACCATGGAAGCCAGGAAGAAGGCACTGAGAATGCTCGGGGCAATAAATAGGAATGTATCATACAGAAGTGAGGAAGTGATCAGAAAGCTTTACTGTGCATACGTCAGGCCACATTTGGAATACTGCATCCAAGCTTGGTCTCCTAGCTATGAAAAAGATTGTTGGCTTTTTGAGAGAGTACAAAAGAGGGCTACAAAAATGGTTAATGGCATAAGCAACCTGGCATATGAGGAAAGATTGAAGAAATTGAATATGTTTTCACTTAGATATAGAAGGCTGAGAGGAGATCTCATCGAAGTCTTTAAATTTGTCCATGGTCTGGAGAGGGGATACCTTGAGGAAATGTTTGAATTTAACAGAAATGATGCAATTAGAGGTCATAAATTCAAAATTAAAGTTAACCACAGCAGAACAAGGTTAAGGCAAACTTTCTTCACCAACAGGGTAGTGGAACACTGGAACCAGCTGCCAGAAAACATCGTCAGTAGCAGCACATTGAACATCTTTAAAAACAGCATAGACAATCATTATAAGAATAGAGAGCTTGCTTTTCAGTATTACAGGGAGGGCTGATTGACAGATTTGGTGGGCAACTGGTTCAGTGTACAGAGTGCAACCAAGAAGGGCCCTTGTGGCTCATAGTTGCACTAATCATTTATGTCTTTATGTCTTTAAGAGGACGACACAATATTGGAAATGAGACTCCACAATGCACGAGGAGGCCCATAACATGGAGAGAAAGGCCATTGGATAAGAGAGATGGTTCCCAGGCAGAAAAGAAGGCTCGAAGGCGGCCAAGAATGTTCCCGTGAAATAACAAGGTCACTGAGACAAGACATGTTGCCTGTATTTTGGAAGAGGAGGCACCTGGGAGAGAAGAGGAGTTCACCAGGAGTTAAGGGACTACCCTTAAGATAGGCCAAGTTCGAATCAATACGCAGAGCAGGAGGCCCCCAAGACATGAGAGGAGGCCCCTAATTTGAAAAGGAAAGACTAGGAGAGAAATGAGGCCCCTGGCGGACTCGAAAGAAGTTCCTCAAGAAGGAGTAGGTCTCCAGGGCCGAATGAGGCCCCGAAGACCGGAAAGAGTTCCAAGGAAATGAAGAGAGGACGTGGCGTATGACAGTGGTAGCAGGCATGGAAGGATGCGAAGTTTCCACAATTGAAGATCCCCTCAAGACGGATAAGGATTTGCCACGATAAAGGAGGATGCCCATGAGGCGTACCAGGAGGCCCATAGTTTAGCAGATAATGCCCCTGGAACATGGGGGGAAGTCCCATGCAATGTTAAAGGGCCTCCAGGATGTAAGAGGAGGCCCTACAAGACGAAAGAGGAGGACCATTGAATATGGAGGAGGACAGAATACACAAGGATACATTGAAAACCGGTACAGAGGCTCCAGGAAATGAGACGAGATCCTTAAGACGTTAGATGAGGCCAATAATTTTCAACAAGAAGCCCCTAAGAAATAGTAGAAGTCTTGCCGGGGTACTTGAGAATCACGATGTGGGCACCAAAAGATTCGGCCGGGCCACTGAAAATCATGCTGAGCCTGGGATACCAAAAATTCACGTCTGGCCATGAAAATCACTCTAGGGGCATGACGGGTCGTACCTTTCTACATTTTCATTGGGACAAAAACAAATGAAGCCGGAGAAACAGAAAACAATCCGGACATGGACAATCACCATGGGACCCCAACAATGACGACAAAATCCCGCAAAACGCATTGGATCCCCAAAAAGTGTCGAGGCTGCTAAGAATCGCGCTAGGGAGTTTTAGCGGTGATGTCGGGGCCGACGTCCCAAAACGTATTGGACCAAGCAAATGACGTCGGGGCCCAAAAGATCACATTGGACTTCTTTGCAACCTTTGAAAATGACACTGGAGGCCCAGAAGGTCGCGCCGGGGCCCGAAAAGTTGCAGCTGCTTGCTGCTTGCAGCTGCATTTTCGGACCTTGTTGTGCTCTTAGTGTCCCGCTGTGTATATTTGGGGCTTCTGACGCACATTTTTGGAGCCCCGGTGCGATTTTGGGCTTTCGGTCCCATGGGCATAACCATTGGGTGGAGGGGGGACATGTCCCCCAATTTCAGAAAAGTAGCGATTTGTCCCCCCCCCCTAATTTCTTCCTTGTCTAACCAAGCGTCGCCACCTGAGCATCATCGCCGCAAAATTATACTTAATCATTTCTAGAGACAAAATATATACGCAAGAGAATCACCAAAAATACTAAAAGCCGATGTAGCCAATAAGCGAACTTCACGGGCTATCTGTCATCACAAAATCTCCGAATAGGAGATCAGCAAACGTTATAAATTTCTGCGCCTAGGCCACTCTTGAATAACATCAACCTTGACCATCTTCTGTGTTCGCTTGAGTGCAAAATTGTGCTCTGCTAGTCAACGTATCTGCATTATCGCTAGGCTGTATGCGTTTTTGATTGCATTCCCTGTTCAAATATTGATATATCTTGAATAAATGCGACTCTGGGTGTTCTTGGGTATCTTCAAGACCACCGAGGGAAGTCAGAGACAGCCTTAAGCACGCACGTCAAGTTAACGTATTCGTATTCGTATTCAGCGACGAGTTCGCCAGAGGCGTATTTGTATTGGCATCGGGATTCAGCGACTTGTTTATGATCGTTATAATCAATTAGTACTGAACACGCTGGAAGGAACTACATATGTCTCGCATTACCACTTTAACGGTTAATGTTCAACGTAAGCCAGGTTCTTCCGTCGCCTCCATTTTTTTTCCTTTCACCAAAACCTGCCCAGATTTGGTACCAAGTAATAGCATGTGGTGAACCATACTGCAACATTTCAAGTCGGTGCATGTCAAGGTCAAATTTCTATGCCGAACTTCTATTCTATCTCCTTCATTTATTTGATGGCGTGATTGAAGCGATATCGACCTAACGCGAGGTTTAGTCGCTGCCGCTCCAATTTCCATCAATTGAGCGTCATTTGACGTGTTTTGCTAGACGGTATCAGAAAGCTAATCAACCGAACTATTTGTCTAGTACAAAGGCCAAGCTGATTCTTCGGTTGTCAATTTTATCCGTATTCTCTCAAACTTATCCAAATTTTGTATCAAGCAATGATCCGTGGTGAACACTCGAGCAACACTTCAAGCCGGAACATGCAAGGTCAAAGGCTTGATTAGTTCTTCGATGTTATCGCGTTGCGTCGCTATGGCTTCAATTTGCAGAAAATATATTTCATTCATGTTGTGTCATTCGTGTTGTCGTGTTGTACAGTATCAGAAAGTTGATATTTCGAAATAATCTGGACGGGACAAAATTCAAGCTGACTTCTTCAGTCATGTCACATTTTTTTGTGGCTTTCGCTAAAGCCTACCTAGCTCCGTTTCAAACCGAGGCATGTCAAAGTCAAAGGTTTGATTTAGTTTTTTCGATACCATCGCGTTTCGTCGTTATGGCTTCATTTTGCAGAACATTGATGTGATTCGTGATAACGAGTGGACAATCGTAACAATGCATGTCAAGTGACAGCCAGTGGTGAGCCCTTGAGGACATTTGAAAACCTGAATATGTCAAGGTCAAACCTCATGGTCAAAGGCTAGTTTGGATTTTTCGAAGTCCTCGCGATTCGTCGCTATGGGTTCTGTTTGCACCAAGTGGGTGTCATTCAACGTGACTTGTGCCGTATTATAAGGTCAAACCGATTTCTTTGGTCGCCTCGCATTTTTTCTTCGCCCTAACCTTCCCACATCTTGCATCAAACAATATCCCGTGGTGCACCTCGGGTAACATTTCAACCCGGGACATGTCAGGCCATGCCTCAATGTCAAAGGTTGGTTTCATTTTCGGAGTCCTCGCGCTTCGTGGCTATGGCTTCAATTTGCATTATGTGGGTGTCATTCGACGCGGCTTGCCGTACGGTATTATAATGTTGAAATATTGAAATAATTTCAAAGGTGTCGGAGGTCTGGCGTGTGTACAATGATTGAGTGAAATAGGAATAGTAGGGTCAAATATATCTTTGTTTGTAGCCATTTTGATAGCAAGCACTCCTATCCTATATGACTAGGAGCTCCCCCAAGAAATCCGTCATAACGTGATCAACGATGCTCTCTCAACGCTGGTCTTTAATTTACACTGCTACCTTGCTGTTCCGGATATAAAATATACAACTTTTTTCTTTCCTTCAAATTGCCGCTTTCCTCTTAATGGTTCAACGGAAGTTGTTAATTTTTTAAGAGAAGCCACACGTGAATGCGCACAATTTTACCACTAGCCGGAGTTCATAACCGCGAGAGAGCAATGTTGAAATCAGGGGTAGATCCAGCAATTGTCATGGAGGCACTTGTCTGGAGGGGAGTCGTTTCTCTGGAGCGGCGCCACTGCGAAAGCACCCGGAGGGACGCCTCTGGACGTAAAATTCTAGGGGCGGGTTGCGCTCGGACCTTCCTGAAAAAAAAACTCGGTCATTGTATTTCACAGGGGCGCATCAGGCTCAAATATTCGAGCGGGTACACTGGAACCTTTCCAGAGGGACGCCTTTCCCTGGCCTGGGAACTCCACCTTCCACGTGGGGGTACATTCCCTCGGTGCCATACCCTTTATCCACCCTGGTTGTCATTGCATCCAAATATGTGCCAGTAGAACAGGAAAACACCGGAAAGATAATTGTAGGTCCATATTTTTTACCATAAAACCGTCGTCCAATATTTTGATTTTCCTGCTACAAAAGGGCAACATTCAACATAAAGCATTGCTCTATGGTGATCGTGAAATCGTGTCCAGCTCATACGACGTAAAGCTAGATATTCATATGTAGTGCTAAGCAGTGAAGCTTGCTAATTTTGATAACCGTTGACAAAATGTCCTTTTTAGCAATAGTAAATCTGAAAAATTGTAATGCATTGAAATTGAATTCAAGTGGCTGAAAATACATTGAAAAAGGGCTGAATTCCAATTTTGTTTCGGTTTGTGTGTGAGGGGTGGGGGTGTTGTGGGGGCTGGCAGGCCCCTCTATCCTGTTCAAACTTAACACGTCCCTGATTTGTCCCCCAAATTTTGAATCCGTAGTTACACCAATGCCCATGCCCCATATAAAATGGGAGGACTTATGTATTTAAATGCATGTTCTGTCTACAAACTTGTTGTCTTCTGTTATCACTGCTTGCATGATTAGATCATGATTGATTAGAGCTCCCCAGCTTCGATTCCTTCTCAACATCATCTGCAAAACGGTGCAGCACAGCGAAAACCATGGGCGTGACGGCGTGAAATTTATAGGTTTTGCACTATGTATGAATTGCCATTTTTGCATTATTGCATTGCCATTGATGCATTGTTGTTCAATGCTTGTCCTTGCTGTGAATTTATTCGCGAATAATTTGCTATTTTAGTTCGTGGGACAGGTTCTTGCAGCCAGCACATGCATTGCATTGCAGACAAATTCCTAAGATGACGATCAGAAAACCAATGCAATCCACTTCTCATTGTCACCTTCGCGAAATTATCGTCCTAGGACTGAAAAATGATCGCCTTAGCTTTGCTTCGGACATCAAGCTGGTGTCAATAAATAAAACTAGTGATGAATCTAGGTATATTCAGTTATGCTTGGAGGATATAAAAGTGGGTTGATCAATGCGAGATACCTGTATATACTTAGTACCAGCCCCGCCAACTCACTGCAATCTAGAGGCCAGCGGAAAGATCCCTCTGGTCGAGAAAGCGTTGAGACTTTGGTTTGTTTATCCTAAGGCACTTAGGTATTTATCCACATATTACTAATCAATACCATAGTATGGTCCAGTTTTCAGCGAAGAATGATTAGTGCTGTTGCGTTTTGAGCAAATGACGTATCATGCCAAGAACAAACAAGACATCAGCATGAAATCATGTTTCCCACACGCGAACCATATTAAAATATATATAAAATAATATAGGAGGCCCTAAAACAATGAAGGGCCCCTTTCGGAGAGCAGGAGGCCCCCTTTCGACCTTTGACCCTCTCTCCTTGAAAGAATTACGTGACGACGCCACTGCTTCCAAATTGAGGTGTTAGTTGTGTGGGATTAAGGAGACATCAGTGGCATCATAACGGAGTGATGTATGGCCAACGGGGCTAGGTTTCCACCGTTGGTCCAGAGCTTCCGATTCCTCGCAAAAGACAGTATGAAGCAGCGATGTTCTTAAAAAGCAGGGCTATTTTATGTATAAAATGTTGACTCAAGACGATCGCATGAACGCGGATTGACAAAATATGACGTTGGCAGAAATCCGAGGAACCTAAAGAGCCTGTCTCAGAGCGATAATGTTTTTGAAACCAGAAGCTATATATACATGTATGTATATATATATATATATATATGCATATACATATGTGTATTTATATATATATATATATATATATATATATATATATATATATATATATATATATATATATATATATATATATATATGTATATATATCGGGACCTCTGGACCGGATATATATTTATATATATGTATATCGGAAATCGGTAACTATGTGATTTTAGCAGTCATTTAGTTCACAGAACAGCACCCTCTGGCTAGAAGCCTCCTAACACCCGTGAGATAGGTGCTGATGACGAAGGCGATGGTGATTATGTTTGCACCTTGAATGCTGTTTGTCTTTTACGCATCCAAATATTATTGCATGGTGTTGAGAGCGTCATTAATTCGCTTCGACAAGGAACAAATCAAGGTAAGGCACGTTACGGATAAGGTATATTTAAGTGTGCTGAAACTGAACTTAATGCACGGGGCGAAAAGCACACCAAGGCATCCATAGCAATAGGAAGTCAATGCATTCCGAGCTATATATAGCAGTTTCAGTTTTGAGAGCATGTTGAATGTTCCAAAGAACTTCACACACAGATATGTGTAGGCGTGGAGCATGAATACATTAATGTAAATGGCATGCAGCTGTGAGGAGCCACTGTTGTCATACTTTTTCGGATGACATTCGCCGGACCGACAGACCCGCGGTCCGGCGGTCCGGCGGTCCGGCGGTCGGCAGTCCGGCGGTCCAGCGGTCCCAGCCGCAGCACATCAGCACGGCCGCCGACACAGACGCCGGCGCAGCGCTATAGGCTGCCGATCAGGTGGCGGCGCGAGGCGACCGCCCCCGGCCGGCGGTCTGTTGTCTTTGGCCAACGGCTCCGCCTGTGGCCGGCCGACCCGACACCGCCCACCACAGCTGGCCAGAGGTGACGATGATTGCTCCGACATCTACGGATTGTATTCGTCACGTTGATTGCTCCGGCAGCGGCCGACCGAGCCGACACCGCCTACCACAGCCGGCCAGAGGTCACGATGATTGCTCCGGCAGCGGCCGGCCGTACACGTCAGGCGGCGGCCCACGCCATCGTCTGGCCGCTGACGAGAGCGGACGGCACCGCCTCCACCTTCACCTGTGGCGGCTGGCCGAGCCAGACGGCGACCGGCGGCCGCCGCCTATTTGGTCCGCGGCCGCGGCGCCGCCGTTCACCCGGTGAAACACTGATGGACAGCTGACCGCCGGCGCAGCCGTCAGCCGCCCCAGCTGTCTGGGCCGTCTGGGCCGTCACTCACGCCGCCAACGCCCGGCGGAGGCGGCGCGCCAAACGATATAAAACGGCGCCGATCATCCTGGGAACTTCCACGGTAGCAACACCGCCGAAAACCGAGCAAGCTTTGGGGTCGCTGCAGCCCATTGCAGTTTGTCCGGATTGTCGCTGCTGGGGACTTCGATGGAAGTGCGATAGGCGACATGCGTATCCACGTTACTGCTAGCGCTTCGCTTGCACCTAGCGGCGAATGTTCGAACTCTAAGTATGCCATTGGGTCGCGTGGCGGCCACGGCCGCTAGATGCAAAATATTGAAGATAATTGTCGAAAACAAGGAAAGTATGCTATCTAGAGATTTTTCCCACCTGTGATGGGCACATTCATCATTTCTGTATCAGCTGATACCATTTTTGCACAAACCTGCTGGATTCACCTGATTCTGTCAGGATCTTGTTCCAAGGAACCTTGAGTGAAAGGTATGGTGATAACGACACAATGTAATTATGTATCTATGTTAAGCAGCTGTATAAACAAGAGGACATAAATTAGCATGCAATACAAACATATCATTTTCAATAACGCATTATGCATTCTCATCTCAGTGATATAGCTCAGCCAGGTTTTCTTTGTTCGCACGGTTTAAATGTGAACCTTATCTGGGTATTTCTTCACTTCAGTCTACAGGCCCCCTTGGTTCGGTTTTGGCTAGAAGTCATCACTAATACAGCTGCGACACCTAGCTGTATGCCCATTGAACCGATAGCTATGCAAAATCTGTTCGTCTCTGCGCCTGCCAATCTGTCTGTATGTCTGTCTGTGAGCCCACCTTTGTCTCTCTTGTGCTTGCCTCTTCGCATGCCTGTCTCTCACACCGATCATGCATCTGCCTCGACACGCGTTATTTGTATGTTGATTGCCCGATCGTTTCCGTATGTGGATGATGCTCCAACAGACATGGTGAATGACGATTGCGCGCGACGGCCAAACTGTTAGTGCTGCCGGCCACGCCGCCTGAAAGCGGGGCCTCTGGCGGCTGCGACGTCACGCGGCGCCGCTGACAGCCAAACAGACGGCGCGCCATAATCGCCCGCCACCTGCCGCACAATGCACCCAGCCAGCGTGCCAGCCGCGCCACTATCGTGCTGTGTACCGGGCCGGCGGACGACTAGTCGATCTGCTGCCGCGGCCGTCCTGTAGCGGCACACCCGCCACAGTCTCTGGCAGACTAACGTTCAGCGGCACACCCGCCACAGCCTCTGGCAGACTAACGTTCAGCAGCACACCCGCAGCAGTCTCTGGCAGACTGTCGTTCAGCAGCACACCCGCCACAGTCTCTGGCAGACTAACGTTCAGCAGCACACCCGCCGCAGTCTCTGGCAGACTGGTGTTCAGCAGCACACCCGCCGCAGTCTCTGGCAGACTAACGTTCAGCAGCACACCCGCCACAGCCTCTGGCAGACTGGTGTTCAGCAGCACACCCGCCGCAGTCTCTGGCAGACTAACGTTCAGCAGCACACCCGCCACAGTCTCTGGCAGACTGGTGTTCAGCAGCACACCCGCCGCAGTCTCTGGCAGACTGGTGTTCAACAGCGCACCCGCCGCAGTCTCTGGCAGACTGGTGTTCAGCAACACACCCGCCGCAGCCTATGGCAGACTAACGTTCAGCAGTACACCCGCCACAGCCTCTGGCAGACTAACGTTCAGCAGCACATCCGCCGCAGTCTCTGACAGACTGGTGTTCAGCGGCACACCAACCGCAGTCTCTGGCAGACTAACGTTCAGCAGCACACCCGCCGCAGCCTCTGGCAGACTGGTGTTCAGCAGCACACCCGCCGCGGTCTCTGGCAGACTAACGTTCGCCACAGCCTCTGGCAGATAACGTTCAGCAGTACACCCGCCACAGCCTCTGGCAGTAACGTTCTGACAGACTGGTGTTCAGCGGCACACCAACCGCAGTCTCTGGCAGACTAACGTTCAGCAGCACACCCGCCGCAGCCTCTGGCAGACTGGTGTTCAGCAGCACACCCGCCGCGGTCTCTGGCAGACTAACGTTCAGCGGCACACACGCCACAGCCTCTGGCAGACTAACGTTCAGCAGCACACCTGCGGCAGTCTCTGGCAGACTGGTGTCTAGCAGCACACCCGCCGCAGTCTCTGGGAGACTGGCGTTCAGCGGCACACCCGCCGCAGTCTCTGGCAGACTGGTGTTCAGCAGCACACCCGCCGCAGTCTCTGGCAGACTGGTGTCCAGCGGCACACCCGCCACAGTCTCTGGCAGACCGGAGTTTCGATTTCAATGCGCTTTTGCTGAAATCGTTTATCTAAGGATTACGATGAGAACGTTGGCATCTAATGCAGTATGTATTAGGCGTGTTGTACATGTGTATCAGGGTGATTGCCAATGGCAGTTACACCCAATCCCAAAACAAAGTTGTTGTTGTTTGACTGTTTCTGAAGTGACAGCCAGACATAAAGAGCCAGCACATCTGATCATGTCATAACATTGAGCGTAAAATCAGCGACTCTGAGTTAGAATGTGAGCACTCATGTGTGCGTGTGCTTATTTTGCAGACAACTTAGCCAAAATCACGGGAAGCTGCTATTGTTTGGTATTCCGAGTCGGAAAATCTGTTCGCGCGCAATGTTTAATATTAGCTGTATATGTGAATGGAACACACATCACATTCAGTCTGCTGCTCTCCGTGTGCAATATCCTGTTCACACCGGCAGTGTTCAGTCTGCTCTCCGTGTGTACTATCCTGTTCACACCGGCAGTGTTCAGTCTGTTGCTCTCCGTGTGTACTATCATGTTCACACCGGCAGTGTTCAGTCTGCTGCTCTCCGTGTGTAATATCCTGTTCACACCGGCAGTGTTCAGTCTGCTGCTCTCCGTGTGTAATATCCTGTTCATACCGGCAGTGTTCAGTCTGCTGCTCTCCGTGTGTAATATCCTGTTCACACCGGCAGTGTTCAGTCTGCTCTCCGTGTGTACTATCATGTTCACACCGGCAGTGTTCAGTCTGCTGCTCTCCGTGTGTAATATCCTGTTCACACCGGCAGTGTTCAGTCTGCTGCTCTCCGTGTGTAATATCCTGTTCACCCGGCATGTTCAGTCTGCTGCTCTCCGTGTGTAATATCCTGTTCATACCGGCAGTGTTCAGTCTGCTGCTCTCCGTGTGTAATATCCTGTTCACACCGGCAGTGTTCAGTCTGCTGCTGGGCGCGAATGACCACGGTACACACCAGCGTGATCCGACCAATTTAATGTAAAATGTAGCGTTAGTGCAATGGCCATCTGACTGGTATGACATGTTGATTTTGCCCCGGTCACCATAGCCAATGTTCATCTCAGTCACTACGACTGGTTCATCTCAGTCACTACGACTCAGACGCTCAGTCGTCTGGTCCAGTGCTACTCTCTCCGTGGCCAATGCTATCAGTTGTCTGACCGTATTACACTTTCCGTGGGCAATGCTATCAGTCGTCTGACCCTATTACACTTTCCGTGGGCAGTGATCCAAGTCGTCTGACCATGGCATTACTCTTCGTGGGTAGTGATAGCTAGGGGAGCTGAGACGAGATCCGGCCCGTCCCAAGAACTGCAAGCGAACCCTGCATCCACTTTCTTGAAACTAGGAAGTTATAGATAGAGGTAGATAAAGGCAGGAAGAAGGTAGGAACCCTGCGAAACATCCACGTAGCACTCCTTAAAATATCTCACATGTTAAATTTGCCATATAAACACCCATAGAAATCAAAGCGATCAATATATATATATATATATATATACCCTGTCAACGCAATGCGCCACGTGCGACGAAAAACCATCCAGAAGCCTTCTTCCGGATGCCAAATTTTCCTCTGAACCTTCTTCCTTCTTCAAATTTAGCATCGCTCTTGCACACTTGTTGCTGCTAGATTGTCACTTAGCGTGTATCCAGGCCAGCATGCTGTCCTGGAGCATGCTGCATGCTGACGTGCGGCATTGTCAGGCCCAGCGTCGTCACCGGGATGACGTCACCGGGATGACGTCACCGGGATGAACAGAGCTGCCCAGCACCCAACAATGACGATTGCCATGATGAAACGGCCCTGATTCTCGATAATATTTGGGCCATTCGTCAGTCGTCGGATAGGAGCGAATGCACAGCTGCTGCCCGATATCTACGAAATGGTTTTGAATGAAATACACATTATTTCAAATGTGTCCAAAAACTTACCAAGGTGATGATTCAAATGGAAATGACAATATGTGGTAATATGGTAAAATTGTCATTAAAGAAACGAACTTTCAGCCGACTGCATCAGAAATCCAGGAATCCCCAAAGGAAAAAATTGAACTGATATGGCTCGGGAAGC
This sequence comes from Imbricaverruca yamaguchii, assembly GCA_034440575.1. NCBI lineage: Eukaryota > Metazoa > Arthropoda > Thecostraca > Neoverrucidae > Imbricaverruca > Imbricaverruca yamaguchii. The sequence continues at coordinate 1,903,718 of JAOTOL010001614.1, forward strand.
TCAAGAAGCTCAAGAAGAAAACTTACATTTCATCCCCAATCACGGTTAAAAACTAGGACACGCCTTCAACTTTGTGCTGTTGAATCATTGGGTGTTGGTATTCAATCAACTCCTCACAGCATAGCTGGTCAACGTTGGTTCATAGGAGGAGGTAGGACTTGTGAATTCCAGAAGATTTCCGAACGTAGACAAACTGCTCGCGAGGCTTACGAGGCACCTCTGGGTAGCTTTTTTACACCAAAAATAAACTTGCAGTGCAGCTGGATTACAAGACACGGGCTGGTTCGCAAATGGCACTAAACTCGCCACAACATCACTCGTTAAACCCCCTCTCCACGGTAGCACGATGGTTAATGCGATATATTGCGTCTTACAACCTGAGGCTGTCAAAATTGACATACGCAGTCGAATTCTACATCCGAGCAAGTCTTCCTATATCGATTGACTACAGTCTCCGTTTGACGTAAATCGCATCTATATACCTGGAACATCCCACCTGGAACATCCCACCTGGAACATCCCACGGGACATCGCTCCACGCCCTCACCCTTACACTGGGAACTTCTCACGGGACATTACTCCATGCCGTCACCCATACACTGGGAACTTCCCACGGGACACTACTCCATGCCGTCACCCATACACAGGGAACTTCCCACGGGACATTACTCCATGCTTTCACGGAACAATGCAGTCGCGCATTTTCAACATTCAGCAATTAGCAAGTAGCTGCGTAAGATGCCTGCTTTGTCGTTACCAATGCCACGTAAAACAGCATCAGCCTTCACTGGCCGTCAACCATGCATTCCGGCTGTAAGCAGTTTATCACAAGTCCAGACACCGTAAGCTCTGCTGCCCCGCGATGGTACTTGCCAACGGCCTTGCGATCTGGCGTTGCAGTGAACTTGAGTCTTTCCGACACCAGACGTGACAACCGAGAAGACATAATGGCCACGTCGAATAATTTGGTTTAGACTTAAACTAAGAACACCCATGAAGAAGAAAGCGATAGCCGAGTACGGCTAACATTTCGAGGGAGTGCGAATGATGCGATTCAGTCCATTGTCTTCGGCGATGTGGTGCATATTTGGGTTTTACTGCGCCAGAATTGGATTGGCGGCGGTGATCTTCTTGGTGAATGGTGAACAAGTAACACATTTAATCATTACAGAATTCGTGAGCTCGGAGACAAAATCAGAAAATGTAAGTTTGTAAAATGGTTGATTAGGCAAGGGTAGCTTTAAGCTAGGGGAAATACGTGCTGCAGGGTGATGTTCAGCTACCCCAGATATCAGTTACACTTTTGTTGGAAGCGAGACTTACCAATTTTTTTCAATTACCAGGGAAGAGTGTTTGTCGAGTGAGATCTAGAGAAATGGCTGTCCATTTTCTGGCATCATATGTGGGTTCTACAATCATTGGGGTAGGACGGATAGGCGGTCTGAATATTTCTGAAATTTAACATTGCGCCAATGGGTATTGCGTAGAAAGAATGAACTTTTAAACACGTATTCCTGATTACTGGGATCAGTGATAAGTGATCATAGGAAGCACGCATCACTAGTGAGTGAGCCGTTTTTCCATGACCTAGCCCCCTCCAAAACCAGGTTAAAAATCAGAAACTGCAGCACAAGGAGTCTGCCTGAAGTCTTTCTTTCCGGAATGTTGTAAGCGATTAAAGACTTCTGTTAGGTAGTAGGTAGTTATTCGGGTTTTAGGGCGCACCGGCGTCCACATGCAATAACACTGCCTACACACTCACCAACATATACGACCCACCCCGAAACACAGAAACCTTTTCGGAATGAAACAAGGCACTTACCAAATTACCACGCCAGTGTCCTTCGAGAATATTTCAACTCACACCACTCAATCTGGAACACACACACACACACCCCCCCCACACACACACACAATACGCCCATATATTGGGGCATACACACACTCGCCGCACTGGCAAGTGGACACAATCTCACGATACTAAACACAGGTGCATCAACTCACATCACTCCACTTAATCCACGAGCACCACACACAACACCCGACATTGCACCCGCACCACCTCACATCTCCTATTCAGCCTGGGAATGCATCCATTTCCCATTTTGTATTACATAGTTTGCATATGTCATCATTACGACCACGTACGATTATCACACTCACCTCCTGACTGTCACATTCACCCGCCTCCCGACCACCGGTCCACCCCTCCCCGTGTTGGGCCGATGTAACCTCACACAAACCAGAATGGAACATTTTAGCCGACTCACTATCCGCACAAGCAACCTCAAACCATCTACTCTGCCCTTCCTACCTCCAATTCGCAAATATGATTATCACGGCAGCACGTGAACACATGCTACAATCAAAACCCAGACATTGACACAGACCTCGCAAGGTCCCCTGGTGGGGCGAGTGCCACGGGGCGGTCCCGGCGAGAAACCACGCACGACACAAATACGAACGACACCGCACACCGGAAGCATGAACAATATACAATCACGATAAAACACGCTATAAGCGCACTATGAAGCATACGAAAAAATATTGTCTGGGAATCAGTTAGTAGTCCATTCAATATATTTAACTCTCTCACTGAAATCTGGCTACTCTAGGGGACATTCAAGTACAGACAAAGAGAAACTGAAACGATGACACTCAGACACACAACAACAAAACCAGACCGACAAAGCCAGGTGGTGTAAGCGGAGCGGAGGTGCCCTCTACAGCGGGGGGCGCCACTGGATTTATCCGCGCCACACCTAGATATGGGAGGATGGCGGGCTCACCTCAGCACGGCACGACAATACTCGGCCGGCACGGAGCGGTGATTTACGGCCCAGTTCACTGTCCAACTCATCGGAGAGGTCCACATTCGCGTCATTGGCCGATTTATGTCCTCGAGCATACGCGACATTTATGACGACCCACGGTGGGTCGTGCCGCATTGCAAGCGGCTGCATCGCAATAGGTGCTCCTGTGTCGAGATGTGTCGTATCCACCTGTCGAGATGTGGCGGTGCGGGATGGTCGGCTGCGGCACATCTGTGGCACAAGGCGCGCGCTGGCTGCTGCTGAGCCCGCGCGGATTGCCTGGCGCTACCACCACAGCAGCAGACGTCACCATAATCCGGCAGCTGCCAGCTGCCGTTATCGGCCAGCTGAGCAGCTGTTGCCCACCACTGTGCCACCAGCTCGTCCACCACTGTGCCACCAGCTCGCCCACCACTGTGCCACCAGCTCGCCCACCACTGTGCCACCAGCTTGCCCACCACTGTGCCACCAGCTCACCCACCACCCAGCTCCCACCAGCTCGCCCACCACTGTGCCACCAGCTCCCCACCACTGTGCCACCAGCTCGCCCACCACTGTGCCCAGCCCACGCCCACCACTGTGCCCAGCTCGCCCACCACTGTGCCACCAGCTCGCCCACCACTGTGCCACCAGCTCGCCCACCACTGTGCCACCAGCTCGCCTACCACTGTGCCCAGCTCGCCCACCACTGTGTCACCAGCTTGCCCACCACTGTGCCACCAGCTCACCCACCACTGTGCCACCAGCTCGCCCACCACTGTGCCACCAGCTCGCCCACCACTGTGCCACCAGCTCGCCCACCACTGTGCCACCAGCTCGCCCACTGCATGGGAGCCGACGATGTATCCCAACTCTACGTAGGTAAGCGTAAATACCGGTGTCTTGGAATACGGTGCCAGGTTCATCCGGCAGAAATTCGGAGACTTTTTGTTTGACTCGGACGCTGGAGAGCGTAGGTCTACGATAGCCTGGGTATGCACTGCAACTGGTGCCTGACTGTACGACATGTGACGGATGACAGGAACGCTGGAGAGCGTAGGTCTACGATAGCCTGGGTATGCACGGTAACTGGTGCCTGACTATACGACATGTGGCGGATGACAGGAACGCTGGAGAGAGTGAGTCTACGTAGTCTACGATAGTCTGGACATGCACTATGGCTGGTGCCTGACAGTACAGCATATGGCCAATGTGTCGTCCTCTGACCGCTGGCAGCACACTCAGAGTACGAGGCACTTCGAGTGACGCCAGTTTTCATGCAGGGAAAATGTCATCCGTTCGTGGGCCATGTGCGTAAGTGTCAATATATGTTTGCATCGTTGAAAGTCGCCTTCATGCACCATTTTCTTGGACACTGTTTCCGTGAACCCAGAATACATGGAACGTGCTGCTTCTGTCGATTCATTTCTCTTTAAAATCGAAAAAGTCCGCGTTTGATTACTGACTACTGGGTGTGTACTATGATTATCATGAAACCTACTGGATATGCAATATGATAGATATGGTATTTTCCTACTGGATTAGGGTGGGCAGTACCATATATTTTATTTAAAAAAATTCATTGTGAGGGGCGTTCAAATAATGTGGTTTGGGGTGTAGAATACAAATCGGACTTTAATGTTTAATTTTGATAACCTAGATCAATTTGCAGTTGAATATTGTAAAATTTGGGATCATCTTCCAATTTTTCCCGCATTCTCATCTGAACATTTTTTTTTGTGGGCAATGGGTGGAAGCTGTCCATATCCGAACCGCCGACTGGGAGGGATATTCTGGGGTATGGCATCTACTTGAGGGAGACACTTGAGGGTAAAGATGACAGGAGAACTGTCCAGAGGACCAGACTGTGACATGTACCAGGTCTGATCTGTCAGTGGGGCGAAGTAAATGCTCCTTTCGGGCCACCTGTTGTCATTTAAAATTTGATCATGTCCAAGCTCATTGAGGTCTGGAATCCGGCAGTACAGTGTTCTCTTGGGAAGTGCGCACTTGATGCCAAAGAGAGTTCCGTAGTCAAGTTAGACATGGTATATTATATTTTGACTTCCAAGTGACAAGTTATCAGTTGTGTCATCCAAGCCCACATTAACTGCTCCTGTAGCAGATAGAAAAGTTTCCCGCGAGACAACTTGCTTTCATCAAGAGGAAAAAGAGAAGGCTGGACGTACAGATCCCACCAAATGGGACGCCCTGATCTGTCATGGCTCAGATTTGGGATTGGAGAAAAGTGGTGCTGAGGATGGCTTTGTCCCTGAAGTTGGGCTCTTCCCCAAAATTGCCCATGAGCCTGCAGCACATAACAACTGTAATGAGATTCCAATCTTGCATCCTCATTAATGTGCGGATTGATCCGACCATTGTGGTAATGGATTTGATAGAAGTTGAGGGCAGTGACCAATCTTTTCCCGCACAGATCAGAGGAGAACAATATCATGTTGCTGGCGGGCCTGGCAGCTATTATCTGCTCCACTTTACCTCAGCTAAAGGAACTCAAGAGGAGTCGCATGCTGAGTAGATTGGCAAGGTCCTGTTTTACTGCCTGGAAGACGAGGGTATTGATTAGATCTTGTGGGCCACTGGAGGAGACCCAACAAATATGAACACTGATGTGAATGCTGAAATAATGCGGGAGCTTGAGCTGCACTTAGGGAGAAAGTTAATCTGGTCGGTGTGCAGCCTGTGCACTGTTGAACTTCCCTTGCGCTGTCTCGTTGACCATCATGACCATACTCTGTCAAACAACACATTTTCCGAGCTAATAGGAAAGCTCCTTGATTTTTATATGTACTTGGATATCAATCCAAACTTCCCCAGCTGTCTGCTGGCCCTTCACTGATCAAACTGCGCTAACATGGTTCAAGATTTCTCGACTGATCAACACTATGGTTCTAAGATTGCCTGTGTAGTCAGGGATAGAGTGCTTCTTGTATGTTTGACCCTGTTGGGGATTGGACCAATGAACCATAGCCGCTGGTTCATTACAACGAGCAGACGTCTCGGGCTCCGGGTGTCAAAGCACGGAATTCAAGGAAATAACTTGGAAAACCTGAAATTAATTGCGCAATTCATCATTGGACTACACCATCCATGTTGGCTCACTGTGCAGGTCAAGCACTCCTGGATCAAAGGACCTAGACACATCCTGTTTCAGCTGGACTGTCTCTAGTACCAAGGGAAGGAGGTGCTGAACCTTATGATGCTGACGGTGAAAGTATTTGCTTGGTATGCCCGCAGTGAAGCCATAATCCAAACATTGCTGTGCTCTGAGGATCAAAAGGAGAGGATTGATGAGTGGTGAGAGTCGCCACCAGGGAAGAGGAGGACGCATACACTAAGCTGACGGACCTCTATGTCAGAACCAGAAAGGCACCTGGTATCAATTGGCGATGCTTTCAGCATTGTTGACTTGATCAGCTGGTCAGATTTTGTGCCCAAACCACTTCTCATCTGTTCCCTAAGCAACTCAGAGATGAAGAACTTCACCAACACCCCCATGGAGGTGCCCAGCTCCACATACGACTTATTGAGAGTTGTGAAAATGGTGGCTGATGCTTCTGGTAGGTACCTTGCAACAGGAAGGGTGGCATGGAGGGATCAGGGCTCAGAAGACCAGTAGGAGGCTGATGTAAGAAAATGAGTCAAAGCAGAACATATGCAACCTGGTAGAGTTCAGGAAGTCACAAATTGTTCCTTGTCAATGTATTCAGTGATATGCATGCAGTCCACCTGTTAATAATGATTCAAACATGATTTGACTTTGTCAGTATACATGGCTTCCATTAATGTCTTTCAATATCTTAAAAAGTGGTTCGAAAGGATACAATTTGTGATTTAAAACTACATAATTGACATAGATTAGAGTTATTCTATCCCAAAAATTAAATCATTGGAATCCCTTCTCAAAACTACATCATTTGGACATTTTGACGTTTGGTGCTTCAGGGGCGTCAGGGAGCATCAGAGAGCGTCAGAGAGCGTAGAGGGCGTCAGGGAGCGTCAGGGAGCGTCAGGGACGTCAGAGAGAGTCAGGGGCGTCGGAGCGTCGGGAGCGCGAGGCGTAGGGCTAGAGAGTCAGGGGCGTGGGAGCATCAGGGAGCGTGGAGAGTCAGGGGCGTCAGGGAGCGTCAGGGAGCGTCAGAGGGCGTCAGGGAGAGTCAGGGGCGTCAGGGAGCATCAGGGAGCGTCAGAGAGCGTCAGAGGGCGTCAGGGAGAGTCAGGGAGCGTCATGGGGCGTAAGGGAACGTCAGGGAGCGTCAGGGAGCGTTAGGGACCGGCTCCATGAATACTTCCAAGACGCCCACGATATCGATGCCTTTGGGGACGCCAAAACAGGATACCAAACACGCGATTAAGAGACCAAACACGCCACAGTCACATGGAGACACCAATAAGCTCAGCTTCATCAGGATAACAACTTTAAGCACATGTAAAGACGTTATCGAGCTTTAAAAATAGCTAGTCGAATCATTGGAGATTAGAAATCGTGGACCAACACCAACATACATCCTCTTGGACTCTGTTGCCACCGGTCCCATACCGCATTACACCCCTAGCACCAAACACCGATGTACAGACACAAAGAGCACAGGCTACTGATCACAACGCAGCACAGCGCTGCATTCTAAGATTAGGTTCGTAATAGCTGAAGGCTATTATTCTGTACAGTGGAGTGAGTAGGCATCTAATGTGATAAGTGTTTTCCGCTTCTTGCTAATTCATAGAGTAGGTACCCATGCCTAACGCATGAATTGTATTCATGTCATCTCATATCATGTATTAATGTCGTCATGTCAGTCGGATTCAACTGGCTGTGAGATCGTTAAATTGTGGAGTACATGATGTGGCACGTTCAACGTCATTTCGTACTGGTTGTTTTCTCACCCTCGAACTATCCGTGTTGAAAAAAGCATCTAGAAATATACAGTCAATTTTGGCACAATTTATATTTTTAGTTGTAAAGAGCATAATGTGAAAAGCTATTCCGATTACGACCCTTTCCTCTAATTGGTATCTGTATTTTACATGCATTGGTGGCTATTTGAATAAAAGGAGTGCTGCTTACTGTGTGCTTACTCTTCAACGGCTATAGCTTTTTCATTTGCTGAGCGAAGCACGCTGAACTATAAATGAGGTTAAACTACCGACGAGGACAACCACGTAAGCGGAGCTCAAACGATGTGAATGATGTCTCTATAACGTGGGTCGTCGCAGGCAGGGAGCACGGAACATGATTGTTTCCCACATGCCTAGGACCGCGGCCAGCTGCTGCACGAGTTGACGGCTCCAGACCTGTCGCACTCCGGTCACTGACAGGACAGGTTTCTCCTTACCGGACTGTCAGATGAATTGCGATGCGCAAACACATGCACCGTGCACAATCCTGCATCCCGCTTTGATGCGCCGTCCAACTGTGGCCGTCGTGCGGTCCCTGCCGCTCAACCGGACCGCGGCGCCCTTTGCTGGAGAAACGAGCCTTCAGCTGAGCTGCGCTCACCGAACGATCTGGCCGACAACTGTACCGCCAGATGTCGCCTGTGTGGTCTGTACCATGTCGCCGTCGGAAAACTCATGATGTCAGTCAGGAGGTATATGTCGGTGTGTAGTTATGCATGCATGTACGTGTGTGTGTGTGTGTGTGTGTGTGTGTGTGTGTGTGTGTGTGTGTGTGTGTGTGTGTGTGTGTGTGTGTGTGTGTGTGAGAGAGAGAGAGAGAGAGAGAGAGAGAGAGAGAGAGAGAGAGAGAGAGAGAGAGACAGAGAGAGAGAGAGAGATAGTTAGTGAAATAAATAGATACTTGCGTATACTACAACATGTATGTTAGAGCTATAAATCATTTGGGTATAATTCATTTAATTTGTTATCATGCAGCTCGTAAGCTATGAATCGATTGTAAAGATCGAAAAGGAAGGGGAAAGGTCCGTTTGAAGTTGCTTCGTTCCATGCAATGTATGCAATGCAATGTATGTTGTCGTGCATTACCGCTCCATGCCGTCCACGCCAGTGTATCGCAGACGGTCGTACACCTGGGAGCCGTCCCTCTGCCCCCGTGCTGCTGCACCTGGGAGCCGTCCCTCTGCTCCCGTGCTGTTACACCTGGGAGCCTTCCCTCTGCCCCCGTGCTGCTACACCTGGGAACCGTCCCTCTGCCCCCGTGCTGATACACCTGGGAACCGTCCCTCTGCCCCCGTGCTGCTTCACCTGGGAGCCGTCTCTCTGCCCCCGTGCTGATACACCTGGGAGCCGTCCCTCTGCCCCTGTGCTGATACACCTGGGAGCCGTCCCTCTGCCCCCGTGCTGCTACACCTGGGAGCCGTCCCTCTGCCCCCGTGCTGCTGCACCTGGGAGCCTTCCCTCTGCCCCCGTGCTGCTACACCTGGGGGCCGTCCCTCTGCCCCCGTGCTGCTACACCTGGGAGCCGTCCCTCTGCCCCCGTGCTGCTACACCTGGGAGCCGTCCCTCTGCCCCCGTGCTGCTGCACCTGGGAGCCGTCCCTCTGCCCCGTGCTGCTACACCTGGGAGCCGTACCTCTGCCCCCGTACTGCTACACCTGGGAGCCGTCCCTCTGCCCCCGTGCTGCTACACCTGGGAGCCTCCCTCTGCCCCCGTGCTGCTACACCTGGGGCGCCCTGCCCCGTGCTGCTACACCTGGGCGCCTCCTTCCCCGTGCTGGCCGTCCCTCTGCCCCGTGCTGCTACACCTGGGAGCCGTACCTCTGACCCCGTACTGCTACCAGGGAACCGTCCCCCTGCCCCCGCGCTGCTACACCTGGGAGCCGTCCCCCTGCCCCCGCGCTGCTACACCTGGGAGCCGTCCCCCTGCCCCCGCGCTGCTACACCTGGGAGCCGTCCCTCTGCCCCCGTGCTGCTACACCTGGGAGCCTTCCCTCTGCCCCGTGCTGCTACCTGGGAACCGTCCCTCTGCCCCCGCGCTGCTACGCCTGGGAGCCGTCCCTCTGCCCCGTACTGCTACACCTGGGAGCCGTCCCTCTGCCCCCATGCTGCTACCTTGGAACCGTCCTTCTGCCCCCGTGCTGCTACCTGGGAACCGTCCCTCTGTCCCCGTGCTGCTACACCTGGGAGCCGTCCCTCTGCCCCCGTGCTGCTACACATGGGAGCCTTCCCTCTGCCCCCGTGCTGCTGCACCTGGGATCCGTCCCTCTGCCCCCGTGCTGCTACACCTGGGAGCCGTCCCTCTGCCCCCGTGCTGCTGCACCTGGGAGCCGTCCCTCTGCCCTCGTGCTGCTACACCTGGGAGCCGTCCCTCTGCGCCGTGCTGCTACACCTGGGAGCCGTACCTCTGCCCCCGTGCTGCTACGCCTGGGAGCCGTCCCTCTGCCCCCGTGCTCCTGGGCCGTCCTTGCCCGTGCTGCTACACCTGGGAGCCGTCCCTCTGCGCCGTGCTGCTACACCTGGGAGCCGTACCTCTGCCCCCGTGCTGCTACGCCTGGGAGCCGTCCCTCTGCCCTCGTGCTGCTACCCCTGGGAGCCGTCCCTCTGCGCCGTGCTGCTACACCTGGGAGCCGTCCCTCTGCCCCGTGCTGCTACGCCTGGGAGCCGTCCCTCTGCCCCCGTGCTGCTACACCTGGGAGCCGTCCCTCTGCGCCGTGCTGCTACACCTGGGAGCCGTCCCTCTGCCCCCGTGCTGCCACGCCTCTATATCCGTAATATGACCTAAACATCCTTGACATTGCCCATGTAGCTTACTATTCTATTATATGCATTCTACGTAGTCGTTACTTAGATTTGCACTTGATAAGAACAGCGTAGCATATATCACGTTCTGCGTCTAAGTTCAGTGAAAAGACTTGTCTTCAGCATTAAGTAGAAAATATATCCTGAATTCCTCGTAGTTGGCAGGTTAAGTACAGCTGGATGGTTACTTTTATATTAGCCGAACCAATCTCGGGAAGAATGCGTTGATCAAAGTCACATGACCCTCGATCGAAAAATAGTGCGCAATCATTGAACTACCTGTTCCGATGCTGGACAAAGACTGCGTATCTCGGCCTTAAATACATTGTGCGGAATTGTGCAACTCGTTGAAGACGTAGCCGCAAGTGTATCTCCAACTAGATCCAAAAGGTAGAACGTGTCAGGCAGTCTAGGTTGCTTTCCGTCACCGGCTTCAGCCAATAACAGTGGTCATTTCCGAAGAGGTAGAACACATAGTAACATACTCGCGAGCCTGTTAGATGGATATCTACCTGCTAGATAGACCTGCCTGCTAGATATATATATATATATATATATATATATATATATATATATATATATATCTGCTTTGATCGGCATGACAGAAACACGGCATGTGGCAATCATATAAACGATCCGGGTTTTTCTCGAGAAAACAATAATTCAACCCACCCTGAACACAAGAAGCAATAAAAACAAAAACAAAAACAGCCCACCACCTTGAACGCAAGGTGTGATTCTGAGACATAGTCCCGACTTACTGAGTAGGCACGAGCTTATGAAGGTCCGGAAGCGAACACCCGAGTTGTTATCCTGCATCAGACCCAGCACAGCTTTCCTTCCGACTCGGCTCCTCGTGGCCAATGCCACGCGGGCCTGAGGCTGCGGCTCAGGCAGCTGCAGAGCCTCGGCACGCTGGCGGGCACACGGAGGTCGGCCGGGCCTACTCACCACCATGGTGGGTACACGGAGGTCGGCCGGGCCTACTCACCACCATGGCGGGTACACGGAGGTCGGCCGGGCCTACCCACCACCATGGTGGGTACACGGAGGTCGGCCGGGCCTACTCACCACGCTGGCGGGCACACGGAGGTCGGCCGGGCCTACTCACCACCATGGCGGGCACACGGAGGTCGGCCGGGCCTACTCACCACCATGGCGGGCACACGGAGGTCGGCCGGGCCTACCCACCACCATGGCGGGCACACGGAGGTCGGCCGGGCCTACTCACCACCATGGTGGGTACACGGAGGTCGGCCGGGCCTACTCACCACCATGGCGGGCACACGGAGGTCGGCCGGGCCTACTCACCACCATGGCGGGCACACGGAGGTCGGCCGGGCCTACTCACCACCATGGCGGGCACACGGAGGTCGGCCGGGCCTACTCACCACCATGGCGGGCACACGGAGGTCGGCCGGGCCTACTCACCACCATGGCGGGCACACGGAGGTCGGCCGGGCCTACTCACCACCATGGCGGGCACACGGAGGTCGGCCGGGCCTACCCACCCACCATGGCGGGCACACGGAGGTCGGCCGGGCCTACTCACCACCATGGCGGGCACACGGAGGTCGGCCGGGCCTACTCACCACCATGGCGAGCACACGGAGGTCGGCCGGGCCTACCCACCACCATGGCGGGTACACGGAGGTCGGCCGGGCCTACTCACCACGCTGGCGGGCACACGGAGGTCGGCCGGGCCTACTCACCACCATGGCGGGCACACGGAGGTCGGCCGGGCCTACTCACCACCATGGCGGGCACAGAGGTGGCCGGGCCTACCCTCACCACCATGGCGGGCACACGGAGGTCGGCCGGGCCTACTCACCACATGGCGGGCACACGGAGGTCGGCCGGGCCTACTCACCACATGGCGGGCACACGGAGGTCGGCCGGGCCTACCCACCACCATGGCGGGCACACGGAGGTCGGCCGGGCCTACCCACCACATGGCGGGCACACGGAGGTCGGCCGGTACTCACACTGGCGGGCACACGGAGGTCGGCCGGGCCTACTCACCACCATGGCGGGCACACGGAGGTCGGCCGGGCCTACTCACCACGCTGGCGGGCACACGGAGGTCGGCCGGCCGTACTCACCACACTGGCGGGCACACGGAGGTCGGCCGGGCCTACTCACCACCATGGCGGGCACACGGAGGTCGGCCGGGCCTACTCACCACCATGGCGGGCACACGGAGGTCGGCCGGGCCTACTCACCACCATGGCGGGCACACGGAGGTCGGCCGGGCCTACTCACCACCATGGCGGGCACACGGAGGTCGGCCGGGCCTACTCACCACCATGGCGGGCACACGGAGGTCGGCCGGGCCTACTCACCACCATGGCGGGCACACGGAGGTCGGCCGGGCCTACTCACCACCATGGCGGGCACACGGAGGTCGGCCGGGCCTACTCACCACCATGGCGGGCACACGGAGGTCGGCCGGGCCTACTCACCACCATGGCTGGCGGGCACACGGAGGTCGGCCGGGCCTACTCACCACCATGGCGGGCACACGGAGGTCGGCCGGGCCTACTCACCACGCGGAGGTGGCCGGGCCTACTCACCACCATGGCGGGCACACGGAGTGGGGGCCCCCTGGCGGGCACACGGGGTGGCCGGGCCTCTCACCACTGGCGGGCACACGGAGGTCGGCCGGGCCTACTCACCACCATGGCGGGCACACGGAGGTCGGCCGGGCCTACTCACCACCATGGCGGGCACACGGAGGTCGGCCGGGCCTACTCACCACCATGGCGGGCACACGGAGGTCGGCCGGCCGTACTCACCACCACAGCGCGTCGGCCGGCACCAGCAGCGTGAAGCAGACGACGACGATGGCGGCGACGGTGACGAGACGCGTCAGCTGGGCCAGCACCAAGCTCGGCCTCATGCTGCAGCCGGCATCGCCTCGGGCGGTGAGCGGCGGCACGGCCGGCGATCAGCGGCCGCCGACACGCCGACACGGCTGTCGGTGCCGACGGGGCCAGCCCAGCAGATCGGCAGCCACCATTACAGCCGCCGGCCACCGGCCACCTGCCCGACACGCGCCGGGAAGCTGCGCGGCACAGTTGCCGGCCAGCGGGCGACCACGACGGCGAGGCGGCTTACCGAGGCGAAGACTGGTCCCAGCTGTTGGTTCACGCGGTAGAATGTCGCATCTGGCTTCCGCTGCACTGGCGAGTCGCACTTCCTGGAACGGTTCCGAAAGTATTGTGCAACCGGATAAGGTCAACCTGGGGTGGCTGAACGGACGCTTAGGGAACCGCTTGACATTCCGCTGCACCAACGACACTGAATACTGATCGATTGGCGTCAGCTGGCATCAGCACAGCAATGTCATGCTGTGGAGCCAGCGCTTGTGGTACGGCAGTGCCATGCGGTTACCCCTGGACCGGGGTTTCAGCGTGCACGGCGGTGGGCTTGACGTATCCCACTGGCCGATGGCCCACTGAACTGGGCGCCGTTCGCGTTCCTGCCGTCCTCTCGGTAGCTGGCCGACGGTCGAGGGGAGGCGGCGCCGCTGTGGTCCGTCTCGGTCAGGTGGTGCTCAGCTCGCTCCGTCTCGGTCAGGTGGTGCTCAGCTCGCTCCGTCTCGGTCAGGTGCTGCTCAGCTCGCTCCGTCTCGGTCAGGTGCTGTTCAGCTCGCTCCGTCTCGGTCAGGTGGTGCTCAGCTCGCTCCGTCTCGGTCAGGTGCCACTCAGCTCGCTCCGTCTCGGTCAGGTGCTGCTCAGCTCGCTCCGCCCCGGTCTGTCTCGGTCAGGTACTGCTCAGCTCGCTCCGTCTCGGTCAGGTGTGGCTCAGCTCGCTCCGCCCCGGTCCGTCTCGGTCAGGTGGTGCTCAGCTCGCTCCGTCTCGGTCAGGTGGTGCTCAGCTTGCTCCGCCTCGGTCAGGTGGTGCTCAGCTCGCTCCGTCTGGGTCAGGTGGTGCTCAGCTCGCTCCGTCTCGGTCAGGTGCTGCTCAGCTCGCTCCGTCTCGGTCAGATGCGGCTCAGCTCGCTCCGTCTCGGTCAGGTGCTGCTCAGCTCGCTCCGTCTCGGTCAGGTGTGGCTCAGCTCGCTCCGCCTCGGTCAGGTGTGGCTCAGCTCTCTCCGTCTCGGTCAGGTGCCACTCAGCTCGCTCCGTCCCGGTCACGTGCTGCTCAGCTCGCTCGGTCTCGGTCAGATGTGGCCCAGCTCGCTCCGTCTCGGTCAGGTGCTGCTCAGCCCGCTCCGTCTCGGTCAGGTGCTGCTCAGCTCGCTCCGTCTCGGTCAGGTGCTGCTCAGCTCGCTCCGTCTCGGTCAGGTGCTGCTCAGCTCGCTCCGTCTCGGTCAGGTGGTGCTCAGCTCGCTCCGTCTCGGTCAGGTACTGCTCAGCTCGCTCCGTCTCGGTCAGGTGTGGCTCAGCTCACTCCGCCTCGGTCCGCCTCGCTCAGGTGCGGCTCAGCTCACTCCGCCTCGGTCCGCCTCGGTCAGGTGCTGCTCAGCCCGCTCCGCCTCGGTCAGGTGCCACTCAGCTGGCTGCTCAGCTGGCTGCTCAGCTCGGCGGCGGCCGGCCCGGCCGAGAGGTGCCGCTGCTGTGACGCGCCGCGGCCGGCCCGTCTCCGACCCGCTCCGGCCAGTCGCCGGCCCCCGGCCCCCGGTCCCGGGCCCCCGGCCAGTCGCCGGCCCCCGGCCCCCGGCCCCGGGCCCCTGGCCCCCGGCTCACTGGCGCTGCCCCACCCCTCCCCCTCCCTGTACGGCTCACCTCCACCCAGACGTGCACGGAGGGGGCCACCACTACTCCACAGAAGGACAACACAATGAAATAAACTCAAATATTTTTTTAAAATAGCATTTGACAGCGATTGTCATTCATCATCCATGGAGTGACAGTACTATTTGAGCACGACCCAAGTCTACCAAACCTCACTGCGCACTCCGACCTACCGATTGCCGTGATTGGCTGCTGGTTTTGCAGCTTTTTCATTATCGTGGTTTTGCAGCTTTTTCATTATACCCGTCGTTCTTTTCTTTGTTCTGGGGGTGACACCCGTCACCTCATGCGATTTTTCATCTTCATCGTACTTTCGTTCCCTGGGTTACTGTGCATGGTTTGTCCTTGTTTAAATCGCATTAGGTTGGGTTTTCCCCACCATGGGTAAACACGCAGAAAGGACGACAACCCCTGGTCTTCAACTGACTCTGACTCTGATTTCCCGCCACTGACCACACCAGATGACCATCGCGCGAACACGGACTTGACATGTACTACTCCCTCACTTGTTACCGCCACTGATGTCCCACACCGGAATATTCCTCTGGATGACGCAATGGAAGCCCTCTGTTCCTCACCGACTCATGTTCGTCCTAAGACCACGACCACGTCTCTCAATCCGGACCAGACCATCACTCTCTATGCTGCTGACCCATGCTCGAACCAGACCACACCCTCTCCACCTGACCCATCCAACCCATCGAACATTACCTAGACAGTGCTGGCTCGTGCGTAGTCTTTAAGCCTGTTGAGGAATCCATCTCCTTTCGTCGTGTTAGCATTTTCTGGCCAAACAAACAACTCCTCGCAATCTGCTCCTTACCCAATCCTGACATTGAAGTCCCAGCCAATGGAACCCTTGCTATCAAAACTCAAGCCCGTGCCCAGACCAAAGCTCTTCTTAGTATCACCCACATTTTGTGGAAAATCCGTCTCCATCACTCTACATTCCAACTGTAACACTACCAAGGGCACCGTCTTCGCGCTTGACATACATACAAATACATCATGTTTTTATTTGCCGATGACAGCCAGATTTAGTGTTCCGCAAATACAGATTACGAGCATTGCTATTTTTCCACCGACAAAATGCACTAGACAAAGCACATCGATGGTCTCTAAGGAATGGTTTACTTCCCCGCCAAAATCTAGAAACAACGCTTTACCTCGGAAACAATGGCAAGCCTTTTGTAAATTCGCTTACATTTCTTGGAAATATTTTTGATCGCAGGCTTTCAATGCATAAACACATCAAACATGTCCAGAACAAATGTTTTCACCGACTCAATTCATTTCGATGCATCACTTCTTCATCATTTGGAGCCGACCATTATACACTTCTACTGCTTTACAAATCTTTAATTCTACCCATAATCGAATATGGATCCATTGTATATACCGGTGCCAGCGCATCCTCCTTACACATTTTAGACACCATGCAAAATGCATTTATCCATATTGCGCTCGGTGCAATGACAGCATCACCCATCATCTCTTTAGAAGCCGAATCGGGAATTACACCACTAGCTCTCCATAGAATGCAATAAACACGTAGGCACGCCTCCAAAATTCAATTTCAAGCACACCACACCACACACGCGTCATTACAAATCCTCCCAAATATAGACCACACTGTAAAAAATGAGTACTCAGGGAGTAATCGGAGGTACATAAATCCCATCTAGTATCAATATGGGGCATTTTCTAGCACCTTTTTGTAAAAAGTGGTAGGCTTGCATTCTTCTAAGTACAGATGGAGTTTTCGAAGTATCATTTTCATGTCAAGTATTCCGACAATACTTTAAAAAGTATGAAAAGTGAGGTACTTTTGTTACACCCTTTTTCCGTCACTTCGCCTCCGCCCGCGGGTGAACTGCCAGATTCGCGCATGCGCCCTGCAGCGTGCTATTTGAAGTACGTGGGGTGTTGGCTGGGTGTTGCGGGGAGGTCATGGGTGATTGCAGGGGTACCGTTGCCACCTGCGTTCTTAATGTGAGGTAATGAAAAGGAAAAGCATGCTAATGAGAGTTTAAGTTTACACTGTGCCACCATTATCTTTCGTCCTTGATCTGACATCTTTGGCGTGGCGCGGATTGTTGCGATTGTTATTATAGCAAGTTGAGCTGGCGGATGAATGTGAGTATTAACCTGATTTTTTTTTATAAAAAAGAGGTAGGTATGTGCCTACCTGTAATTGCCAGGCTGCAAATGTGTTTGTGCTCATGGTATAAGCTGGGTATAGGATTTACACTAAAAAGGGGCTTGCTCAATTATTGGTGACTGCACTCCACTCTCACATGACAAGATTATACCTACCTCTATTGTAATGATTGAATCCATTGACATGTGTCAATAAAACCATATCAATATAAAACAGGAAAATACACAGCACTCATCTCAGTGCCCACAATATCTCCCTCCCAGTGGGTGGTATAAGGGGGCAGGGGGCAGTTGCCCGTCCCTACAAATTATGGGAGGGGGCACTACCTAGTGGCCTATTGCTTCTTAACCCCCCATCCACCCCCTGTAGGATTGGACATTTCATTTGAATTACTAATGGGGGTCCTTGCCAAAATTCGTTTCCTGCACAACCCCCTCACACCCCCCCCCCCAGGACTGGACTGTATGTTCGATTACTCTCCAGCTGGGTTCATTGTGAGACTTGGCAGTACTCGGTCAGACATTTATTTATTGTACTTCTTCAGACCATTCTGCTCACATGGCTAATAATGATCCACTCACCCAGGGGGCACCATGGGACATTGCTTCTAACCCTGCCAGGGACGTAGCCAAGGGGGGCCTGAGAGAAGGAGCTTACACTAGATCTGTAGAGATTTTGTGGGAATATGGGCAAGCAAGCACATCCGACAACTCACCTCCCATCCCCCTCATAAGCAGCACATTCGCTACATTTGCCCTCATGGACATCGCTCCCCACCCCCTAGTCAACAACATTTCCACTGCCAAGGACCCTTTTGGAGAGAGGCCCCTCCTGACAGAATTCCTGGGTATGTGTCTGAACCCCGCCAGGGGGCGCCATGGGATTGCTTGCCCCCTCATCCTAAATTACCTTCTGCCACCACTGCTCCCTCCATCCCCCAGCATGAAATTAAGTTCAAGTTCATTCATTTGCATACAAAGTCTAAGAATTGTACAATGAAATTGTGATGATGAATAATTGATATTCATGTAGCTAGCAGTGTAACCAGGGGGCTAAGGTGGCTTTAGCCCACCCCCAAAAGCCCAAAAGCCCAAAGGTATGCATCACAAGCACCCACAGTGCCACCTGTGCATTCAGGGTAATGAGATCTCCAGCATTGCCACCTATTCTGGCACCACCCACACCAGGTGCTGCTAGCTATACATTGCATCATTTAGACCCATCTCTCAGCAGTCCTTAATCAATGTGGGCAATCTCTTTTGTCAACATCAAGATCATCCCTTCAAGCAATCCTTATTTGCTCCAGATGACCTTGTTCTTTATGGCAAATAATACAGGAAATTTTTGATCTGCACATGAATGGCTGAATTTAGACATTTTGGAGTGGGATTAAGTCTAAGATGAGGCTCATCTTTGCATGTCAGTGGGGAACTATGGTCAGTATTTCAAAAAATGGTCTCACCCAAATATGCTACCATTTGCTAAAAGTGGGGATGCATTTATCCATATTTGGGAATAGTATCTGCGATTATTGGGCTCTTGCTAAGAAAACCCCTGTATGGGCCAAAATGCCAAATATAATATTTTGTGTCAAATTTGTGTACTGTTTAAGAAAAAAAAATAATGCACAGGTATGGTTTCAATTCTATTGAAAAGGAAATTAAATATTGTAGAAATATCCCCTTGTACTTCAAACAGTCCCACTGAGGTTTATATGTTTAATTTCTGAAATTAAAACTTCTGACTCACAGACAAAACGAGGAACAATTTTTTAGGGGAAAACACTCACAAGTTTGGCTCAATTTAGGAGTCTTTTAGCTCTGGGGATCTAGACATTGAGTTCAGGGAAGGGGAATGTCCTGATTTTGCTCACAATTTGCCAGAAGCTGTTAAGTGTGTGTGGGGAGGGGGCTGGAAAGCAATTTCTGGGGGGGGTTAATTTTGTTTTGCAGAAGTTGTTGCACAAGTCAGGGTGGAGGGTTAGCTTTCTGGGTGACAATTTTGCACCATTTGCTACATACTTGTCCAGATTCATAAAATAATTTGTCACATTTTGTCACACTGTATGGTAATCATCTTAAGGCAGCACCGATACAGCCAAGAGTTGAAATTTAAAACCAGTCAGTTAGGGGGGGGGGCATCTGTTGGCTGCATGGACTAGGTGCTTATGGAGGTGCTATAGCCATTCTTCCCCCCCCCCTGGATCCACTAGTGTTTTTAACTTCTATGAGAAAAAAAATGCAAGTATGTTAATTTATCATATTTTAATGCACACAGTATGTCAGGGTCAGCACCAGCTGCTGGAAATTGCTTGTCACAGAATGTGGCACAGATTCCCCATATGGAATCTTTCATTATTTCAGTGGCAATATGGAAACATACCAACGGCCTTGTTTAGCACACATATAAGCCTTCACAGGGAAATTAAGGCATGTATTGGCCTACAGATAATGCATACTATTTTTAGTAAGTGGGTTATTTGCAGTCATTTCATGACAATGTGGTTGCATAAATAATTTTTTTTTCAAGCTGTGATGAACCATCGAAGGCTGTGCAGTACCACTGTGAGTTAACTGCAATTATAAGTAATGAGGGAGGTTAAAAATCCTGCATCTCAAAATATTGGCACATGCCTGTAACATCCGGGTGGCTGCTGTGTTTATGTTCTGGGCTTTTGTACTGTGTGCTTCATATCTGTTGTTTTTCTTGTACAGATACTTTTTGTGTCATAGTGTGTGATGCCAAAAATCCAGTACAATAACATAAAATGCCACCAACATACAATGCCATAGTCTGCCACGATATTGTGGTCTTAGGTGCCGCTGCTACACCAAATATGTGAAAATATTAACTTGCTAAATGCCACAGGGGAACTGTAACATATGAATTTAATTATTGAGAAATGCTCCACTGAGCAGCTGGTGTTTCTCGGTTGACAAGACTGTCTATATGTATGGTCTTGCTCCAGAAGTACAGAGATCAAAGATTTGGTTGAATTGCAATGTATTGAGCCATTGCTGATTTACCATGTAAACAATGCACAATGTGTTTACATAAGGTGCAATTCTGTCCCCAGATAGTCCCTCTGACCACGAGGCCCCAACCTAGCAAACAAGAAGGTACAAACCATTAGCTGCCATCAATGCCTTCTGGAAACATGAATGTGTTGTGCATATTTGCTTTGTACAGAACTCAACATAATTCTTCATTTAAAATATTCATCTCTATTATTTGATGAGTGACGGGGACCCCACTTGTTTCAGAATACAAGAAAACGTCGATGTAACACATGCCAATTTTCCCATTACAATACTTCGATATTTGCAAAACACCTGCAACGCCATTCTGTTGAGAACAATAATTCAAGATTGCCTTGCACATATTACAATTAGCTTCTATCTTCAGGAAGAAATTGGAGAAGGCATGTTAAGCAAAAGCATAGCCAATGCTTCGAAACATCATGCAGTGTGGGTCAAAGTGAAAATCCGAATGATGGAGTGGTAGTCGCAGATTGTATTGGACATGAGCAGCAAGATGTAGGGCCACAGTGCAGTTCTTCCCAAAGAAGACACAAAGATGTTGCCCAGTTTCTCGGAAAATTGCACCAATTTTTTATCGTTTGTGCTCAGCGTTAACAGCATTAGCTTTTCAAAGACCAATTCCGTGATCTTGGGTTTTTATCTCTGCAGTGTGACTCAGGCCTGATCTCGCGTAGATGACGTTTACTCGTTGGAGGTACACTCCTGAGGTCGGGTGCGGCCGGCTCGCCTGGCGGATTCGACGCCCTCCCTATCAGCTGATATGGCATCAGCCCACTTCAGTTCCTCAGCCGTTCGTGGAGAGACTGTGCTAGTCACTAGTGGTGTTTTTGTAAGGCAGGATTTGCCTCATGTGCATCATCGCCGATGGTTGTGTGGCCTTCCGCCGCCGGGTTCGAATAAGTTTTTCCCCGTTTATGCTGAGCGTTTTTCATTTGTGCTGAGAACGCTGAGCGGTCTTTGACAAACGTTCGCTTTTTAAAGACCAATCCCGAGGTCTTGAGTTTTTTTTACAGGGTGTTTAACAATTGTTGAAACAAAGTAGCGGCTTTTCAGATCGTCACTAATGACTTTATTCTCTTTCTCTTTTCACATTATTGCTTGGAAATAGTTAACATTTTGATATCTCGAACAAAATATAGTGAAGTCATGCCCTGGACGATGGAGCAGAAGATCTTTTGTGTGAAGACATATACGAAACTCCTGTGTCACAGGGTTGAAAGACTTGGTTTCGTATATGTCTTCACACAAAGGATCTTCTGCTCCATCGTCCAGGACATGACTTCACTATATTTTGTTCAATATATAAAAATGCTAACTATTGCCCAGCAATAATCAGAAAAGAGAAAGAGAATAAAGTCATTAGTGACGATCTGAATAGCCGCTACTTTGTTTCAATAATTGTGAAACACCCTGTATATCTGAAGTGTAGCTCAGATTTGCCTCATCTCACGTAGATGACGGGTTGTCGTTGAGGCGGTGTGTGTGGTGGATTCGCGCCACGGCCGGTGGTTTATTGTGTGTGGTTGAAAAGGCGAATATATATTCGCGTTGCATTTTTACTCTTTCCTACACCCAGAGAAGCGGTTTTCGCGAGTGTCGCGGGGAGTAAATGAACCCACGGCGTGGGAAATGCATGCTAACCATAGGTGCTAAAGTAAGTACCTTTCGGTTTAGCACTAGATGGGTAGTGGTTTTTGACAGTCGGTACTAGCGTAAGTACCAGTACACCTCTATGGAAGTACCCAGAAGGGTGTTTTGAAAGCACCTTTCACCTTGAAAAGTACCCGGGTGTGAAATCCCAGGGGTGCTCAGAAAGTAGGTATAGTGAGGTAATCGGCAAAAGTACCGAATGCGAGGTTTGAAAAACCTCGTATGGGTAGTGGTTTTTGACAGCTGGAAACACCTCACATGGTGCTACATTTTTTTACAGTGCATAACTACTTAGGTCCATCTGAAAAACGAACTGGTCTCACTATAGCCTCAAGAGTCAAAACATTTTCTGAACAATTTTATTTCACCATTCCACTCATTACTTCTCTTTCTCCACCAACTATACCACCGTGACAGATAGCAGAACGACGCAATGATTATTTAACCACCACTCAAAAATCATAGCTTTGTCTAGAATATGCGAAACAAAGATTTCACAACTTTCGGTCTCGTCATTCCCATATTCCTTTCGTTTTTACTGACGGTTTGAAAGATGCTGACGTTACAGGAAATGGCATAGTTTCCGGAACATAAAAACACCATGGATGACCAGACAGAACATCAATTTTCATCGCTGAACTGCATGCCTTCCTCATTGCCCTCCGTTATATTCGCAACCGTTTTCTCTGTCATCACATACGCAGCGTCGTCATTTGTTCGGACTACAAATCTGTTTTGCAATCTCTTTCGTTATTTTCCTTTTCACATCATTGCCATCTATTTATGAGACATCAGGGACACTTCATCTGATAGGCATGAAGGTCCGTTTCCTGTGGGTGCCCAGTCACTGCGGCATCCCAGGGAACGAAGAAGCCGACACACCAGCAAAAGAATCATTACACCTCCAAAACATTACAGAAATTCCGCCACATTTTGAAGGTAGTAAATCATCATTACATCACAGTATTCGACACCTCTGGACCAACAATTGGACACAAAACATAAACCATGCACAACTACATATCATCAAACCTGTCGTGAATACTTGGAATACATCATATAGAAAACCGACACGAAGAAAAGGTCTTTTCACGTTTACGAATCGGCCATACTTTTCTTACACATCGACATATTTATACGGCTTCATCCAAACCATCATGCCCATCATGCCACACCCATCTTGTAGGGATGAGTAGCCCAGGGGTAAGTTGCTCGTCTCACAATCGAAAGGTTATGGGTTCGAATCTCACCTGTCGCTACTCTTCGCCCGCGACCAATCGGCGTGAGAGATTGGCGACGCTACATGACTCAACGGTCGATGTGTCGTAAAGCCAATAACCAATCAACCATCACCCATCTTATAGTTACACGTACTCTTCTTCACTGTGAGAAGTTCCACGGCCCTCGAAAAATACTGACGGTTTACTGCCATTCACACAAAATTCCTTTTACACTAGCTAAACTATTGGGGGATGATCCTCAGTTCCTAATCAAATTACTTTTTCATTTTCTCCGCAATGCACACATGTTCCAAGATCTGCAAACTGAATTAGTTAGCATAATATAATGCACATTTACCCATTAACGCACGAAATGGTCTGAAAAGGCCAAAGTACCTAAATTAATAAAATGAAAAACGATTGTCATTAAATGACAAAATCTTATTGTCCAATGACAAAATCTTCGGATAAGCGGTTCCGTACACCAGGCCGAAGGGTATGTATTTCAATTAAAAAGTGGGGCATCTGTATTGCCAGTTCCCCTGCCCGGTGATGGAATGCATAGTCCTAATACCAGTTTTTTTGGGGATGGGGGGTGTGCGTGATGTGGGGGCAAAATTCGAATTATCTTGAGGCACTTGAAGTTCAGCATTTTTTTCCAATTGAGCAACACTTCATCAACCAGAACATTTCCTCCCGGGGAGATTCAGCCTGTCGCAAAGCACCCGGCTGGATCCGTCGGTACCCCGTCACCCTCGGCTAACTCTAGCCGGCTATATCGGACATAGTCTCTCCGCCATCACACGCGCGTAGCCGGCTGGATCCGCCATTGTCCCTCTGCCCTCACAAGCCTGTAGCCGGCTGGATCCCCCAGTATCTCCGCCGCTGTAGCACTATAGCTGGTCATCGGTGGCGGCGGACTCCCTCCATATGTCTCTTGTTGCGACGAATCTCCTTTGTCCCGTGTTGTGACGGACTCCATGCCCCGTACTGTGACAGACTTCTCGTCCCGTATAGTGACGGACTCCGTGTCCCATGTTGTGACGGACTCCGTGTCCCGTACTGTGACGGACTTCTCGTCCCGTATAATGACGGACTCCGTATCCCTTGTTGTGACGGACTCCGTGTCCCATGTTGTGACGAACTCCGTGTCCCATGTTGTGACGGACTCCGTGTCCCGTACTGTGACGGACTCCGTATCCCTTGTTGTGACGGACTCCGTGTCCCGTGTTGTGGCGGACTCTATGTCCCGTATAGTGACGGACTCCGTGTCCCCTGTTGTGACGAACTCCGTGTCCCGTGTTGGGACGGACTCCGTGTCCCGTGTTGGGGCGTGCTGCGTGTCCCGTGTTGTGACAAGCTCCCTGTGTCTCGTGCTGTGGTGGATTTCCTGTGGATACTAATGTGCTTCCACCATTCTGGTGGAGGAACATTAGTTGCTGGCACCGATGTTTCTGCTGTTCCTGGTGGTGAGAGAGCGCTGGATTGCGGCTGCTGGGAGCACGGGCAGTGGTGCTGCCGTGGCGATCCAGAGCGAGCTCCCGTTCCCCGTTCTGGCGCAGTGCCGTCCTGTCGAGAAGACGCGGCTGCGCTGGTTCCGGTGGCCTCCGGCCTGACGATTGGCACTGTGCAGCAAACTGAGCTGCAGCTTCTTCGGCTTCTCTGCGCCGCTCTGCAGAGTTGGCGAGTAGTGGGTCTGACTGCAGCTAGCGGCACCGAGTGCTGTACACTCTGACTGGCTGGCGGGTGTCTGTTGGAGACGGCCGACCGCGGGACGCAGGCTAGACCGAAGTGGACAATGGACCGACTCTAGTCCGGCTCGCCGCATCTTCCAGTTTCCTTCGTTAAGAAATTCCGCGTTGTTCATTGATGGTTTTGCCTGTGTTCTAAGTTGTGTCGCAATTTTGTTTTGCGTATTTTATTTGTCCGTGCAATAGAATCTAAGGAAAGTTCGCGGTCTCACGTCCGGCCTGGGGGAGGGTTGTCGATGTCGGCACCCAAATCTTCTGGAGGGATGATGACACAATGACTCGTTTATTTCCCCTGTGCTTGTCCGGGATGGCACGGGACGCGTATGATTCGCTCTCGGCAGAAAACTGTCTACTTGTGGCCTGGCTGTCGCAGAGCTGCGGGAACTGTTTGAACAGCCATGTGCGCTGGACGCCCACGCTCAACTAAAGCGATTACATTTCGAGCCTAGTGAGCCTCTGGAGGCATTTGTGATCAGATTAAAAAAGTAGTGAGACTGGCGTATCCAGTCAGTGACAGCGATGTGGTTTATTTCAACTCATTTTTGGGAACCCTGCCAGAGCGTTACCAAGCCGAGTTGATCGCCAGCGGTGTGGATAATTTTGCAGACCCCATGGTCAAAACTCCATGATAGGTGCTGATCATTTCAGTGGTCGGATGAGTAGTCCCTCAGTCGGGCAGGTTGAGACCCCAGAGACTGCTTTCCTGACCCATATTCTTGACCGTATAGAGCAGCTGGAACAGCGTGTTCGGTCCACCGGGGTCGAGACGTCCCGTGCTGGCCATAGCCCCGGGCGGCGCGCGGATTCGCGGCCGCCGCGTCTGAGCCGTGTTATTGGTGGGACGGTCGGGCCGGTGAGCGCCTCTGGAACTGGGCCAGGTGGTGCGGCGGAGGGGTGCCCGCAGCGCGATGCCCGATCGTTTTCGTTACGCGTGTGATAGTCGCAATCATTTTGTGGCTCATTGCCGACACCGTAATAGTGTTTGTTTCTCCTGCAGCCAGGGTGGACACATCTTACCAGTGTGTACCAACCAGGGAAACTGGCTTCGGGTCTTGCGTCAGGGATATGGGGGCACGGACCCATGCAACCGAAATCTTCCCCAGTAAATAATAGGCACGAAAGTCTAAACGGTGTTCCGCTGTCTGAGCAGCTGACATTCCCTGCTGTGTTGGCCGGCCTGGCGTGCACTTGCCTGTTCGACACCAGGTACATAATAAACGTAATGCATCAAGACATTTTTGATCAGCTGTTTGGCGTAAAGTTGCAAAAGACTTCAGTGCAAGCCAAAACTGTCTCCCAGTCTGAATTGACCATCATTTGCTGCATTTCTGTTCCTCTCGAGTTCGCAGGCCTACAGAGGATGGCGCTGTGGTGCTATGTCTCTCCTGTCATAGACGCTCGGCGCTTCTTGGGCTTGGATTTCTTGAGGGCGGTGCCTTGCATAATTGACATGGTAAGGAGTTGTGTGGTGCTGACACCTGGTGAGCAAGTTCGCACGTTGTCTGCCGAGGTCACGTCGGTCGGCCGCGTCGTCGCGGGGCATGATTGGTCCATAGCTCCGGGTGCGGAACAAATTTGTTCGGGCTTCGCTCACCATTGCACCTAGAATGGTATCGCGCTGATTGAGCCAAGAGTGGAAATTCCTGGTAGGTGGTTCGATGTGTTGCCGAAGTTGAAAATGTGTTGCCGGTAATGGTTCGAAATGTCGGCGCAGACTATCACCATTCCCAAACATTCGGAGCTTGGTAACCTAAGGTTAATTTTCGGAAGAGCTACAGACTGGCTCCCATGGTATTGAACTGCCTGTCGAGATTGAAAAGTTGGTTAACCTGGATGAGGCGAGTATTGTTGAAGTACAACAGCAGGCACTGTTCTCCGTGGTAAAAAAGCATCGGTCAATGTTCAATGGCCACATTGGGGTCACTGGTCTAGTCTCATTCGATTGACACTGGCGATCGTGTCCCGGTGCGACAGAGCCCTAGCCCTCGCCGTATTCCTCCACACCTCTGATGAGGTAAAGTCGCAGATCCAGGAAATGGCGGATCAGGGGATTTTGCAAGAATTAGACGGCACCTGGGCATCACCAATTTGTCTGTTGCGCAAGAAATCTGGGGGCTCCGTATTTGTGCTGATATGCGTCGGCTAAACTCCATTTCTAGATTACCGGCTTTTCCCATTCCAAGAATAGACGACCGGCTCGAGGCACTTGCAGGGTCATCTTTGTTCTGTACTATCGATATATTCAAAGCCTAATTGCAGATTCCGGTTAATCCAGCTCAACGAGATAACGCCACGATGACCATTCTATTCAGTAATTGATGTGTTTCGGCCTGGATTTGGCACCGTCCAAACGTACCAAGCTGTTGAATATCGTTCTGGGACCTCTGGGAAAAGATGTTTGTGTGCATTATTTTTACTATATTATGACAAGGATTTGTCTAGTGTTGAAAAACTTGGACACAGTATTGCTGCGGTTGAGAGCCGCTGGACCGAAATTAAATATAGCAAAATGTCCGTTCTTCCAGAACAAGGCGAATTTTATCGGCTACGTGGCGTCCGAGGCAGGTCTATCCACGGACCCAGAAAAGGTCAGGAAGGTGCGCGAGTGGCCACAGCCACAAACCGCCAAGGAGAGAGTGCAGCTTCTTAGGCATGGCAGCTTACTTTCGCCCATTAATAATTTTTCTCAGATTTCCTCACTTCTTTTCGACCTCACCGGGAAGGGTGTTCGGTTCGAGTGGTCGGCTGTGGCTGCAGATTCATTTCATAAGGTAAAACGAGCGCTAGTGGACGCGCCAGTCTTGGCTCTGCCTCGTTTCCAATCGGACGCCGGCTTGTTCACTTCGGAGTGCGACTCAAGTAACCAAGTGGTAGGAGCGGTGTTGCTCCAAGAGCAAAATGGACAGGAGAAGGTGATTGCTTGTGGAAGGCACAGGCTGACAAAGTCCCAGAAAAAATTACTCGGTCACAAAACGAGAGCTCTTGGCTTGTGTAGTGTTCGTCCAGGAATATTCCCATTTTCTGGAAGGCACGCATTTTCGGCTGCGCACGGATCATGGCACTTTGCAATGGCTGCTAAACTTTTTTAAAATAAAAATGCCACTAGCATGCTGGCCAGGTGGTTTAATATTTTGGGTAATTTTGCTTTTGAGGTTCTCTATCGCTCTGGAGCTCAGAATTCTATGGCTGACGCCCTCAGTCGCACACCAGCCGACACAACTGACGTTGCATTCCAGACAGACAGTGCTGCGAGCTGCAACAGGATTGCTGTCGCTGACTGGCCATTAAGCTACACTCAGTCCGGGTAGCCAAGTCCTTTTCACTGATAGATTCGCGAACAACGTGACACGATCGGTCCACTTAAGAAGAGCGTCGTCGATGCGGTTGGCTGCGCTCCGGACGGTGCGCGACCGTCTGACGGGGGCGTGACGTCACCACGTCAGGGCAGGGTGTGCCGCACACCAGCCAGCTTGATGCCGAGCTCCGACCTGGACAGGCTGACCCTCGTCACCGCGCCGACTGCGTCTGACGCGCGTGATTTATGGCGCCATTATAGACCACCACGTGACCTGTCAAGTGACGATTTCACCTCACAAAAACCGAACCGGGGAGCTCAGTAGGTTGGTGGCTGTCTCCTGCCATAGTTCACACGCAACAGCATATCTGCTCAAATTCCCTCGGCACAGCCAGCCGCACATTGGAAGTTTGGTATCATTCGTGGTGATTGGTTTTATCTGCCGCAGAAAACGTGGTCGTATCCTGACGCGGTGGTGATGCCTTTTATGCCTGGTGGTGGTACCTGGTGGTGGTGACTGGTGGTAGTGCCTGGTGGTCGTGCCTGGTGGTGCCTGGTGGTGGTGCCAGGTAGTGCTGCCTGGTGATGGTGTCTGGTGGTGGTGCCTGGTGGTGGTGGTGATTGGTGGTAGTGTCTGGTGGTGGTGTCTGGTGGTGGTGTCTGGTGGTGGTGACTGGTGGTGGTGCCTGGTGGTAGTGACTGGTGGTTCTGGTGGTCGTGCCTGGTGGTGCCTGGTGGTGGTGCCAGGTAGTGCTGCCTGGTGATGGTGTCTGGTGGTGGTGTCTGGTGGTAGTGCCTGGTGGTGGTGACTGGTAGTGCCTGGTGGTGATGCCTGAAGGTGGTGTCTGGCCATAGCGCGGTTGTGATGCCATTTAAGTGCCCCGAAGACATGCTCTGATTCTAACGCCGTGCTGCTGACATTTGTAGTGCCCCAAAGACATGTTCAGATCCTAACGCGATCATACAGATATGGTGCCTATTTAGTGCCACAAAGACATGCTCTGACCATAGCGCAGTGGTGGTGCCAATTTAAGTGTCCCCGAAAACGTGTTCTGACCATAACGCGGTGATGGTGCCACCATGTGTGCCCCCCCCCCCGAAGACTCGCTCTGATCCGGGCCTTGCTCCAGGCAAGGTCGTGGGTCGGTGACCAGGACCTGGCGCGGCCCACACTTCGTAAACAGTCGTGTGCACCAACACCTCAAACACATGCAGGGCACACGGATTAACCACCACTGCACACGGTACGGGCACACAACACAAGCACAACAACCCACATGCGAAATATGACAGCCAACACCTCTCAAAACAACAACCCTTAACACCACATGGCATACCCCTCAGCAGAACATATTCAACGATACCCACACCATCGACCTCACAAACACACAACAATAACTAGTACCGGCCTATCACAACACAACACATATAAACGCCCAACACGGGCTCCACCCCACTACCACAGCGTGCAACACGCAAACCATCACCTACACCATCCCACATCACACACAGGAAATAAAACCACCACGCCCGTCACAAAAACGTCACAGAGCTGACTACGAACTAATCATAGACTTTGACTCGAACCTCTCAGACGACGGCAACGTTTGAGGCAGCGACTCCCCACACACAGAGCACCCCACATCGCTCACAACACGCGCAAACAACAAAGTAAACACAAACTATGTCTATAACAAAACATTCACTATCACCAATTGGTAGCAAATGTCTATAGGTGTTAACACACATCGACATCGATCAATGCCCAACTCTTAAACAACTCTTCTCTATCTATCTCTCTCCATCTTTCTATCTCTCCATCTCTCTCTTTCTCTCTCTCTCTCTCTCTCTCTATCCTTTTCTCTCTTCCTTTCTTTCCTTCTCTCTTTCTCTCTCTCTTTCTCTGTATATATATTAATCTCTCTTTCTCTGTATAGATATTTATATCTCTATCTCTCTCTTTCTACCTCTCTCTCTCTCTCTCTCTCTCTCTTTATCTTTCTCTCTATCTTTCTCAGCTTTTGGGTGTATCCCTGCCTTCGAAATTGAAGGAATCAATATCCAGCCTCCGCTGATCAGGCCCAGCTTTCCCCAAAATCTAGGGGATATATTGAAGGCGATGTTCATGCCTGGAAGTATTGCAAGGGATCACGGTCTTTCCTCGAAATAGTGTGGTGTGCGTGCGATGGCAGCAGCATAGATAACAGTCATGTGCAGGGGCGTGTTCAGAGTTTGTTGAATGGGACAATAATGGGGAGGCTTCTCGGGTTATTGTATCTTATCGAGCTGGGGCTAAGGTTTAGTTCTGCTTTAAATTTCTTTTTTAATTCCTGAGTAGGAATGGAGTTGGTTATGCTCTTCTAACTTCAGGTTCAATGTTCTTTGCTGTTGAACTATGTGGTCTTTTTTTGGGAGGGGGGGTCCCGGGCAACGCCATTTTGTGCGCTATCGCGTATTCGTGTACATCACGTTCACTGTTCGCGTTTTGATTAATACCACTTTGTCACTTTTTACAGTGCACTAACAGAATAAAAACACCTCCCTGCTTGAACAACAATAATTACTGTATTCATCACAGCGAGCATAACCACGGCAGCTTTCCCTTGACCAGATCTCAGTATAACAATTGTGCGGCATGCATCGGTTTGATACAGCAGGCAGCGTGCTTCCGACAGAATGAGCCGACAGCCGACTATCGACACTGTATACACGGACGTCAGCACGCCGGGGGACAGGGGGGACGCGTCCCCCAAATGTCATCAAATGAAGCATTGCGCCTATGGCGTTGTATGTACAAAAGATCGACCGAGAAAACATCCTTCGCCAACCCAAATCCGCGGTGCCGCCCACGCTGGATCGCTGCGCCGCAACGTGAACCAAAGGTACGGCTGTGAAGCCATAATCAACCCATACTTCCTCATGATTCATTACCTTATTGCTGGCGTATTAGTCAAGAAAGACCATCACTTAAACACGTCACACAACTGAGCAGGATATTCACGCATGTCGCTAAACATCCTGCAGACAGTGGTGTAGGAGCGACAGGAAAAGGGAAAGGCATGAACTATTCCTCCGCCTCCCCCGACAAATACGCCCACGTCCGCTGTCAAGGTTCATCTCACGAAGTCCGTCTGACGCACACAAAATGTAAATGAACAAAACAAAGATGACGGATAGTTCACAACCAGGCCTGGCATGACCCAGGCCACGCGGCCTCGACAAGACCAGGCCGCTGCTGCCCGGGCTTCGCTGCCCCGCTAGAGAGGCAGCCAAAACTGAAACATTTTTGTTGATAATCATCACCGAGCATAGAGTGTGCAGACGTGCCAGTTGCTACAAGGTGACCACAACATTACACATGCGTGGATACATAGACGGCGGGCGGCGACACAGCATGCAATAGTATCGGAACATAGCTACCATATGCTTCTCGATATGCTACAATAACTTCTCCGGGTGAACCAACAGGCGATTCAAACGAATTGAATCATACTGCATGTCGGTGCAACACCTTACCTGAACATACACTGCAACTCACTTTATGCACGTTTTCATCAGAAAATATAGCTCTCCCACACATCCACACACTGCATTATCACATTCATCGTGCCAGATGCGGACGAGGAAGACCCATCCGAATAAGTTCACAGCATCTCGCACACGCACGGATTCTACGAGACTGCTATGGCTTCAAAGTTCAGGATGGACACAGACATCTTCTCCAGCACACATTAGCAAGATATGCCCTCAGGGTGTAGCGTGCACCTTCAACACAGGCACATGCGCCCGCGGTGTCACTTATCACAAGTGAAAGCGTATCTACATCACACGTCGTTGCGAGACGTGCACACCTTCCGTTTTTGCGCGTGGTGTGCGAATGATCCGGGTGAAGCACGTGCCACGTACATGTCCTCGGTAAGTAACAGCCCGTGTGCACGTGCCGGCGGATGGGCCGCGTCGAGTGCAATCCACTCATAAGAAGTTCACAGGCCGTGGAGCACGTGCATCCGCCACACGGCGGGAATTTTCTGCGGCTGGATCGGTCGCCAACGAGCCCTGCTCCGGGCGGCGAACGTGGTCCGGTCAGGTGACCACAGGTGTCACTTGATGAAAATGAGTGGACATGGGGAGAGGGCAGCTACTGCAGAAGCAAAATGATTAAAGTGGTTCAAGCTTCAACCCAACTTGCATGATATATTTCAAGTGCCACGACTGTGGTCCACTAATAGTTTTTTTTTTCTAAAGCAAGGAATGTGCTCATCCGTTGCTTTATCAACTTTGGGGAGACATAGTTTTTCAACCAAGTGTGGGTGAGCAACATCCCGGGCACAATGACCATCAAGGGCTTGCAACACAGATAGAGTAGGCATCTACAACAAACAGGACTGAAGATGTAAACTGTGGGCAATAAAGCTATGGAGGAACTGAGCCATTGGCGGTCAAGACGATCACGGAGAGGGAGGGTGGGGCTTTTATGGTAAAGAAAGCGACATCACTGGAGTGTGACACCGGCAATACTAACACTAGTACTAACAGGTAACTAGTAGATGGGGTCAGGGTGCACGACCCGACCCATCAGCAGCACCATTGCCGAGTGGTAGTCCCAAACTAGGAACACGAACGGGTGGTCCACCTCGAAGTACTTGTCGGTGAGCCGGGGATCCGACGACGGCGCCACCTGGTCAGTGGGTGGCGCCACCTGCTCCACCCTCGAGGTGTCGCCACCGTCGCCAGACTCGTCGACCACCACGCTGGCGCTGCGGAGGTGGTTAGTGTGGTCAGATCGAGCCGTCACGAGTCAGATTAGGTCAAGACCTCTGATATCTGACCGGACGTGTGAGGCGCCGCACAACTCAGTGCGGCAATACACAGCCGAGCGCAACAATTGCCTGCCCTGTGGTGACATCGGGCACCTGATGAGACGAACGACTCTGCCGCTCGGCGATAGGCAGGTGACCTCAGAAGGCCTGCATGTATTGATAACGGAGCATTGCTCCACAATAGTGTAAAAGTCGGTTTGCGGCGGCATGACAAAAGGCATGGCAACATCGAACGGGCTTTGCCCCTTAGTAACGTCTGAGTATCTGAGACTGAGCCTGAACCGCACGGACAAATAGCACAAGTGCCAAGGCAACGCGCCCACAGTTCAGATGCTATCCGAGACCCTGCTCATTGCAGTGATGGATAAATAAAATCTGCGAATCATCAACAAGCAAGAACCCTATGCCTTTTTCAGGAGCGAAGTTGTGCCATGCTGAGGAACAGAGGCTGTACGCCTCCAAGAATGAGCGGCTTTATATTTCTCAGAAACGAGAGGTGCGCGTCTACACAGAATAATCACAGTGTGCTTCCCAGAAGCAGGCATTAGCTGCACATACACGCGAGGAACTAACCTCTAAGGATTCTGCAGACTGTAATTATAATTATGGATCGAGTGGACGTGAATAGATAACCCTCGACACTAAAAATATCAGCCATCACGTTCATGGACGCTGCATGAAAAGAATGGACCTAAAACCCAGGTTTTCCCCAAACCGTAGGTGTTAAAGATCCTGTGGTGAAGCTCAAGATCCGCCAACAAGAGATGCGCGCATTCTGAACCCGTAGCGTTCCCAGGGCAGCGAATATTCGCTGCCCATGAAGAGAGGATCGGCCCCGGATTTTCTTAAGGGGAGGGGCGACGAGTGGCGCGATCAAGACATGCTTACGAAAATAATTCCTGAGATATTCGGAGGAAACATTCATCCAAATCCAAAATATCGTTCAATTCCGGCACTGCCACCTTTTTGGCACAGTGATAAACTTGGCACAGCGATTTTGGCACACCGAGACCCGACTCCTGCTCTTGGGTGGGCCTATGCGGTGGAAGCATGGGACTCAGAGGTTCGACGCCCAGAGTGTACTTACGTGTAGAACAGGTTACTGGGGTGCACCCTGCCCTCGGGGTCGATGCCGGTGAGGTCGGCCGAGTTGGGGTCGAACACGTCGGTCAGACCCTGGGTCATCAGCACGGTGCGCAGGTCGCCCGAGCTCTCCAGCCGGAATCGGGGCAGCTTCACGTTCACGATGGCCTCCTGGCGGCATCCGGCGGCTCGTGAGAACTCGTGAGATGGCTCGTGAGGACATGGTGAGACGGCTCGTGAGACGGTTCGTAGGGACATGGTGAGACGGCTCGTGAGGATACAGTGAGACGGCTCGTGGGGACACACTGAAACGTTTTGTGAGGTACATAGTGAGATGGCTCGTGGGAACATCAGGAGACGGCTTGTGAGTACATAGCGAGATGCGTTCACGAACTGGATGTCTTCGAAGCTTTCCGATCGGGTTTTTGGCGTTGCCAATTTGTCAAGTCAACATCACTTGTCAGGTGGCAAGGATGTAGAGATCATTATAGAGTTGGAAGGCAATTCACTGTTTTCTGTTTAATCTTACAATGCCACATCTGAATTGGTCGTCGTCACCAGGTACGTTAACCCGTCCCGTCTCGGGGGGTCTTCAACCGCCCCCCAGGTTTTTCGCGGATAGCGGACGAACGGCGCGGAGTAGCGCGCCCAAATTTGGCATACCTTTTCCCATATTAATTTGACATGTTGATTAAAAATTTCTGGGGCAGGTCATCTAGGGTCAACGAGGTAGTCAAGGTCAAGTGAGGTCACCCCCAAAAAAGTTTAGCCAGTCGTCACGCTTTAACGGATAGATATTTTAATGAAACTTTCAGCATTTGCTTATCTTTACAGATGCAACACAACGTACGATTTGATTTTTTTTTCGTTTCTGACTACATATGAATTTTGCGTATTTGCCATCTTGGAGTTCAAACACATGATTCTGGTTAAAGTAAGCAATTTTTATTAGGGCAAGTTGACTTCCAATAACGTTTCACGGTCTCCTCTACCCATTGAAAAAAAGAAAATTAAAGAAAACTTGAAAACTCAAAATTTCGAAATTTCAAATGAATTTTTTATTTTTTTGGGGGGCCCAAAAAAAATTATAGCCCTGGTCAATTTCGCTGTCCTTTTCTCATTCCAAATATTTTTTCATATATCCCATAAAATGAACTCCCCAGAGTAAAAAACATAATGTAAGCCGTGAAAAGTCGTGAAAATCTAGCCCTCCTGGTGATGTCACTTTTGGGGATTTTTTTAGGGGTGGACCCGGACCTTACTTGTCGAGCGTTTTCCGATGACACCTCTTGCGTTTTCGTGTGATGCTTAGTTTGAATTTTAGAGGGTTTCAACCGCCCCCCCCCCCGGGACGGGGTGTGAGGATTTGACCGGAAAGACGGCGCGGGCTAAGGATGCATACTAATCACTTTGTGATTCGCAGACAAGCTTGCTGCTATTGAACTAAATTATGGACGCGGAAAAGTGGAGCGCGGGCAGACGTTTGACCATCAGCTTTGTTCGGGGTGGGGGAATCCGTGTAGGATAGGGAAGTGAATGGAAGCTTTTAGTTAATGTTGGGCCCTGTTTTTCCCTACCTTCCCGGAGAACAAAATAACGGAGCAAAATGACCGAGTTTTTTCGTTGTTGTTGGACATATATTGAAGCAGAGCTCCATTTCAATCTGGTGATTATTGAAATAGCAGTGTCGATATATATATATATATATATATATATATATATTATCAGGTCAAAATATTAACCAGAAAGTGACAATCACAACTGTAAAGCATGGCAGCAGTGTGTCAATTTCGGAATGCACCAATTCCAGGCCAAACAATTTTTCCTCGGCTTCGGTTTTGCTAATCCGATGTGTACCTGCCGTTTCAAACCTTTCACAAGGTCCAATTATAGTGACATTGAGTCAAAACGGTCAATCAACAAGAGGAAGACCGGTATTCCCCTAAGCAAGGACAACAGCAAGAGGCAGGGAAGCAGTGACTCCCGAGCGTGACTTGTGGCTCTCTGGGATGTCAGATGTTGAATGGGAATCAATGGGGGCTGTGTGAACTAGTCTCCCTTCCTCCAAAACAGCTACAGCGCTCTGACAGGTGATGGCGAGTGACAGGTCAAAACGAGTTTCCTGGCGAAACTCCTGGCTACGCCCCCGCCCTGCAAACACGCACGATCAATCAGCATCAGTCTGCATTATTTGTGAGGCTGGCGTGCAGAGCTTCCAGAAGGCGGTAAGCGATTTGAGCAGCACGCGTTCCACTGCGCCCCCGCGCAAATGGCCAGCAACCTGACGTTAGGGCAGGCACGGGCCGCCGGAAACACGCGGAAGGCGGCCAGTGTTAGTTCGCTGGGTCGGTGTTGCGGACGGTGTCCTACCCAACATTGGATACAACCGAAAAGGAATGTCCTCTTCGTGGGTTGATAGTAGCGAAAGTGTTCCAGCCATTCCTGCAGAGTTCTCTTTACATCGGAGGTGATGCAACATCGCTAAAGTGTGAGCTGGGAGCGCCACGAACTAGGTATGTGAGGGTGTATGCATCTCTTCAGAGTTGCAAGTGAGTTTTTTTCCTTGCACCTCTTGTTCGAGTTTTGCTGGTGCGTCCTGTGGCGAAATATCGCCATGTGAAGAAACAGGCAAGTACTTCTATTTGGGCATTACATGGTAATTCGGTCCACATCCTCGCAACATACATGCTTTGCCATTTGGTGCAATCTTATCACGTGACAGCAAAGTTGCGGATAAGAAGTATCGGGGTCAGCGAAGTCGGTTGCAGTGCACGTCTATGGCAGCATCATCGCGAAGCGGTGACGTTGCACAGAAGTGACATCACACAGAAGTGACGTCAGAAGCGGAAGGGTTTCCGTGACATGTCTGAGTAGTTTTGTTTTGACCTAATGAGCTCAGTTTCAGAGTTGATCGCACGCCCCACGAGCCGTATGATCGCACACCATGTCCACGCAGCGCCTTTTCGTTGAGAACTCCCGTTCTGTGGTGTGAGCGGAATACACCGAACAGTTCAAACGACCCTGTCTGGCTATCGTGCTTGCACCCAGTAGGCAGCAGACATCATCTGTCATCATCAGCAGAGTCATCTGGGACCGATGCCAATAATTGTCCGACGTCTTCACCCGCCATTCACCCGCTGAAAGAGTAACAGGGCCGCATATCGTGATGTACAGGAGGAGAGGAGATGACAGAAAGTGACGTGAGTGACGAAATGACAGTAATCGAATCGAACAGGGGCGTCGGTAGCTCAGTAATTAACCCATACCATCTCGGGGGGGGGGGGAGTGTCACTAACCGCCACCACCTCAGTTTTTCGCGGATAGTGAACGAACGGCCCAGGGCAGCGCGCCAAAATTTGGCATACCTTTTCCCACATCAATTTGGTATGCTGTACCAAAATGTTGAAGTCAGGTCATCTAGGGTCAACAAGTTAGTCAAGGTCAAGTGAGGTCACCTGCAAAAAAGTTCAATCAGTCGTCACGCTGGTTGAACTTTTCAGACAAATCACGGATACAGATATTTTAATACAACTTTCAGCGTTTGCTTGTCTTTAGGGATGCAACAAAACATAAAGGAGGAATTTTTCATTTTCCACGTTTTTAACTACTTATTAATTTTGCATATTTGCCTATTGGAGTTCAAATCTAAAATTCTGGTTAAAGTAAGCATTTTGTATGGGAGCAAATCGACTTCCAACAACGTTTCTCTGTCTGCTCTACTGATTGGAAAAGGAAAATGAAAGAAAACTTGAAAACTAAAAATTTGGAAGAAAAATTTTTTTGGTGGGAATTATATGACCCTGGTTGATTTCGTGGTCAGTTTATCATTCCAAATAAAATGTGTTCTTCAGATATCCCCAAAATGGACTCCCCAGAACCAAAAACATAATGTAAGTCGTGAAAAGTCGTGAAAATCTAGTCCCCTAGTAACGTACTTTTGGGGGAAGTTGTTTTGGGGGTGGATCCGGATCATACTCGTCGAGCGCTTTCCGATGACATCTCTTTCGTTTTCGTGCGAGTTTTGTTTAGTTAGTTTTGATTTTAGAGTTAGTTACTATCCCCCCGAGACGGGGTGTGAGGATCTGACCGGAGAAACGGCGCGGGCTAAGCTGATTGTCTGGCACGCTGGAGGTACGAGGTTCGATTCCTCGCGATGCCTCCCTTCCTACCAGGCTGAGAGGCAGGCGACCCCACACGACCTCAGCTGCTGAGTGCGTCGTAAAGCCACAAGCGAACCCAATCACGTCGGACAAAAAGAACGATGTTGACACCGAAGGGCCTGGGCTTAGCCGTGCGTCAACGTCAAGACCACCAGCCACTGGCGGCGGCGCGGCGGTACCTTGAGTGTGGCCAGCAGGGTGCGCAGGTTGTCCATGGTGAGGTTGGCCTCGAGCCGCGCCAGGCCGCGCTCCATGTCGTCAGGCAGCAGCAGGAAGATGGAGATGCGCCGCGTGTGCAGCGGCAGCTCCAGCACGCGCGACTCCATGTCGGCACTGTAGCCGAGCGGCAGCACGAAGCGGCCCGTCATCATGGGCACCTCGAGTCTGCCAACAGGAGGCCGCCTTGTGACTGGACTGTTGACACAACAGGTGTTATTGCCAGACTGCCGGCACACAGCGGGTTATTGCCAGACTGCCGACACACGAGTTATTCACCCACTGCTGACATATGGCGGTTTATTATCTCACTGCTGACACACAGCTTGGTCTAGCTCCGAAAGGGTTTTTGTGTTCCGTGAGGGGGGTCGTATATACTAATGAGTGTGTAGGCTGTTATCGGGGTGTATTTCGGCTAATAGCATATCTGCTGTGGTGTTGAAGTGTATCAGGCGGTGTGATATCGTGTTCTTTATACACAACGACTCCTCGTGTAGGAATTACTCCATCGGATGTCCATGCCCATTGACGTCTTCACATCTCCAAACGGTAGGATGTGAATTAAAGTCACCTAACAGTAAAATCGGTTTCGAGAGCTCAAAACAAAGAAGCTCCAGCTCATTAGATGGTAATGAAGTCTCGGGAGGCAGGTAAACGCTGCATAATGAGATACTTTTATGACCAAAGTTCACCCTAGCAGCGGCGGCTTGAAGGCGTGTGCTCATCAATAGTGGTTGCGAGGGAACACTATGGTGAATACCCAGTAGCACTCCATCATGGGAAATAGTGTCGGATGCTACTTCTTTTCGATGGAAGGTGTAGCATTTCACCTGAATTGCGGTGTCCGACGACAGCTTGGTCTCCTGAAGGCAGAACGCCACCAGACAGACCCTGCTCAGCACTGCCTGCAAGTTATGGGCACTGCTTCTAAAACACGTGCAGTTCCATTGTAAAACAGTCTGTATAGAGGGCTATGTTAAAAGTGGTTAAGCCATGTTGATTCATGGCGAACCAGCCTGGGCCCACGGGTTCGATATTATGCGCGCTCGCGCCCTCGGACTGACCCCGCCGGTCGGCGAGACTGACCAGGGCGAGGCACGCTTCCGGCCTGCCTGGGGAGATGCGGGAGGTGGCCCCATCACCCTCGCAGTCTCTGCGATATGGAGAGAGCTGGCTTGGAGAGTTGGGGAAGATGGGGGCAAGCCCCGAGATCCTGTCTCCCTATATTTGGCGACGTATCCTTGACCCAGCTCGAGATGTCCGGCCTGAAGCCCCATTTTCCGGGGTCCCTGGGTGGACCTCAATCGGTAGGCGTGATCGGGTCGTTGAGGGTGCTACTTCCGGCACCCGATCGGGGGCTACGCCCTTCTCTTCGGAAATGGTTAGTGGGGGAGGGATAGTTGGGGTGGTTGGGGAGGGTGTAGGGATGGGTTGGGCAGATTTAGGGTTGGTGACGGCGGCAGGTAGGGATTAGATCCTCGTCGTGGGTTCGACGCGACTCTGAGACATTTGTGTCTCGAAGCTTGGTCCCGGAGAGCTCTTGGGCTCTTTCCTAACGGCAATGGAGTGCTGGGCGGAGGGGGAGGCAGAGAGGGGAGTGCTGGAGGTAGGGATTGAAGTAGCTGGGGGGAGGGGTTGGGTTTGGTTGAGTATGGACGAGCAGGTCTTTTTCCTCGCTGGACCTGGACCCACTCTCCTTGAGGAGCCGTTACAGGGTCCGCAGCCGAGGACTCTCTCACCACCGTCTGGGGAGAGGACACAGCTCTTTCTCCGATTGGTGTGCACTCAATACCAAAGGCAAGCATTATGGCACTGAGTTGAGCTGTAAGATGAGAGGCACTCATGTGTGTGTGCGACTGCATCAGCGATTGTTGTGTGATGTTGGAGTTCAGCTTCACCTTTGCTGCATATCATGTTCTCGAATGTGCTGCCTCGTAGATATCACGCGCCTCACGGAATGTGATCTTTTTGAAACTTTTTATTAGAACTATTTCATTTTCTCTCAATAAAATTGGACAGGAACGATCAAAGGTGGTACGGAGTGTTTGGCCTGGGCCTCAGTTTGAACAGTGCGGACTCTCCGCTTCACATTTATCTTGCACATGCTCTGCAGATCCACATCGCCCACATGTTTCTCTGATCGAACAATGTTGTGGCGTGTGACCAAAACGGGAGCATCGGAAACACCTCATCGGATTGGATATAAATACGCGGACCTTCCCACGGACATACCCGACGAAGATAAACTCAGGAAGATCTGTCATGTGAAAAGTTAAGATGATGTCGTTTGTTGGTTGTAATTCCTGTCCTTTCCTAATTGAAATTATACGGGTCTCTACTACACCACACTCGCTTAGGCCATTCACAATGTCGGCATCCGAAACATCTCGCAGGTTCTAGCAGTTAATAACTCCTTTTGAGTATTTTTTG
Source organism: Imbricaverruca yamaguchii (assembly GCA_034440575.1). NCBI lineage: Eukaryota > Metazoa > Arthropoda > Thecostraca > Neoverrucidae > Imbricaverruca > Imbricaverruca yamaguchii. The sequence continues at coordinate 1,944,788 of JAOTOL010001614.1, forward strand.
GTGTTGTGGGGCTGAATCTCGATACGTGCGGTGGCTGTTCGCCTGCTGGTTTCATGCCGTTTAGTGTACGCTATTCCTGTTGCATCCATCGCCATCCTTGCATCGTCAGCAGTTTTAAATTCAACTTCAAGCCCTCCGCTTCTGAAATTTTCACACCTTAGCACCAATCCAAGCTTGTCACACGCTTCCTTCCTTTGGAATGGGGTAAGCAGCGAATGTTTCACATTTTCCTCTAATGATTTTACAATCAGAATACGAGGCAGACCCACTTGGTGGCCGGGACCTCCATGCACTGCACTCATAGTCTTGGCAGGTCGGGTTGTCTGTCCCCTATTGGAAAGGGCAGGTGGGTTGCTTTTTTATGTTGGAATTTGTCATGAAGTGTTTCACAGTTTCCACCCCACGGGCACCCCACCGCATAGAGCCCTACTGGGGGACGCCTGGGTCCTGCGAACGGGAAGTCGCCGGGCGCCCGAGGAGCTATACGGGGCAGGCGGCCCCTTCGCCTGGCCGGGAGAGATGGACTCACCACCCCGACCGGGATCCAGCACGGCCCACCCCTTGACCCCGGCCGGCCGGGCCGGCGGGCACTGGGAAAAGTCCCAGGCCCCCAGTCAGAGACGACCAGCCACTTGCCCTGTGTGAGGCCCCACGGGCCCGCCCGCCCCTCCGGGATATCGGGACCAATGAGGTGTATTGGTCCCCCGTCACAGCTAGCACCGTGCGACGAGGGACTTCAACCTCCAGGACTCTGTCAACCCCGGGGGACGGGCCGAGGGGGCGCGTCTACCCCGATAAAACTGAGCTGGTGGGTAGGATCGAGGAAGTTGTCTTACCTGCCCGTAGTAGGGAGAGTACGTGTTGCAGTGACTGGTGAAGGGTGTGGATGTTGAGATGGGATTGACATTGGAATGGGAGCGTGAGGATGGAAGGATGAGTGAGGCACTCCTATTCTGGCCGCTCGCCGGATCACAGATGGACTGGAATTTTGGGTCCTTATGGCACTTAATCTCCCCACCGCGTAAAGGTGGTGCCTCGTCGAGGGGATAAGCAATTGTATGAGGATAAGCTTGCTTAAAGCACCGTTTCCCGATGCGCTCTACCCATTAGGAAAATAAAAATTCAGAGACTTGAAAACTTTAAAAACCACATTCCAAAACTTTTAATAAGAATGGAAGATTTAATAATTAAATCAAAAGATTGAATAATTACTAACCGAAATAATATTTTGGGTGAACACACAGATTGAGAACGTGGTCGATTTCGCGCCGCCCTTCTGGTTAAAGACGTTTTGTTTAGAATCTTCCCAACAATTAATTCATCAGAAGCAAAAACAAAACATGACATCTCTCATGAACACATGAACCCTCCGATGACGTCACGTTTTGAGCGGAGAACACTTTGGTGCTGTTTCAGGCCATACTCGTCCGTTTTCTGATGCCACCCCTTTTGTTTCCGTGTGCTGCTTAGTTTTGAAATTAGAGGGATGGGTGTAATCAACGGAGGATCCTCCTCGAGACTGGGTGAGAGGATCTGACCGGCAAGACGGGTCAATGTAAACAATTGAACGTTGCCCACTGGTGTTCACTGACGAAACAGGTTCGAATGTAACCTTCGCCATCTTAAATGGGGAGGATGCTCGCCGATGATCGCTGTCACTTCGCTTCATTAATTGTGCATTCAATGAAACATACTTATTCAAACTAGTTGCAAAATTGTAGATGGAAATTTCGACAAAAAACGATAGTCTGCATTGATTAATTGATTGATTGATTGATTATTTGGGCTTAAGGGCGCATCGACTGCTAAGGTCATTTTGCGCCCAAATAGTCTGCATTGAAACCCATGTTCAGGTATGCACGGCATCTCAACAACATCGTGGCAAGAGTGCACGGAGGATAACCCTCGTAGGTACTGGTATGCTGTGTGCCGAATATGACTATGATTGGTTGGAATTTTTACGACGTATAGCTAGTCCACTCGCAAATGGTATGGCTTAAGAGTGTCTGCATCAAAAGCAATGTCCTTAGCGTGATTCCAATTGCGCGAGCAACGAGTTGAGCGCATGAACTGCTGAGGGAAGGTAATCACAGACACATTTCTTCACGAGATGGCATGCTTAAATACGACGGATTTTTCAACCATATGCAGCGTTAGCTTTACTCACAATCTCTATTCACGCATTTTTACGTGCCAAACCTCACGTGCCAGAATTCCGTACTGAGCACGCAAGCCAAACTATCATCTCAGAAACGCTATCAGTAATTTGGAAGATGAAAAATAAGCTGATAATGCTTACAAGCTTAAATGTGCTCATCAAATTGATGTGGGGCCCGGATGATACTTTCCTGGTGCAAGCATGATCTGGTATTATGACTTAGTTCTCGGAGGCTCTCCAAAACCCTTTAATGCCACCCGGAAACATTTAAGTGGCGAGTAAAAATCACAAATGACTTCATTACCTACCAGGATGGCGCCACTTACTTCCCTACAATGCGCCGAGTATGTAATTGCATCCGGCTCGCGGGGGGGGGGGAGGTGGGGGGTCTCAGGAAGGTTAGTGGCTCTGTTTGATGTACGGGGTACGGAATGTGAAATATCAGGGCAGCCAGGCTGAGTTGATGATGGCGAATTGTGGTACGAGAGGCCCAGTAACAAGTCACTTGGTGGTACTACTGAGCAATTCTAAGCCATAGGGAGAGGACTGTCGTACCAACATGCTTCGCAATTTGCAAAATTCTTTCAGATCTTTCCTTCACATAATAATCATTCTGGTCCAATCTACATCTTTAGAAGGTCAATGCTATAAAATGCTCGCAATTGGGAGGCTAGGAAACCAAACAAGGGGATGGGAATATAATTCATCGATATTATAAGGTACTGTGAATGTTGACTATTTTGTATCTTATGTCGACAAAATGGTACCTGGGTGGGAATAAGTCATCATGAATGGTCCAAGGCATTATTTCATACCCATGCATGCAAATCTAAAACAGTCAATGGTGTAGCCTGCAGCTCATGAACGGGATGGGTGTTGCATGTTATTTGCGGATGATCCTTCTCCGTTATTACCACAAACACGTTTCATGTTGTCACTCCTGCATACTATTATTACTTACCGCAAGGATCTTGTCTGAATGCGTCGTCGGGGACCTATACTAGAGAGGATCCTGAGAGTCTTTTTTGGGAGAGCTACCACAGTTATTTGCCATACGTTTATTATAATCGTTTGCCCCGAATTCACTCCTCTTCATCCTTCATCAGCCATTGGCAAAGTATCATGCTCGTCGCATCATGGCTTGTAGGGGTTAAATTCGGTATGTCCTGAATGCCTCTCACCAATTCCTGGATTCTTCATCAGGAAAATCTAGCTCCGCCACCGCTTGTGATGCGTTATTGCTGTATATTCTTGATTCATCGACCCTCCGTACGTAAATGATAACGCTTGGAGAAAATTAGTAACTTGTTGCTCTTCTTGTGTCCCCTGGATCCTTCCCCGATACGATGAGGATGCAAATAAGCATTCGTAGATTAGCAATGTAGAACGAGCAGATAAATTACAAATTATAGTCACCAGGCCGATGAAACGATGAAAATATTCAGATGCAGGTCGCGTTCCTATGTTTTCGCAAGTATCGGTCGGTGATGCTTCTCACTATTCGTTCGAGGAGCCGCTGCTGATGTAGGCACGCCACTAAGATTTGGCACGAAGTAGAGATAGGAGGTTAGGAAAAGTTACGAATTTTAAGCTTCGATCACAAAGGCTTAAACAGGAACAAAGGGAGCAAAGCGAGCGACAGACCATAAATCACATAGAGGATGAGGGGAGAGAATCCGTTTCCTATTCAAGTATACATTGAAATATGGTTAACGTAGCTGTGAGAACTCCGTGAGGGAGGTAGGTACTTGAGTGGCAATGTACGAAAATGGACATCCGTCCTAACCCACCGGGCCGAATGTGATACACGGCTTCTTTTTCGAATCAATTTGGTGTTTGGTCCTTTGCAAACACAATGGCAACGGTTATGCTAGTGGGACATAAACCTACTATTATAACAGCTCGCAGATTTGTCGGTGAAGTCAATTAGAGCGCACTGAAAATCCTTAAAGTAGCCAAGTCTGGTGTGTTGTTCTTGATTCACTTAAGATGATCTTCACCTGGTTACCCCTTCCCCCCACTAAAAAAAACCCCCTTTTTTTTTTTTTTAAACAAACCCCCCCCCCCACCCACCCCCCCCCCCTTTCCCCAAAACCCCTCTTTTTAACCAAAAAAAATACACTTTTTTTTTAAAAATTTTCCCCCCCCTTTTTTTTTTTTTTTTCACCCGCAATTAATTATCCATGGCCCATTTGTGAATGGCCTATACCAAATGCACTTGGTCGCATATCATTGATGAAACTGGGATAATGTAGCATGTGCGTTATCCCCTGTCATTTTATATTTTTTTTTTTTGTTTTTTTTTTTTTTATCCTATATTTTCCTTTTCCATAATTTTTAAAAAATTTTATTTATTTTTTCTTTTTTTATTTTTTGGTGGGGGTGGGGTTGTGGGAGGAAGGGGGGTTTTTAAAAAAATTAAAAAAAAAAAAAATTTTTTTTTTTTTTTTTTTTTTTGCCAAAAAAATAATTTTATTTTTTATTTTAATTAAAAAAAAAAAAAAAAAATTTCAGATGGTTTCTATAAGTCATCTAACCACTCACATAGAGCTACTTTAAACATATAATTGTTTTGTAGTGTTGTGCTATATTCTGAACATGAAAGTGGTTATGCAGGATTACTCACTGTAGTGTTGTGGTACCATTATTAGTAGCCACTAAAATACTGGTTTAATTGCCAAAATATCGACCTGGTAATTTTAGAAATATGTGTTTTAGTTAATATTTGACTTCTTGATTTCATTTCAATGAAAGTTGATTATGTGGTTAAATGTGACCACTCTCACCTGTATGTGTGGATGTGTTTAGTTTCATTATTGCGTTTTGGTGTTTGTGACGTTTTGCACATTTTTACCTGGCGCTAATGGGTTGGGATAGTTTGGCATTTCTTAGCTTCTCATTTTAGATTGAATTGTTCTGAATGTGTTTTTTAAATTGGAAGCTAATTTATGTTCCCTTCTGAAAAGAGGCAAGGCTGGAGCTGTGTGAGTTTTTACAATTGCACCTGCAGAAGAAGATTTGCATTTTAGTTGAGGTGGCATTTGAAGAAAAATTGTAAATGCATGTTTCTGAATGTCATTAAGATGATATGACCATTGTATTCCAGCGCAAATGCATGCTTTTCAGTTCGTAAGTGAAGTAATGTGAAATGTGTTCCTTTCAGTGGGGTAATTGGTAATGAAGGATAATGTTAAATGCATAAACAGTGCATCCAAACCAATGTCATCCATTGAATATCTTTGATATCACATATGCAACGATGCTGGTTAGTTATCACCACAATCCTTCCCCAGTCCAAACCTAACCTACCTCTTTTTCAGGAAAAACACTGTTGTTTCTATTCTATCCTACAAATTCCAAAACCTTCATATTTATATATAAGAAGCCCAAATGAAGACATTTTTAGACAGATGTATGGACTGAATTATTGAAGCTTACTAGCAACTTCTTCCCAGTATCCTAAAAATAATTTTCCATAAACTGTGTTGAATGAAGAACAAGGCTCTTTGGGAGTAGTGAAAGATCAAAGAAGACAGGATAGGCAGTCATGCACGGAAAGCCAAACCAGGTTTAATTATACCAAAAATGAATACATATATTTGCATGTGGCTATTTCTAATATTTGTATCATGATATTCCAGCAGAATAATGGCCAGCCCTTTCTACATGGAGTAAGGATAACAGATTCAGCCTAGGATACAAAATTTATGCTTCCATTAACTGAGTTTCCATGTCACGAGGTGAATTAATATACCGTGCACAATTGATTGAGTGTGTAATTAAGGTACAACGGATCTACCATTTCCTTCGTGAATCACGTTCAACATCCAGAATACAATATCAGTAGGTTTTAGATGACCGAACATGAGTATGTTTAGAGGTCCAACATAGTTGTTTAGGTTAGATTCAGTTGATATTTTTGTAATGTGACATCAGTGTTCTTTGTTAGCCACCAAAACCCCATTTCCCCACATTTTCCATATTTTCCATATTATTCCATATTCTCCCACACTTTCCATAACCTCTTACGTCTTATCGCGTGGGGGATTGCATGTACTGTCATTGTCAACATTAGTGTTTTCCTAGTGTTGGAAAAATCTTAGTTGAATGATGTTAATGTTATTTTTGAGTGAAATTACTTTTTTCTAGATATCAGCACGTGAACTTGAACTGCCGATTTGCTGAGATTTCATTTCCCGTTGAAATGAATATCAGCTTCCTTCAAATCACATCGATAATGATGTGAATTGAAGGAATGTTAAATGCTAAACGCGACGGTGGGGGAGGGGGAATGATGTGTGGCCTGGTCCATGGCCAGAAAGAAACCAGCGGACCGATCGCTGGGCACCATTTGCGTATCCCGAAGATGAACCACGATAAGCGTTCTGGACTCACCTCCAAAGCCTTAGCGGCCTGACGGTCCCCACCGAGGAATTCTTCCACACATTCAAGAGATGATGCAGCGTTTTGTGTTCACCATGCCCAAGAACCCAACAATCTCAGCAGACATCCAAAGGTCATTGAAAGTTTCCGCCAGGTGTTGGAATCCAGATTCAATTCCATAGACAAAATATAATTAAGTGCTTTGCGAGATCCGGACATTTATTCATCTCGGGCTGGTGAACAAGGTGAACGTCGCCAAGCTCGCAAACGGCAGCAGCGGAAAGCCGAGCAGTTTGTTCAGCGACTGCGAAGTATGGGCCGCACTTGGGCGATACTCCACATTCAGATCAGTGTTTGAATCTTTCATTGTTTGGACGTATTCGTGCATCACCTGCCGTTGATCATATAGCAGCATATCAGACTTTCTACACAAATATTACACGAGACTAAACGTACGTGTTGCAGTCGCACCGAGTGTATGTCAAGTCAACAACTGATATGTGCCTGTGTTTGTGAAGGCGGTAGAGCGTAGCCTGTCGTTTACACGTACTCATCGTCCCACTACGGTGTTCGTGAGTAGTCTGTGTATGTATGCTTCAGTTGTTCTCAGCCACAGATGTCACGATGAGAATGTTCCATCTATTCTTGCCAGTTCGTCCGATTTTATAAGGTGCCAGATATGTACGTACTGTAATGTTAGGTATTGTAATGTATTGCCGCAATGCAATCTCATTAAGTACCGTGGCTTATCTACACCTGCTACCGATAACCTCTTATGTCACGCGTTTGGTGAGCCGCGGTAGCTTAGTCCGTAGGGTGTTGGGCTCTTGACCGCAAAATTATGGGTTCGAGTCCCGCAACCAGCGGAATTACCGAGTCCATCCGCGACCAATCGGTTTGAGAAGTTGGCGACGCTATATGGCCTAGAGTTAATTGCGTCGTAAATGAACCGGTTCTTTTTCTGCTTCATGTGCCTGCTTCTAATATATGTCTTGCGTTGTGCTTCCCCAACATGTCGTTTTAATACGCACCCTGCTGGGCGCCGGAATATATATATTCATGTGCGCAAATGACGAACGCAGTCCATGCGCCAAAAATGCACATTCACTTCCACCACAGAGTACACAAGCGAGAAACAATCGGCAGTGGGAGCGACGGCCTTCCCATCTTGGCAGTCTCGTCTTTTCCAGATGCATGCTCATCGTCTTAAAGTCTGATTGATAAACAACTTTTGTTGCCGTATTTATGTCGTGCTGTACTGCAAAATGCGTGATTTTTTATTTAAAATTTAGTCCCAGTTGTTGCTGGGGTGGGTTTAGGAACCAGGGTTCTATTGCTGCAGAGCTCGTCGCGTGATCTCTCGCCCCACCACCCGATCCACGAATTCCTTTTCAACGGCAGAATTTTGATCGAAAGTTTAACTGCCGTCAATACACCGACACGGCCGCCCGGTAGCTCGTCCCCGACCTTATCGGGCCAGCTGCCAACTCACACTCCCGGCCGGGGCTAAACGCGAGCGCGCGAAGCGACTCGAACCCTGTGTTGCCAGGACAGGGGAGACCAGCACAGGCCAGCGCTCTAACCAACTGAGCTACCGGGTGGCATTTCAGGTTGCCGACGCGAATAAAGAAATCATATTTTAAAAGGAGAATGTTTTCTTTAGTTTAAAGTAGAACACATTTAATTCAAAAGATGTGTGGTACTACGTGGTAATTTTCCATTCCAACCACAAATTGCTGTGATTAAGTTGCTTCCGAGCTGGTCTGGCATGAAATTGCTGTTACCCATGCATTATTGCATGCATGACAGAAGTTTGATTCACATGGCGTCAGCGACTCAGCCAATTCATTTCGACTGAAATGCCGAATAACGGTGTGCGAACATGGGCAAGCCACGGTGGGAATGAACCGATGCTTCCCCAATTTTGCCAAGTTCCGCGTTAAGCCTTTGACAATGCATGATAATCGAACTGAAATCCTCATGCGGGCATCTAAATTCGTCTTAGCGCTTACGGGTTCACAGTTGTTGCCGAATCTAAATCGAGCGTTCATGGTACGAAAAGCGTGATTTTTCATTTTGCGCCGGCACTCCGAAAGTTCGATTGTCACCGAAATATTTAGCAAACTCTGCTCCTGTCAAGATGCTTGTCGCAGTCCTGGTGGCTGTGCTCGCCTGTATCGTAAAGGCATGAGCCGAGCTTGAACTGGCATCGCTCTGACTCCGCTCGGGTCCAGTTATTTGACTGTTCGGCAGCATGCACAATTGTTGGTTTTGTCATCTTGATAATCATGTACTGTTATTATAGGCACACCTCGAGGAGCAGGACTAATGTTGGTCGGCATGTACTGGTGAGAGGAAAGGGAACGTTAGTTTTAGCTCAATATTTGCAATGCACTGGCCGTAGTGCCACAAATGACTAAATTCGGGAATCCTGTCTCCTGTCCCACCCCCGATGGTCCACCGCCCGTGTCGAAGGGACTTGGGCCTGACACTGCCTAAGCGGTGACGTGTTCCGTAGTTCCTATGCCTGGCTGATTGAAGAGTGCCCAACCATAAAGTTAAGGTGGCAGAACCCCAGCCTTGCAGAATATCTGCGTATTTCCTTATCTTTATGAAAAGATCGTCCCATGTGAACAGTGTCTTAATTCACTTCGCTTATTAAGGACTTCCCACAGCGCGCAAAGCTGCCGGCCTCCGGCTCGAACCGGCTACCTCCGAGTCGGCAAACCGACGCGCTACCAACTGCGCTACCAACGGGAGTCGCTCGGCCCGCTTAGTTAAATAGTGTCGATGGATATGACATGGGTCTAAATAACACCATTTTACACAATAACTAACACATTCATGTGAAATTCTCCCATGATTATCGAAATACCATGAAACAAGGTTTCGATGACGCATAATTTTCACCACTCACTTATACTTGTTAGTCGGAACGTACGCGGAAAAGTACCATTTCTTGCTGTCGTGATAATCTGCTGAACCCAAATCAGCGCCCAGATGACGTCCGGGCTGCCAATGGACATTGACAGGGGCCGATCCGGACATGTCATCTAGTCTGAAAGCTTTGCGTAATTGGCTGATTCTTTCCCGTATTTTTCTGAGGCGAATGTGTCCCGCTTTTCACCACATATGTCAGAAACGTAATCACAAACATTTTTACCCAAAACAACTTACACAAAAGTGCCTGTTCAATTTATTGCAGACAAAATGCTCAGATCAGAGTGGTAAGCGTCATGGCCGTTCACGGGGTGGGTTTGCATTTTGCATGTTGCAGGCTAACATCTTGGTCGAAGATGCGAATAGATCCATCCAACGACAACATTTCAAAGCAATCTTCACAAAACGTGCAATCTAAGCTCAACACGAGCTGGCACCAGCTGGCATTATGCGACACCGGTAATGCCCGGGGAGTATCTCGAAGCAAACAGGTCCGAAATCCCGTAGTGTGTTCAAACACAATCAAAGCTTTTTTCCGTCAGTGGAAACATTTTCTTCCTCCGCTTCCCAAAATGTTCTGGCTGATCAGAAAAGCCCACCATCCATCACACCAACGCCACGGTGGAATCTGTTAGAAGGCGTTTACAGCGCTACGAAGTACAAGGCGCTCATATGTGTGGGTAGGTTTTGGCATAATCTTTCACATGGGTTTCTGCGGCGATATTAATATCATCATCATGTTAGTAATCAGTTTGGACTGCATTGGTAAAGATAATGATGGGCAACCTGTCCATGGTTTTGCCACGACAGTGGAAGATGATTTGCTACTAAAAGAGGAGAGTGTTACAAGATGTTCCTGTCAGTAGCCAAAGCAACCTACAGAGCATTGTTAATATTCTTTGCAGGGATGACTTACACTTTCGGTCTGTTTTTTTTTGCGGGGCCGCACCCCACCACATTTGCCTTGGCCTGCCAGCTTCTGCTCTCTTGACATGGAACCCTATGGGTTGGGTTCCATAAACCAAATTGACATCACTCACTGCCTCCATGCAATTGGTTTCCAGACTTCAGCCATAGCTCACGGGATGTCGGATGCGTAAAGGGTGATAATTCAATTATTTCCAAACTTCACCCATATTTTACGTAATGCCGGATGCGTGAAAGTGATAATTAAGTAATTTTCTCGAAAATAAATGAGTGTCAACTCACTTTAATATCCAACATAGTGACAGATATGTTTTACGAAAGCCCCAAAAAGGTGTCTCGGAAACTGGGTGGGTAAGAGACCCCTCCTGCGGGCATCATTGCGGGCGGGCATCATTAGCGGCTATAGATGTCGTGTCGTGACTATTTCTGTCGTGATGTAAATATTCGTAAAATAAATATTTTGCGGTCTGATTGTTGTGTAAGAAGAACTCTTACTTTAACAATGGTTGTTCATTCTGCTAGTTATCATGAAAAATCCGAAACGATATATATGTATTTCATTATTGCAATGCACTAGTGCGATTTATGTAGCTGTTATCATCTCCGATTTCGAACGGTCTAGTCTGATGGTAGGTACTTGATTGCAAGGACTTCACCACGATGCGCATAAGACACCCCAAGGCATTTTGCAGTGCAAGACGAGTGGGTGTCTTAAACTTCATGGTCATGCTTCAACGAATCTATTTGCGCGGTCGGTTGTAATTCTGAGTGAAGACGAGAACGAAGTCCGAAAGAAAAATAAGTGATATTCACCAATAACTGATAGTTCTTGTTATAACCTAATGAGTGAAATCGGCAAAAACTACATTGAATGCACAATACATATTAGTGACTTCGCATAAAACTGTCAACCTCTACTTAGTCCTCTTGCTTCACGTCACGTGAAAAATACTTCCATTTTTTAGGAACACGAACAATTTCTAAGCGTTTTTCTGTGCACGCGATTTTTAAAATGACATCTTGCCGAACCTATATGTCTTATAACACTCTCTACTACGATAAGTTGTGTACTTTCAATTCCGCAGAATAATGTTGGATATTTACTTATTTCATATCTATAAATTTAATATACTCACGATCATTTGTGGCGTAAAATAGTAGATGGGTGTTATTTTTTTCCGTTGGTGGAAGCTTCGACTCCTCCAAAGGCAATGCTCACCACCGGCAAGAGTAGCCATACCTCTCAGCCGGCATGTGCACGTTCCATGTCCTTATCCATTGAACAAGTTAGATGGCCAGTTGTGTCATCGTTAGTCGGCCAACGGATCTCTCCGCCACAATCAGCTAGATCACGTCCTCAGTGCAGGCAGCTGATCACGTGTTCTGCCACGCTCATCGTCTCGACGCTCCCGCTGATCATGTGTTCTGTCAGGCTCATCGTATCCACGTTCCAGCTCTGATGAGCGAGCCTCGGCCGGCTTATGACGTCACCGGAGCGGTTGGCACGTGCGCGGCAGGGGCCGCCGTCAGAGCGGCAGCGGCCTCATGGCTGAAGCCCCGGGCCCGGCCGGCCGCACCGCAGACCGTGATGGATTTGGCCGTGCAGACGACGCGCCAAATGCGGCGGCTGCGGCCCGGATTTGTCGCCAGTCGCGCGAGAGCAGCCGGGAGTCGCGGGGATCGCTGTGACGTCACCGGTTCGCGGCGGCAGATGAGCGCGAGGCGGACGTGACCGCCGGCCGCCCGGCCGCCACGGCCAAACATGGCGGCGGCCAGCATCCGGCGCTGAAGACATCGGACGCATGCGACCCAAAGTAACTGGAGCTTGGCACGTGCGGCTTGTCGACCTGCTAGCTCTGGAATGTCAGCAGAGCAGAGGTGCGACACGGCCACGGGTGTCCCCGCCACTGGGGTCCTTGTGGTCCGGACCTTATTTCGATTTGGGTTTTGATCGGCCTGTAATGCCTTTTGTGGGCATTCCAGGCGCACCAGAATAATCACAAGAGTTCTCAACATCTGCCAGTGGTAAAGACAGATCAAATGCAATGTCAAACGCACTATGAAAATCATGAGGGTTATCAGCGTTTGCCAGTGGTTAAGATAGGTAAAATGTCCAATGGTCATGGTCTTATCCCTCTATGTTCGAAATAGTTCCTAAGCCTGCGTGGGATGGACCACAACTGACATTTGATGATGGTGACGCTCTTGGACACTGCTATGGAGTACCTATGCACATGTGGGCTCGACTGCTGGTTGCCACTGTCCCAGCCGGTGACGGACGGCTGCCACTGTCCCAGCCAGTGGCGGACGGCTGCCACTGTCACAGCCGGTGACGGACGGCTGCCACTGTCCCAGCCGGTGGCGGACGGCTGCCACTGTCCCAGCCGGTGACGGACGGCTGCCACTGTCCCAGCCGGTGGCGGACGGCTGCCACTGTCCCAGCCGGTGGCGGACGGCTGCCACTGTCCCAGCCGGTGATGGACGGCTGCCACTGTCCCAGCCCCGCCCCAGCCGGTGATGAGCGGTTGCCACTGTCCCAGCCGGTGACGGACGGCTGCCACTGTCACGTCCCAGCCGGTGATGAGACGGTTGCCACTGTCCCAGCCGGTGGCGGACGGCTGCCACTGTCCCAGCCGGTGATGGACGGCTGCCACTGTCAGCCGGTCACGGCTCCACTGTCCCAGCCAGTGATGGACGGCTGCCACTGTCCCAGCCCGTCCCAGCCGGTGATGAGCGGTTGCCACTGTCCCAGCCGGTGGCGGACGGCTGCCACTGTCCCAGCCGGTGATGGACGGCTGCCACTGTCCCACCCCCCCCCCCCGGGGGTGAAGGGTTGCCACTGTCCCAGCCGGTGGCGGACGGCTGCCACTGTCCCAGCCGGTGGCGGACGGCTGCCACTGTCCCAGCCGGTGGCGGACGGCTGCCACTGTCCCAGCCGGTGATGGACGGCTGCCACTGTCCCAGCCCCGCCCCAGCCGGTGATGAGCGGTTGCCACTGTCCCAGCCGGTGGCGGACGGCTGCCACTGTCACAGCCGGTGATGGACGGCTGCGACTGTCCCAGCCGGTGATGGACGGCTGCCACTGTCCCAGCCCGTCCCAGCCGGTGATGAGCGGTTGCCACTGTCACAGCCGATGATGGACGGTTGCCACTGTCCCAACCAGTGATGGACGGCTGCCACTGTCACAGCCGATGATGGACGGTTGCCACTGTCCCAGCCGGTGGCGGACGGTTGCCCTGACACAGCCGATGATGGACGGTTGCCACTGTCACAGCCGATGATGGACGGCTGCCACTGTCCCCCCCGGGGGTGAGGGGGTGCCCCTCTCCCCCCCCCTGATGGGGGACGGGGGGGGGCAAACTCGCAGCGCATGGGCCAACTCGGATCGTGGTGAACAGCAAGACGTACATCGATGCGTCCGTGCGTTGGAAAATTAGAACACATGTTGCGGTTCGAGTTCTGCTGGCTGACATCAGGCGGTGGCGTCAGGCCAGCGGCCTGCCTGCTTGGAAGGGGTGGGGCACCCATCGCCTGATCAAGCCCACTCAGCCACTTACGTCACACCCGGCAAGCCGAGTCGAGGATAGAAACACACACCGGAGTGGATTTCCCCGCCTGTTTGGCAGCGCAAAGCTTGGACAATAACTTGACGGCTTGACAATCGGCCCGTCTGGGAATACCGCTTCACGTCAGCATGCCAACACCGATATCACGGTCATGCGGTCATGTTCACGGCTGGAAACCTAGCTGAAGACCATCCATTCTGCCTATGGCACACTGCGAAGAGAGTGCACGACGAATGACGTGAACGAAATTTTGGCAAACGAATGACGTGAAAGTGCATACAGCAGTGCGCCGTTTAGCTCTGCCTGCAATTACAATATGGACCTGGTCCGCGAGTGCTGGTGAAAAAAAGGCCTGCCAGCAATGGCGCAGAGCTGACAGCCAAGGTTGCCAAACAAACAAAGGTAGCGAACATCGTCCTTGGATCCAATGTTTTCTCCGTCAGTAAATTAGACGTTCGTTTTACGTGACATTTTTCACTGCTTCAGGGAAACCATTTAACAGCGAACACTGATGTCTGATTTTTGAGAATGGAAATGCTTATCACGACAACAAACATTGTTTTTTTTTCTTGCTGCATAGTGCTGTGGATTGCACCGTTAAGTACCAATTCGTACCAGGAATGTAATAGGAAAGTTGCTCGGATAATGTCCAACACAGTGATCCACTTCCAGTAATATGGATGGACGTTTGTTTCACCCAGTCAGCTTTCATTCATTCGCTTGTTTCGCATGACGCGGAACACACGTACGTCATGACGTGGTCATATGTGCATCATGACCTGGGTAACACGTACTTCATGACGCGGGACACACGTGCATCATGACGCGGGACACACGTGCATCATGACGCGGGACACACGTGCATCATGACGCGAGACACACGTGCATCATGATGTGGGACACACGTACATCATGACGCGGGACACACGTACATCATGACTTGGGACATACGTACATCATGACGCGGCACATGCGTACATCATGCATGTTGGTCATGCCAATTGGGGCAACATTTTAAAACCCAGTATTGTGCTCGGACCAAAACTGAACATCACATCACATTATAATGCATATCATTAGTGAAAATAAAGACGAATACAAGGCAGCAATAACGCATATGAGTTTGGCAGATCTTGTGCTGGGCTGGCACGCTGGCACGAAGGTTCAACAGGGAAATAACAATGCGATTAAACTTGGGTTGTGTGTGCGGCCACGTGGTCGAATGACCTGACCCAGCCTCGGGCTGGAGCAGTGTTGGTGTCACTTGGGTTTCCATCCACTCGTTTCCGAGGCTATTCTCGATAAACACATATCAGACTACAAGTATTGATATCGTGGTAATATGTCTGGAAAATATTCCTCCAGCACCTCAGCCAGGCGAGAGTTGCATAATGCATGCCAAAAAAGCACAAAAAACAGTTATCTAGTGATGTGAATGTTGCACATTATACGTGGCACCCTAGTAATGCATTGCATTTGCAAGGCGTATAGTACCTCGTGGCAGCAAAGAGCAAACAATCATTTGAGGTTCGAGTCGGACAGTTGCAAAGTCGGCTGCAAAAGCTGGATATCATCAGTACGTATCATCCGCTTCCATGTCGCTCTTTCGGCTAATACCTTGCTATTATTAATGTATTATTTAAACATGAGATTGCTCAGCTGCGGATGGATGTCTGCATTCGCCAGCGACCACAATTTTCGAAATAAAGCCTATCACACAAGGCTTATCATAGTATTCAGAGAAATAAAATGGTCGATGCATCACAAGGCTGTGGAGTGCATTGCAATGCCAGGACTTAACTGCAGACAAAGGGAATCAGTTTACCTGGAAGTGCTCAGCTACACACCATCCCGTTGCAAACAGTTTAGACTGCATCGGCAGCCTCGTCGCAGCCGGGACATAACGACAAATCGAACAAACGGTCACGGTACAATCCACAGTCACAATCCAACTTGATTGTGCATATTGATTTCTTAATTTTGACAGTCATTAGCTAGTGATGCTCCCTGGGAGGTATGGCGATGTGTAATAGGGTTCGGTAGTTTCCGTGATTGGAGTTCAGTGATGTGATCCAGGAAAGGGCTGAGGAAGTTGAACGCGGACCGAGATGCCATGTTATCCTGTGCAGTGGAGGGGAGGGTCGGACCACAGACTGTTCAAACGGAGCATAGTAGCAAAGCGGAACATACATGAAAGTATTGCTTTCTACCAGGTATCAGCACTGAGACTCAATTTTTATACTGTGGATTGACCTTGACCTTCCGGTTCAAGTCGAAGGTACCGTTGAAAAAAAACGGATAAAGAACATGCATTTTATTATCTAGACAAACTGCAAGAGCTATGGATTTTAGCAGAGTTATACTGGGCATACTGTTTCCTTCCAACCAGTATTTTCAAATTCCCAGAGTGGAATAGATCCTTCATTCAAGTCCAGGACCTATCCATGCCTGCTCACTAATCTTGAATTAGTCATCGGAGGTAATCTAATGTCATTGACCTCCGATGATCTGTAGTGCGAGCATGCTAGGCAATCGTGTCCAAAATCTAGCCGTGTCCAAAGTCGCGAAGCATCACGTTCGTGGGTTTGCTATGGAATAATAGCCTGCAAAGTAGGCTTCTCTATTGAACAGAATATCGAACACATGTTCTCAGACGGATGGTCGAGATGGCTAAATATATGGCAGCCTTCTATAGTTAATGTATGGCAGCAAGGGAATGATTATCCACATAATATGCCAAATGTAGTGGTCAGGGTTTATTCGTGTGTCAGCTTACGGCCTGCGGACTATACTAAACGTAGTGGTCCGATTTTACTCGTGTGTCAGCTTGCGGCCTGCGGACTATACCAAACGTAGTGGTCCGATTTTCCTCGTGTGTCAGCTTGGGGCCTGCGAACTGAAAGGCGGTTTTAAGCGTGCGAGCCCCCAATACTGGAAGGGAGGCCCAAGAAAATGAGAGGAGGCCCTAAGACGGAAGAGAAAGCCAATGGGTATGAGATGAGGTTTCGGAGGAGGGGCGTCGCCACCGGAGTAGCGGACAGCGGGGGAAATCGTCCCCCTGTCATGAGACTGGGGGCGCCGCCCCTGAAATTTGAGGAGGCCCCTATCCGGAAATGCACAGCAGAAAAAAGGTGAGCAAGGAGCCCAACAGGACAGAAGATGATGCTGTCAATGAGGCCCAAGACTGATGACAAGGTCGCGAGGAAATATAATCAGATCACTATATGAGACGTAGAACAGAGACTGGTAGAATGCCCCAGGACGAAAAGGAGGCCCCGGAACGAAAAGTAGCCCCCCACCCCCAGGTTGAAAAGGATGCCATCGAGATGGGGAAGAAGCCACCCAGTTTAGACGAGAACGCCTCCGATGGCTGACAAGATATTCGTAATTTAGAAAGCGAGGCCCCAAGATGGAAGAGGAAGCCCCTACAGTAGACAATAAAAACAGGATAGGATTGATTTCTCCGTGCAAGGGGAGGCCCGAAGATTTCCGCAGGATAAGCATCCTTTACTTATCATTACAGCGATATATGTGGAATTATTTTTATTTTACAAACTGAACATAAATGGAGAGCCTAATGATTCGAATTTATTATTTCATTACAGCTTCACCATATCGTATTTGGTCACTGCATGTTGATCTAGATTAATGACCACGGGTAACCTTTGATGACCTTTGCTTAAACGTGGGCTTGTTTTGGATTCGTTGGACGTTAAAATCGAATTTAGCGTTGCAGAGATACCTAATACATTTTTTCAGCCTAAAAGAAGGACACCTCAGGTCATCATAGTTCAGCCTAGGTCAGTCCAGGTTGAGGATGAGAGGGGGCAGTTTTGGAGTACGAGTGCCTCCCGAGAGCCTGATAGCCCAAAGGCTTACTGTCTGGGCAGACGTAGATGGAGCCTAAATGTCCCTCAGACAGGCCACCGGCCTCCCACATATGTGCATGTTCATCAGCGCAAGCCTGGTCACTGCTACCCGTGAAGTCGGACCTGCAGGATGGAAAAATATCCTAAGTAAAATTGAGTATGGACGGGGTGGGGTTCAGAGCGGATCAGTAATCTCTACTAACGAAGACTAAGCAATACTAGACTACTAGACACTAGATACGGTCATCGGAATTCAGACGTCATGGGATTTCCCGCTTCTCAGCCAGTTACCTCTGATAGCTTAGCAAATACAAACACCTCTGATGGCCTCCAAGCCAGTTCCTCCTGATAGGGTAGCAAACGCAATCACCCACGATAGCTTTCCAATCAGTTCTCTCTGGTAGATTATAAAATGCAAATGCAGTCACTACTATGTAGCTTTATGATCAGTCACACTGAGCTCAAATAAGTGCGATTGCTTACTAACAGCTTGAACCCCATTCTAAGTCATCAATTACTCAGCATTGGCCCCAGCCGGAAGTGATTGGACGTATCAATTCGGCAGTTAATAGCGTTGGGCTGATATCGGGAACTCTTCTTTCTAGCCAGCCACAGCACGACAGCCTCACCACCAACACTGAACGCACAACAGAAAATCATCTGCAGATCCAATGCTTACCTCACCTTTTCGACGGCTCGGAGAAGAAGAGGCCCTTGCTGAAGGTGCGCTTCCGGTCGAACGGCCACAGCCAGCGGCCGTGGAAGTGCGCCTGCGAGGTGAGCAGCAGCACGGGGCTGTCGGACAGCGCCACGTCCAGCGCCGACCACCGTCGGCCGTCGGCGCCGACGCTGCCGTTGGCGGCGCCGCGCAGCCAGGCGGCCACGTCGTCGGCGGCCGCCGGGTCGGCGAAGTCGAGCCGGCTGACGGCGCGGCCGTAGAACTGGCGCACGGCGCGCGTGTACATGGCGGCCGGCTCCACCTCGCTGGAGAGCAGCAGGCCGGCCGCCTCGCGAAAACTGCGCCCGTAGTACGGGTCGTCCAGCACGTGCGTCACCTCCTGGAAGGCGCGCTGCGCGCCGGCGTAGCTGATGTTGTGGAAGCGCAGCACGGCGCGCAGCTGCGCCGACGACAGCGACTCGGAGCCGGCGCCCAGGAACAGCATCGACACCAACGAGAACACCGAGTAGGGCGAGATGAGCAGGTTCTGCTGCCGGTCGTCGGTGATGTTGACCAGCGTGCTGAACATGCTGAGCGTGAAGTCGAAGTGGGCGCGCGACAGCCGCTGCAGCAGCTCGGAGCCGGCGGCGCCTCGCCACAGCAGCACTGTACACAGTAGCGCCGCGCCGCACCGGCTCAGCTGGCGACCGCACGCCATGGTCCACCTGTGGCGACCAACAGGGTCAGTGGCTGGCGACCACACGCCACAGAGATCGGAGTGGCCTGCTCAGAGTGGTCAGAGTTTGTGGCTGGCGCCGGGCTGGGTCGGGTCAGTGGAGAAGGGGTGGGTCTGGACAGTGGCGAAGGGGTGGGTCGGGTCAGTGGAAAAGGTGTAGGTCTGGACAGTGGCGAAGGGGTGGGTCGGGTCAGTGGAGAAGGGGTGGGCCTGGACAGTGGCGAAGGGGTGGGTCGGGTCAGTGGCGGAGGGAATCTGTATAGTGCCCAGTCGGGTTGCGGGTGGTGTGGGGAATAGTGGATGGGGTGTCTCGTGCTTAAAATATTAACTCAACATCCGAAGCGGTCAACACCGCCATAATGCGATCGTATCACAATCGAGGTGAGACAGCGCGGTGCACAACGCCCCAGTTTGGCATGCCTAGTGATCCAGCCTATAAAGTGTTTTTTTTTTTTGGGGGGGGTGGCAGGGGCTTAGGTCATGTCAGGTTATCAAGCTGATATGATTTCAAGAGATATGCGAGACGCATCTTTCCTGCATTAGCAGTTTGTGCTGGCTGTGCTGCACGTGATGGGCGCTGGCCAGCTCGAGCTCTTCATTTCATACTATATGCACTCTCCGAACACGCCGCGAGATTGCTGATATTTTTGGCCGAACGAGGTCGCTAACCTCGATAGACCTCGGATGCGTTGCGCTTTCCACGAAATACGCTTTATGCAACACTTCGCGACCATAATTATAATTCGGGGACCATTTTCACTGTTGAGAACTCCAGGGGCGGTCCGTGACACCCAAGTGAGGTGAGGCAGAAAAAGATAGCCGGATATCGACCAGTATTCTTCATGAGTACCCATTATTGTTTTATGTTAAGATGAGTATGAACAACTTAATTTGGCGCTGCAAGGTCCCAAACCTATCACCATCGTTCCGAAGTCAGTGAATTTCAATCCTCTCCCTCGTGTTCAAATGCTCCCGAAATTGCCGGGAAGTTTTCATATATTTCCATTTCATAACCCGAAAGAGATGGCATACACACACATATCATATGTATATATATATACGTATACATATAATTATGTATATAATAATTATTATTATTGTTGTTATTCTTATTGTTTATTTATTTCAGTGCAAAATACATAAAGTTAATGGGTAGCCCCACATCGATGGAGTGCATGTTCCATGGTACCCCACGTTAAAAGTCTAAATTATTAGTGGACATAGCCAACATTGAGGGGGCACTTACCATTAAAAAAATATACAAAAAACACGTCTGGTCTAGACGTATATAAATGAAAAATTCAAAACAATTATAAAAACCAGATGCAGGTTCCGTATCTGCACATGGGTGATAAGGGCGTGCTATTCCAGCCAGTACAGGTGCCTCCGCCGGTAGCCTAAATATAATGTTGGCGCCTTTTCCTGGTCGGATGGGTACCATCTTCCCATGGGGGCAAATGCCCCCAGTACCCCCACCCTTGTTTACGCCCCTGCGCCGAGTGGGGAGGAATTATGTTGCAACAGTTATCTCTTACTTACTCCTACCCCTCCTGCCCGGCCGTGATCTTAAGCTGGCCTGTCTCATCATACTGCTACTACCCTTGGCACCACGCGATTCCTGCGGCGCTTGACGCGAATGCAGTCAGCGCGAGTCCAAGCGAAAAATCCTAGTGTTAGGGGAAATACGGCTCATATTCGTAGACAAGATTCTTCAAGCTTTCAAATGAACCATATTTTGTCCCATTTCGACGGTATTTAAGATCGGAAATATCGCGTGGAATATACAGAAGTTTCTCTAGAGCGCCTACGGGACTGAGCAATTGTCCAGCCCATGTGACGTCACCGATTGCCAAACGATATTGGAGGGCCCCTGCCTACCCTGCGCTTGTTATGAAACGAAACCTCACTATATGGCGAAATGTGCGAGAGGAAAGCCTCTGCCGACCGGTGATAGAGCTGTATGGAAGCTAAGATGCAAATGATGCAAATGTAAATGAGCTTCAATGTTCACTATAATTATGAGTCACCAATGCATATTTGTTTCCAGTTTTTCAACTTTGCTATTCTCCAGTGGATGAAAGCATCATTTTATGAAAATAAGATGCAAAAATACTTCCCAGCTCTACTTAGGTGAGGAACTGCCTTTACATGGACGGGCCGCCCCTGGAGAACTCCAAACAAGCAGTCTGCAAGCTTTTGCAAGATGTTACATACATCAATACAAAACAATGATACAAAAGTACACATGTTGCAATTACTTCGAGGGATTAAATCGAGGGAGGCGCACTTGATGCAGCTCCTTGTCATGTAATTCCGTGATAACGATGACTATATGATATCCCGAACCATCAATAATGAAAAAGGGAGATCCACTCGTCCTCCATGCGGCAGAGCACGGGCAGAACAAACTTGTCAACCTAGCCTGGCTCGAGCCTGTTGGGTAGCGTCGTCAGCGCCGACGTTGCACCAGCCGCTCCAGCGTCACAGTCTGATGTGTGACGTCACGGTCGCTCCTCTGACGCGAACACGAAGCCGTCCTGCGACGGAGCCGCCGGCGTGCCCGGCCCGACCTGCCCGGGCCGGAGAGCAGGGGCGGCGGCACGGGCCGGAGAGCAGGGGCGGCGGCACGGGCCGGAGAGCAGGGGCGGCGGCACGGGCCGGAGAGCAGGGGCGGCGGCACGGGCCGGAGAGCAGGGGCGGCGGCGGCAGGGCGGGGCACGGGGGCGGCGGCACGGGCCGGAGAGCAGGGGCGGCGGCACGGGCCGGAGAGCAGGGGCGGCGGCACGGGCCGGAGAGCAGGGCGGCGGCACGGGCCGGAGAGCAGGGGCGGCGGCACGGGCCGGAGAGCCGGCAGGGCGGCGCACGGGCCGGAGAGCAGGGGCGGCGGCACGGGCCGGAGAGCAGGGGCGGCGGCACGGGCCGGAGAGCAGGGGCGGCGGCACGGGCCGGAGCGCGACGGAGAGGGCGGCACGGGCCGGGGAGCAGGGGCGGCGGCACGGGCCGGAGAGCAGGGGCGGCGGCACGGGCCGGAGAGCAGGGGCGGCGGCACGGGCCGGAGAGCAGGGGCGGCGGCACGGGCCGGGGAACAGGGGCGGCGGCACGGGCCGGAGAGCAGGGGCGGCGGCACGGGCCGGAGAGCAGGGGCGGCGGCACGGGCCGGAGAGCAGGGGCGGCGGCACGGGCCGGAGAGCAGGGGCGGCGGCACGGGCCGGAGAGCAGGGGCGGCGGCACGGGCCGGAGAGCAGGGGCGGCGGCACGGGCCGGAGAGCAGGGGCGGCGGCACGGGCCGGAGAGCAGGGGCGGCGGCCGGCCGGCTCGCCGCCGTCTCGCTGCGGCGCCGACGGCCTTCGCCGGCCCGTTACAGTGCCACGATCGGCACTACTGATGCCGGCCGCGTCGGCGCCCAGACGGCCGTGCCACCTGGCGCCGGAGGGACGGTCGGGTGCGGAGCGAGATCGGCTCGCCGACAGGTGACTGGGGCCGGCGCCGCCCGGCCGGGTCACGTGCCGACGGACCGACACGGGACGGCCGATATTGAAATGGCCGGCGCTCCTGCGGACCGGGCCGCCCGCCCACGGCACCATGCAAATGTCGACATCAATGGCCAGAGCTGTCGTCGGCACCATTCATTGGTCGGACCGCGGCGGGGCGATAACGGCCAGCTCGGCTCAGCCGGACCCGGGCGACACGTGACAGACACACCGGCTGCTGCACGTGCTCAGCGACGTCGGTGCTAACAGGAACACAGGGCTAAATTAGACACCACCGCATTTGGCCACCCTGCGCCGCCCCACACCCCAACTCTGGTCATATTTCTCTGATCACTTCCTGCTGTATATTATTCACCCCATAATTTCAAAATGGTCAGAGTTTCTCATAACGGTTTTAATCCAAGCACAGACCACTGAATGTTCATTGTTCATAATTTTTCATCGTTTTCATTTTCATCGTCGTGCTCTATGCTCTATCTGGGATATGTGTTTTAACCTGAAGATTAAACTACAGGGTGGAACAAGCTGCATAACCGACACAGTCGACGCTCCCCAACATTATAATACAGGGTGGAACAAAAAGCACCAATGATGAAGCGAAGGGCTTCGTTTTGGAGAGCCTGCAGGCGGTTCACAAGTGTATGGGACCAATCAGGGAAGAGAAACGTGGTGTAGCCAAAGATGGCTCTGATGAGTGATATATACAATTTAAGAGTGAGTTAGCTTGGTCATAAAATGCTGAGCCAGCTTTAACATAAAACTTTTTGGAGCTAAGTGTTTGTGCAAGCCACACTGTGACCTTTTCTGCAGCCGACTGGAGTGGATCATTGTTTGGAGATGTTGAAAATAATACCTGTTACTGCCCGTATCCTTAAAAACGGGTAGAAGAATACCTTCTATGTCTGATAGTGCTGAACGCCCATGGCATATTTTTAACTATATCGAATAGTGCAAACATACCCATTTCAAGTGGAATTGACTTGCACTAGGACATCCTGGTATTGTGTTGTGGGTATACTGGGACGTCCTGGTATTGTATAGTTGGTGTACTGGGACGTTCTAGTATTATGTTGTGGGTGCACTGGGTAGTCCTAATGTCCTAGTACATGCTTCCAAATATCAGTACAGCCCACAAATATCATATATTCCATTGGAACCGAATTGCTTCCGTAATGCGACAAACTCTGCCATCATAACCCAGGGGAAGTGGCAATTTTTAATCAACAAACTCGCTTCTCCAGAAAAGCCAGACTGCTTGCAATTCCAGTTCGGCAACCTTAACGGCCAGCTTACTATCGCCACAACTAACGGCCAGCTGGACGTTCGGAGCCGATCTCCACAGTCTGAGTCAGGTAGGACTCCAAGTAAGGCGAGGTCATCGCGGGTCGCGTCAAATCACTCCTTATCCGGCTCCGAGCATGTATAAGTCCATCGCTCAACGTGACCGCCGAACCCTATCTGAGCAGATCATTCATTGGACCTCGGCAGGCCCGATGACGCAGCAGATTCTAGGCGACATTATTTAAGGTTCGAGTTTTGCTCTCGCAGGATGCTGGATTTTCCACGGCGTGGTCGGAAAAAATAGACGTGTGACAGGTTGCTGACAAGATCGGATAACTGTGAAGTGTAAGTCAAGATAACTGGTCATGGCGACAAATTATCACTCCTTTGCGAGCAAGGGGAGTCGGGTTCATGCCACTATAAGAAACGGGCAGACGGACGAGGGTGAGTCTATTTCTCACCCTCGTCTTTGAGGCATGCACTTAATAAAGCAAAGCTGTCATCGACCAATGCTTTAGGACGTATATATATAAATATTTATAATATATGCACGAACATATGTGCATATGTATATATACATGTGTATATATCATAAATATATACATGTATATATATATATATATATATATATACATATGTATACATATGTATGTGTGTATATATAAAAATAAATATAAATATATGTACGTGTATATATATATACATATATACATATATATTTTAAATAGCCACTTCTCCGTGTGTGTGTGTGTGTGTGTGTGTGTGTGTGTGTGTGTGTGTGTGTGTGTGTGTGTGTGTGTGTGTGTGTGTGTGTGTGTGTGTGTGTGTGTGTGTGTGTGTGTGTGCGTGCGTGCGTGCGTGCGTGCGTGCGTGCGTGCGTGCGTGCGTGCGTGCATGCGTGCGTGCGTGCGTGTGTGTGTGTGTGTGTGTGTGTGTGTGTGTGGGGGAGGGGTGTGTGTAGACGTACAACATTGCTGAGATTTGCACTGAGTATTTCTAGATTGAAAATTGACCAGTGAATTAACCATATGCTCAACAATTCAACCAACTGGCCTAATATATTTCGGGCTTCGCGCTTCTCCAGAAACAGACTAGATAAATGGAGGAATTTTATGCGCAAAACTTGCAGTACGTGATTTTAAATGGGAACTTCCACTAATACTGGGGAAGGGTGTCTTCAGCAACATGTAAGCCAAATGATGAACACTATTTCAATATTACCAATAGACATTGCGCCAAGTGCAAGTGATTGAGACTATGATAGCTTAAGAATAATGGCAATGTCAATTTCTCAGTACCTTTGTCCATATATACACGTATATCCGCATTGTGCTGTCTAGTACTACCCTCAAATGGAGCTTTTGCAAGGGTCATTTTTATTTAGTTTTGAATCTTCATCCAGTTTTCTCACTAGTTTATTTTTTTCGCTGAATGGTTGCAAAGATGCTCATTTTTTTTTAGAGAGAGAGAGAGTGAGTGAGAGAGAGAGAGAGAGAAAGAAAGAAAGAAACAGAGAGAGAGATAGGGAGTGAGAGAGAGAGAGGCAGAGAGAGCATACTGAACTCAAGAGCTGGTTGTGTGCACTTCAATGGTTTCATAACTCCCTTTTCGTTTATTTTTCGTAACCTTCAAAAGAACCATAAGCTGCAACCTGAAAGTCGTTCGCACAAATCATTCAAATAGCCAGTAACGTCGGCAGCCACCAACGGCGAACCTCGCCTCATGCGTCATATAAACATGTATACGTCGGGCGCTGTAGGCGCCACCTACCGAACAAAATAAAAACAAAGTATTGGATGAAGCCCAAACACAGACCTGTTTTAAATAATGATACATGTTGAATGTGTGCAAAAGCCATCAATGACAATATTGAATAACAGTAAATATGCATTCAAATATTAGAAGAAAGCTTGGTACTGCCACCATCTCTTCAGTAGTCGGCAAGCTAATCCTTCCAAGCTATTCCTCCAAATGGGCCACCATGACGTTGCTTTACAGGATACCAGGATACCAGGTTATTATTCATTGACGATTGCGCAGAAATACACAGCTTGTACAACATTAGTCGCATCTATCAATTTCTTGACCTTCATTTTTAAATTGTCTGTGTTGTGCCGACTTTCTTACTTTCTCGAATTTCTATTGGACTGATAATATGCGATTACACTTGTTAAAGCAATCAAAGATGACATAGATTGAAGAATCATACCCTTCGTGTACCACTGTGTTATCAGGCTCCTCTCGTATTACTCAAGCTCGCTACTGATATACTAGTAATACATTTATGTTAATACAGGCTAAAATATACTGTTAATATTACTGAATCAGATTTGTTAATTTATCGTCTGGAACGCTAACGCCAGACGAAAAGGACTTCCTTATTCTGAGCTTCAACGACCAGATTTGCAACAAGCTTAAGTCATCTAAGAGGAGCGCAGACCGTTGGCTCTTATCCTGAGAAATGACCAGACTGGAAAAATGTGAGAAAGTCATCGCAAATCCTGACTTATATCCTTAGCTACAAGTGGGAAGCACGAAACGAAGGCATGTTGAGTGGATGGTCACCAATTCCCAGATTGTCAGCGGCAGCAAAGGTATTGAAAGAAGATGAAACAATCTACATATAGTACTCTTCTTTAACTCAGATTTTGTTCTGCATACGAATAACTGAATCAAATGTAGGTAATTCGTGTTCCTAATATTAAACTCGATTTGCACTGTACTTATACGCTGATGATACAGTTCTTTCATGAAGCAATAATTCAAATATGAATCCATAGGCACCTACCGGAACATTTCTAAATTGGAAATGTTCCGAAAGACAATTGTTCCTGTAAGTGTCAGTTTTGATTGTAAGCAGGTGAAAGTTGAAGCAATCTCTTTCATATATACAGATTGATTTATTCCAGTCTGGCTAGGCATCATTGTTATGGGCGCTACATGACCAATGTAGTCGATGCGACCTAAAGCCCTAATAACCAACTAACTGGCTTGGCATTTCTACAATTTACTTCTATATAATGAAACGGCGGAAGCTGATATCGCTATATAATCGATTGATTATATAGCGATAGAATCGATTATATAGCGATAGAATCGATTATATAGCGATAGAATCGATTATATAGCGATAGAATCGATTATATAGCGATAGAATCGATTATATAGCGATATAATCGATAGAATCGATGGATATCGCTATATAATGAGCGACGTTTGTTAGTTTATAGCATTGACTTCCGAGAATATTCTTGCAGTTGTCGTAAACTAACATGAAAATATTAGTTCAGAACTCAATTGATGTGGATCATGGATTGGTGAGCCACCGATTATAAGCATCTGTGGATTTCACAACAAGAGGTTCATATGAGTCATGAAATCTAAATATCTGTCTAATGTCCTTATAAAGCGAAGTGTCTGAAACATTTGAAACTCCAGTGAAAATTATTTGCTTTCCACAAGGTAGCATGCTCATCAAATGTATCCGCAATCCAGCGGGTGATTCATATCTTCATATTCATATTCATATCTCCTTCATATCTCATATATTTGACCACGTTATTTACCATATCCTTATTTCCAATTCGAGTACATGAACATTTACATTCGTGTATGATACTTTCAAAATCTGAGTTGGAAGGTGAAAATGCATACACCGGCCTGTACGTATAATTTATCAAACACGGAAACACTTGTATCTTCATCCAATACCTCTCCACATCCTGGGCATTGTCCTGGGCATCCTCCACACATTGTGTTTGGTAACTCCGTAAAATACATCTGTCATTTGCCGACATTAACAGGTGCCCAGACCGTGTGTTCTCGATATTTAAGTCCAATAAAAAAGTGTGCAGCATAATACTAACATTGTCTTACCACCACGTCCATTTTTAAACGCGTTTGAGGAGCAAATCATGCATTAGAAGCACTCTGCGTGACCTGTGCATGATGAAGCTGGTATACTAATGCAAATAAAGCAAAATAAAACTCCACAAATTCAAATTCCACAAGCCTGTACTGCATATTTTCAGAAACAGATGTACATCTTCAACCCAATAGATTTTACTGCAGTATTGTACAAATTGCCACACAAGAGGTAATCTGAACAAAAACTTTCTGATTTCAGCGGTAAAAATAGGTACAAAGCAGAGTTTCCATATATTGTAGTTTTTAACTACGTCCGTCATCCGAACTATACATTTTCCTTCTCTAAATTGTTATATTGACCTCAAGGGATACTGTAATCATTTTTATTGAGTACCAGAAAATGCATATAGGCTCTACAAACAATTATCGATAATGTCACCGATTTGTGACCACTTGGGCCTATTCCTGACCTGATATTTCAATAACAGCATGACTAGATGCTGATCTGATGACTATTTTTATCGCTCTCAAGGTAACCTGACCAACAGCCTTCTAGACATCGGGAAGGTGAGTAAGCAGAACAAAGTTCTCGCAATATAGCTGCCAGAAATAGGGTTCGCCGATCACTGCAATACGGCCAGCCCCATAAACAGACACATTTGGAAAATGTACCCCAAAACCTCTCAGTTATTTCCAGCATAGATCTGTTACAAATCGATTGCCCAATAATCGATTTGTTATAAGTTGGCAGCCATCCTTCTCGGGCACCTCGACCACGGTGGTGAGCGGCATATGCTTGGGTTGTTCAAACAACTGATGAACCAGAGCAGCACAAAGCAATCCTCTTCTAAACGACTATGGATAGACAACACACCGCCATCGCCTGGCTGTCTCGTCTATCTCAGAGCAACGACACAATTCAAATCTAACCTGGAAAAACCTTGGACACCGACGCTCTCCAGCTCGAGAACCTTTTGGAAGTTGACGGGATTCACTAGTTTCACATTGGGGTATCCATATCTCAGCTCCCACCCCAGTGAACTTATCCTCGTTAGTGGACCAGCCTGTCGCAAGATATGCTGAACATGCCGATGACAGTACCTGACGTAACTCGCAAATACGCCAAGTAATTGCATTACCCGCGGGGCAGTCCGGATCTGGGTCCGCGGCCGCGGGTCGAGAGGAGCCTGGCTGGCGCCAGAACCAACGTGCTCATCTCCACGGATCAAGACGGCTTACTGCATCGTTCTACGCACCTCGGGAAAGCTCGACGGACACGCGGCGTGTCCGATCCGCTTATCTAGGGAATCGACGTTCGGTGTTCCGCTACGAGGATTAATTTGTGTTCGCACCGAGAAGAGTCGGCTTTGAGGCGCGGCCTAACCGTTTTGCGGTGCCCGGTAGTCATCTTTTCCGACGGCCCAGCGCAGAATTGATTGCGCTTCCACAACCCTGCAGACAATTCAATTCGTGCACGGCTCCGTGGCGGGAAGGAAAAACCCGCTAAAATTCCAGCGCAATACTCTTCTCACATCAGCGTGCCAATTGCATTCCTCGCTCGCGTCTGGCCGATTCATGAAATGATAAGCAAAATAGGTGATCGCCTCCGGCACGAATAGAAAGAGCGCCCGGGTGCGTGCTGCAACGTCTGACGATCTTCTCAGTCGAGGGCTGCCGTCGGATTTGTCTGGCGTCGAACGGCCTGCGGCGGTGGCCGGCGTTGGCGGGATTTCCGTCGGCGCGCGCGCGCGGCCGGCGGCCGGCCTGCCCGGTGGCGGCGGTCGCCAGCTCAGCGGCGATTACTCGCCGTCGGCAGCGCCAGGGATAGCGCCGCTGCTATCGCGGCAAAAATCCGGCCGGCCACGAGCGCCACGGCACGCGACCGTACCTTCCGCGACCGCCGACCGGACACACCTGGCCGGCCGGCGGCAACTCTCACAGACGACACACCTGACAACTCCCACAGACGACACACCTGGCCGGCCGGCGACAACTCTCACAGACGACACCCGACACACCTGGCTGGCCGGCGGCAACTCTCACAGACGACACACTTGACAACTCTCACAGACGACACACCTGGCCGGCCGGCGGCAACTCTCACAGACGACACCCGACACACCTGACCGGCCGGCGGCAACTCTCACAGACGACACACCTGACAACTCTCACAGACGACACACCTGGCCGGCCGGCGGCAACTCTCACAGACGACACCCGACACACCTGGCCGGCCGGCGGCAACTCTCACAGACGACACACCTGACAACTCTCACAGACGACACACCTGACAACTCTCACAGACGGCACACCTGACAACTCTCACAGACGACACACCTGGCCGGCCGGCGGCAACTCTCACAGACGACACACCTGACAACTCCCACAGACGACACACCTGGCCGGCCGGCGGCAACTCTCACAGACGACACACCTGGCCGGCCGGCAGCAACTCTCACAGACGACACACCTGGCCGTGTGACGTCAACTCTCACAGACGACACACCTGGCCGAATGACGTCAACTCTCACAGACGACACACCTGGCCGTGTGACGTCAACTCTCACAGACGACACACCTGACAGAATGACGTCAACTCTCACAGACGACACACCTGGCCGTGTGACGTCAACTCTCACAGACGACACACCTGGCAGAATGACGTCAACTCTCGCAGACGACACACCTGACAACTCCCACAGACGACACACCTGGCCGGCCGGCGGCAACTCTCACAGACGACACACCTGGCCGGCCGGCAGCAACTCTCACAGACGGCACACCTGGCCGAATGACGTCAACTCTCACAGACGACACACCTGGCCGTGTGACGTCAACTCTCACAGACGACACACCTGGCAGAATGACGTCAACTCTCGCAGACGACACACCTGACAACTCCCACAGACGACACACCTGGCCGGCCGGCGGCAACTCTCACAGACGACACACCTGGCCGGCCGGCGGCAACTCTCACAGATGACACACCGACACACCTGGCAACTGTCACAGACAACACAGGGGACGAGTAGTCTAGGGGTAAGTTACCCGTCTCACGATCGAAAGATTGTGGGTTCGAGTCTCATCTGTCGCTACTCTTCGCCCGCGATCAATCAGCGTGAGAGATTGGCGACGCTACATGACTCAACGGTCGACGTGTCGTAAAACCAAAAACCACCACCGACACACCGACTCGCCGCGCGACACCGCAACTCTGGCTGAGCACCTGTCTGGGCATCCGCCTGAGCATCCGCTTCTGAGCATCTGCCCTTGGCTCCGCTTGGGAATTTGAGCGATGTCCCGTCTGGAGGTCTGCCCGGGGATCCGCCCGAGGATTCGTATGAGGCTTCGTCAGATGATTCGCCCGGGGATCCATCTGAGGATACATCTGTGTATGCGTCCAAGAATCCGTCTGGGATCCATGGAAGACTCGGCCGGAGTGTCATTATGTGGGTCCACGAGGGGATCCTCGTGAGACTTGTCCGAGACTGAGACTCCTGCGTCTCCTCTGATGATCAATTTCAGGATCCTCTTCAAAGTTACCAGATCCCTGGTCGACCGGTAGATTGCCCAAGTTGTTGAAGATCAGCTTCAGGGACCGCCTCAAAATCTTTTCAGGAACGTGTCTGGAACCTTCCTTTTCAGGCTAGCCCTGCTGACTGACCCTCGTCCGCGTTGAGTGGACTCAGCGAATCCAGTGAATAGCGTCACCACATACATCGTCGAAGGCACTTGCTGTAAGAGAAGCGAAAGAACGCCTACGTCGTCCCAATCACACGGAGCACATGCAGTATCGTTTTTTTCTGGGCTTAAATATTTAGCACATACAGTTCAAATGTGTCACGCTTAAGACCACCCGCAGCGGACGCCCAGGTGCCACGACAGTCAGCCAGTTGACGGTACGACGCTGGCGTGGGTGGCACGACATTCGGCCAGTTGGCGGTACGACGCTAACGTGGGTGGCACGATAGTCGTCCAGTTGGCGGTACGACACTGGTGTGGGTGGCACGCCAGTCGGCCAGTTGGCGGTACGACGCTGACGTGGGTGCCACGACAGTTGGCCAGTTGGCGGTACGACGCGGGCGTGGGTGGCACGACAGTCGGCCAGTTGGCGGTACGACGCTGGCGTGGGTGCCACGACAGTCGGCCAGTTGGCGGTACGACGCGGGCGTGTGTGCCACGACAGTCGGCCAGTTGGCGGTACGACGCGGGCGTGGGTGCCACGACAGTCGGCCAGTTGGCGGTACGACGCGGGCGTGGGTGGCACGACAGTCGGCCAGTTGGCGGTACGACGCTGGCGTGGGTGCCACGACAGTCGGCCAGTTGGCGGTACGACGCGGGCGTGGGTGGCCGACAGTCGGCCAGTTGGCGGTACGACGCGGGCGTGGGTGGCACGACAGTCGGCCAGTTGGCGGTACGACGCTGGCGTGGGTGCCACGACAGTCGGCCAGTTGGCGGTACGACGCGGGCGTGGGTGCCACGACAGTCGGCCAGTTGGCGGTACGACGCTGGCGTGGGTGCCACGACAGTCGGCCAGTTGGCGGTACGACGCGGGCGTGGGTGGCACGACAGTCGGCCAGTTGGCGGTACGACGCTGGCGTGGGTGCCACGACAGTCGGCCAGTTGGCGGTACGACGCGGGCGTGTGTGGTGTGAGAACGACACCGACAAGTGGATAATACACGGCGTGTCCGATAGGTTCCGCCGCATTACAGAGAGGACCAGGAAGCCAGGACTGACATGGGCTTGCCAGCGGCGCCAGTAGTCGGCCAGGCATCAGGAGGCCGGGACTGACGTGGGCCTGCCAGCGGCGCCAGTAGTCGACCAGGCATCAGGAGACCGGGACTGACGTGGGCCTGCCAGCGGCGCCAGTAGTCGGCCGGGCATCAGAGGCTGGGACTGACGTGGGCTGCCAGGGCGCCAGTAGTCGGCCAGGCATCAGGAGGCCGGGACTGACGTGGGCCTGCCAGCGGCGCCATAGCCGGCCGGCATCAGAGGCTGGGACTGACGTGGGCCTGCCAGCGGCGCCAGTAGTCGGCCGGCATCAGGAGGCTGGGACTGACGTGGGCCTGCCAGCGGCGCCAGTAGTCGGCCGGCATCAGAGGCGGACGACGTGGCTGCCGGCGCCAGTAGTCGACCAGGCATCAGGAGGCCGGGACTGACGTGGGCCTGCCAGCGGCGCCAGTAGTCGGCCGGGCATCAGGAGGCTGGGACTGACGTGGGCCTGCCAGCGGCGCCAGTAGTCGGCCAGGCATCAGGAGGCCGGGACTGACGTGGGCCTGCCAGCGGCGCCAGTAGTCGGCCGGGCATCAAGAGGCTGGGACTGACGTGGGCCTGCCAGCGGCGCCAGTAGTCGGCCGCGCATCAAGAGGCTGGGACTGACGTGGGCTTGCCAGCGGCGCCAGTAGTCGGCCAGGCATCAGGAGGCCGGGACTGACGTGGGCCTGCCAGCGGCGCCAGTAGCCGGCCGGCATAGGAGGCTGGGACTGACGTGGGCCTGCCAGCGGCGCCAGTAGTCGGCCGGGCATCAGGAGGCTGGGACTGACGTGGGCCTGCCAGCGGCGCCAGTAGCCGGCCGCGCATCAAGAGGCCGGGACTGACGTGGGCCTGCCAGCGGCGCCAGTAGTCGGCCGGGCATCAGGAGGCTGGGACTGACGTGGGCCTGCCAGCGGCGCCAGTAGTCGGCCGCGCATCAGGAGGCCGGGACTGACGTGGGCCTGCCAGCGGCGCCAGTAGTCGACCAGGCATCAGGAGACCGGGACTGACGTGGGCCTGCCAGCGGCGCCAGTAGTCGGCCGCGCATCAGGAGGCTGGGACTGACGTGGGCCTGCCAGCGGCGCCAGTAGTCGGCCGCGCATCAAGAGGCCGGGACTGACGTGGGCCTGCCAGCGGCGCCAGTAGTCGACCAGGCATCAGGAGACCGGGACTGACGTGGGCCTGCCAGCGGCGCCAGTAGTCGGCCGGGCAGTTCAGCGTGACGGGTCGAGCACTGAGCAACACCTCGCCATGTGGCTGGACGCACGCGACAGGCGGGTGACGATTGTCGGCACGCCTCGGCTGTACCGCAGTGCGAGCCGCTGCGCGTGTCTCAGGCTGCGCCCGTCCGCCAGCCGGCCATCACGTGGCCGATTCTTGGCGTGTGAATTGCCGATGCTATGGCCAGACCGAATTTTTGCGCCGGAGCACCATCCGTATGGCGTTGCATGAAAGGAATCGCAACGAAATCTCGCGGACGCCTGCACCTGTGCTATTGTCATGCTATTGGCAGGACTGGTGATGTCAGCAGGCCAATAAATCATTGCATGCGGGCGGTCGTGGTGATGAAACCAAAACAAATACGTTCCGCACCTGGCTCAATATCTGAACCCATCTCTGAAGCGTCGATGCCAACGGAGAGCCACTGACTGGTCGTGGGACCGGTTCGTTTCCGGCCAGTTGACGACCTTGTCGTCTGAATGTTGTTTTAAAAAGACACCGGCTGCGACTATTGTCTTCAACTCAACGAACTCCGACAGCACGACTGTGGGACTTAAGCTGGAGGAGGTTTTTTTTCGGATGACAAGAGAGCATCCAGCCGTGATGAGGAATTCCACGAGCTGGTGAGAGACCGGATGTGGTTCCTTTGAAGTTCGCCTTGCTCCTTTGTAGGTCGCTTGGGTGTATCTTGCAAAAGACGGCGAGCGAATGACTGTCCTCTTCACAATTATATGTATATTTATATATATATATATATATATATATATATATATATACATGCTTGGCTTACTGTTCCAAGTATATATGCTTAACTGGCCAATTGCATTAACCTGCGACGTCCTTCCGGTCAAATCCTCACACCCCGTCTCTGGGGGGGGGCGTTGAAGACCCCCTCTAAAATCCAAATGAAGCATTTTACGAAAACGAAAGAGGTGTCATCGGAAATCGCTCGACGAGTAGGGTCCGTGTCCACCCTCCGAAACAATTTTCCCAAAAAATGAAGTCACCAGGGGGGGGGGGCTAGATTTTCACGACTTTTCACGACTTACATTATGTTTTGGCTCTGGGGAGTTCATTTTTGGGGACATATGAAAAAAAACATTATATGGAATGAGAAGAGGCCAGCGAAATCGACCAGGGTTATAATTTTTTGGGGGCCTCCCAAAAATAAAATTTGTATTTTTTTGAAATTTCAAAATTTTGGGTTTTCAACTTTTTTTATTTTCCTTTTCCAATGGGTAGAGAAGACCGAGAAACGTTGTTGGAAGTCAACTTTCCTAATAAAAAATGTTTACTTTAGCCAGAATCCTGTATTTGAACTGCAATTTGGCAAATACGCAGAATTTATATGTCGTTAAAAACGAAAAAATGGAAAAGTCGACTCGTGCGTTTTGGTGCATCCCTAAAGATAAGCAAACGCTGAAAGTTTCATTAAAATATCTGTATCCGTTAAAGTGTGACGACTGGTTTAACGTTTTTGGAGGTGACCTCACTTGACCCTGACTAACTCGTTGACCCTAGATGACCTGACATAGAAATTTTGAATCATCATGTCAAATTGACGTGGGAAAAGGTATGCCAAATTTGGGCGCGCTACCGCGCGCCGTTCGTCCGCTATCCGCGAAAAACATGAGGGAGGCGGTTGAAGACCCCCCCCGAGACGGGACGGGTTAATATAAGCTGAACGTGATAGGTAAAGTGATTATAATTCGTAGAAAATAGATTTTATTGACCTGAAACGGTCGAATATACATCTTACGCGTTTTTGGATAGCTATGACTTAGGTATCGGTTGTGACGGACGGAGTTTGGCAACTCAAACATGTGCAGCAAGCAAATAAATTGGTACAATTAATGAATGAAGTGGATTCTCATGCATACAATGAATGCCTTGGAAGGCTAATGTGACTTTTTACTTTCATGTCAAGCAAGGTCAAGTAAAGTAAAGGGTCAAAATTGCATTCTGAGTCACGATGAATGTAGCAGCAATAATGACCCTGGCGTATCCCTATATACGCTGTGGAAAATAATTTAGGATGCAGCAAAATGTACAGATTTAAACAGCACAGTAGCCAAGTTAATCTTCCTCGGGGCTATTTCTCCACCAGAAATGCATACATGTAGTAAACATGTGGCTAACGTCTGGGCAGGCCTGTTGGTTGGTTACTGGGGTTCGAGGGCGCATCGACTGTCACAGGCCTGTTGTTTTGGGTCAAACAGGGCCAGATTAGGTCAAGAAGGTTAATGGGAAACAATTCACATTAGAAAGTGACGCATACTTCTGGGTCAATGCTTATAATGAACTCGAACCTGGTCAAAACCGCAATTATGTTCAAAACAGAACCGTATCCCGCCATCTTTTGATGCGAAAGAAAGCAAATGTGAACACAATTTGATCATAATCTAGGATGAGCTGGCTAAGATACGGGATCGAAAGCTGACATCGAGTACCTGAGAACACTTATACGCACTGATCGACAAACTGTGGTTCATTAACATATTCACGTGCTAGAAAAACAAAGCGGTCAAAACGACAAAAACTGTGCTACTTTGAGATTAATAAGGCTTAATTTTAGCAGTATTTTTACTATTCGTGTATACCATGTCTTAGATGTACATGGTAAGTGAAGGCACTGAAAGTCTGAAATATCTTTCGACATGGTTGGGTTCTTATCGCATAAGAGAGGGTTCAAAAGATCGCACGTGACTCGCCAACTGCTGTTAGCCGCTAGGGAAGTGTCACGGCAACACTCAGAGATCCAGATGTTGCAGAAAATGAGCACTTGAAGCCTTTGTAATCAGCTTGGAGGACACATCCAATGTTTGAAGAGATATTTGCTTAATTCATAACCGGTTTGGGAGGGAGCTATCTTCCCCATTCCTCCAAGCTCCCCCGCGATTATGGGCAAGTCATTATTGTCGGGGAACCGGGTCTACCACCGCCAAATGCACGTCAGGTACCTTTTGCAAAAATATAGGCTCTAGATCATTTGAAATCGTGATGCCATGGTAGTTATTATTACAACCGAAGGAAATGCACGAGTGAAACTTGTACTGCGTACACATGCGAACTGTTCCGATGATCACTTCAGCACCACCGCCGACGTCCGCCAGCTTACGACATTGATGTCTACTTCTGTTGCATGTTTTGAAGTCCTACTGCTCGCGTTCAAGATCACACATGTTCTTTACATTTTGGTGTTTGTCAATTATTGCCAGTAGATTATCTGAACTATTCGCATTGCGTTCAATACAAGGGTTTGTCGTGGATTGTATGCTCTGTATGTGTCGCTGCATGTCGCACTGCGCCACCTATAGTGACCCGATGGCGCTGCCACCAATCTCTGCCGATCGCCTGGTGCCTGGTCGTGTGCTTTTTCATTTTTACTAATCCTCAGCAGCGACAAAGTGCGATCGGCTGGAGATGACCAACGTTAAGAAAGAGTTGCGCTAATCCGGCTTACGGGACAACCGGCGGTTTCGAGCAAGCAACAGAGAAAGTGTGAGAGTCCCCGGCTAACAAGGGAAGCGGCATAGAATCCGGATGCACACGTCGCACGCATATAAACATGCATGCAGTCATGCATGTCAGGTGATGGTGCATGTTGGAGGTTGCCAGCACCACAGCCATCCACACAGGTTCCGCCAACCACCGGCGACCCGAAAACGAAGCAGAGGCCCGGCGTCCAAGCCGAACCGTAGGTGTCCGAGCCCAACATTGGATGTGTGGGTGTAGGCTGAACTTGAAGTCGGAAACTCCGAATGGAGAAAAGTCAAGCTGCTTGGAAAATCCGAAGCGTTTAAACCAGCCGTCGTCCATGGGAAAGCCGCTCGTGTTTTGCCAAATTGCATCGGTCCCTGCGTACATATTGCAAGATAGCCCATATGTGTGTTTGCCTGTGTCTTGCGAGAGTGAAGAGGGTGGTAGCGTGTACCTTCAAATGGGTTCCCTAACGCATACGCTAAACCAGAATGCACTGCGACCGGTTTTGAGATGCTCACGATCCGAGATATTGTAGCTTCCTGTTGTGGGGTTCCATTCACAACTGATTTGCCTGCAGAACGCGTTTTGGACGGTTTTAGCCGGCAGATGCGATTTACCGGTCATATGACACAGTATATTGCTTAATTGATTTACGTGCATCAACTGAAGTCATTGTAGTCAATGAGGGTTCGCATGCAGCGGATGTGTGCAAGCCAGCCATGCTGAGAATCCATGTCAGATAGCACTAACAGACATCTGGATCAACACGAAACGAATTAATCGGTTAAAAATAAACCAATTGTCAGGACGACGTCCAACAGTTGTCCGGGCGATTCGTGACGACAACGCTTCTAGACAGAGGACTTCACAGGAAGTCGCGGTAAATGCGACTATTTTGTGACGCTTTTCATGGTCATGGAATTCATTTTGACATGCTTATCGTAAAGCATTGTCGGCCGAGGCGCGTTCTACCGTAGTCAGCGTGATCATGATCTCAAGAAGAAAAATAACCGGAATTATTCGTGACGAGAAAAATAAGCACAACTACGCAGACATTTTTTTTCAGGGTGTCCATAATCGAGCTACCCTTGGGCTGACTTAATCTTCAATGTGAGTCGAATGGTTCCAAGCTAACCTATTTTCACGCGTGCTGTTGTTGTTTTGCAAACATTGCATTGCTGACATTTTGTCGCAGGTTTAGCCACTTCAATTGTCTCATGCTAAATAACCCAATGAAGAGCAAATTATCACCGAGTGCTTCCAATGCATATGTTGGCAGCTTAGCGTGGGCAACCCTGCGCGCAATGTTCGCCTACCTGGCTCTGAGTGTTAGCTGATGCCATGTAGCCTCATGTGCCCCATGGGTAGGCGGAACGCTTTTGGTGCGATCAGAATCACAGGGATCATATAATATGGCTACATCGCTTGTCTTTGGCAGACAAAAACCGGAACAGGGCAGGATTAAAATTACCAACGGCAAGTACGTTGAATATAAACTTGCCGAGCTCCGAAAACTGGCTATCGTTTGTAAGGTGATGGGGTCAGGGCTATACTTGATGAGGTGGTGGGGCTGTGGGTTATCGTTGACGTGGTGGAGGTGAGGACTATTGTTGGCGAGGTGGTGTGGGTGGGGACTATTGTTGACGAGGTGGTGTGGGTGGGGGACTATTGTTGGCGATGTGGTGGGGGTGGGGACTATTGTTGGCGAGGTGGTGGGGGTGGGGACTATTGTTGGCGAGGTGGTGTTGGTGAGGGCTATCGTTGGAGGGCTCTAGCACCGAACAAACATGCGCCGTGTTTCTCTCCGTGTTCACCACTCCGCTCAGCCACACATTTTAGCTGGACAGTTTGTCTGATCGGCCGTGACACGTGTTGACATGCACTGCGCTCGCATGCGTCGGCGGCTCAGTTGCACGTGCTGTCTGAGCAGTGTTCGAACAACACTGAGCAGTGTCTGTGATGTTCGGACCAGCGTCCTGGCCAGGGGCGTCAGGTGGAACAGTGAAGGTGTGGCGCCGTCACCGCCTCCACCGGAGGAGGTGTCCTCAGCAGGCCACCAATCGCCGCAGGAGGTGTCCTCAGCAGGCCACCAATCGCCGAAGGAAGTGCCCTTAGCAGGCCACCAATCGCCGGAAGAGGTGTCCTCAGCAGGCCACCAATAGACGGAGGATGTGCCATCAGCAGGCCACCAATAGCCGGAGGATGTGCCATCAGCAGGCCACCAATAGCCGGAGGAGGTGCCCTCAGCAGGCCACCAATAGCCGGAAGAGGTGCCCCCAGCAGGCCACCAATAGCCGGAGGAGGTGCCCTCAGCAGGCCACCAATCGCCGGAAGAGGTGTCCTCAGCAGGCCACCAATAGACGGAGGATGTGCCATCAGCAGGCCACCGATAGCTGGAAGAGGTGCCCTCAGCAGGTCACCAATAGCCGGAGGAGGTGCCTTCAGCAGGCCACCAATAGCCGGAGGAGGTGCCCTCAGCAGGCCGCCAATAGCCGGAGGAGGTGCCCTCAGCAGGCCACCAATCGCCGCAGGAGGTGCCCTCAGGGGCATTCCACGACAAATCGACATGTGACCTGCACCCTCACACCTCAGATTTTGATGAAAATAGTTCTATAGGGTTATCAGCATCGCTGAACACGCCTGTGCCATTTTGAAGTCTCTTAGGTTTACCGTTTTCTAGTTATGAACTATATAATTTTTACATTTTGCACTGACATGACTATCTTTGGTGCTAATTTTCTCCGAGTCATTTTTTAGTAACTGAACAAATTTATACGTCAAAATGAAAACAAAACATTGAAGAATATGACTATGCTACCATTTAAACTTGCATTACGTAATTTTTGCCGACTCTAGCCAAATAAAAAATTGAAAAGAAATAAAACATTTTTCCCCTCCGATATCGTATTTTTTCTCACTTTCATATGAAAGAGCGTAGTTTTTTACCCTAGAAACATAAATAAAAAAAGTGGTTATCGACTTGGAAAGACGAATCAAATGCGGTGAATGCGGGCGCTGCGCTCACCGGACCGGCGCGCGCGCTGCCGCTGCCTCGCGATACGCCTGCCGGGGGGAGGGGGAGGGGAAGGGGGAGCCGAGCGTGGGATGTCAACAAAGGAGACGCGCGTCCCGGGAGGATGATATGGGAGACGTGACTGCCACCTCCCCCCTGGCCCCGAAGTGAGTAGAAAATGTCCTGGAAAAAAAGACTATGTGACGGTAAGAGATGAGAATGGGGTTAAAGTAAAGAAGCAGAAACGTTTGATTTGAGGTAATTTGCAGGAAATTTACCAACTTCATAAAGAGAACGGTACCAACCCGCGCATTGGGTTTTCGAAGTTCGCCAGCCTCCGCCCCAAACACTGTGTCCTGTTGGGAAGCAACGGCACTCATACGGTTTGTGTATGTTGCTATCACCAGAACGTGAAGCTAATGTTAGCGTCTCTGGGCTTAAAAGACATTACCTACAAGGACCTGTTGAAGCACGCGGTTTGTGATGTCGGGAGGGAAGCCTGTATGCTGCAAAAGTGTGAAAACTGTCCAGGTCAGGACAGTGTCAGGTCATATTTGATCGACACTTTAAATGCGCAGGCAGGGGAAATCTCAGACTTGGTGGACGAAGTCAGATTTAGTCAGTGGCTAAGCACGGATCGTTGCACTTTGACCGAAATTGTTCTTCCTATGGACGAGTTTCTTGACAAACTGTCTGACGCCATTGTGACACTTACTCGGCATCGTTTCACGAGTCAGCATCAAAGCAAATATTTCGACGATCTAAAAAAGCAGCTACCTGAGCATGAAGCACTGATCATATTATATTTTTCAGAAAACTACACTTTTGTAGTTCAAGACGAAATTCAGTCATATCACTGGAACGCACCACAGTGTACCGTTCATCCGTTTGTTGTTTATTGGCGAGAGGCTGGAAAGATTGAATGCCACAGTTTTTGCGTGTTATCAAACGAAATGAAGCATGGCACCGTCGCTGTGCACACATTCTTGCAGCACATTGTACCGAAAGTGAAAGGCATAGTCCCGAACTTGAAAAAGATTCATTATTTTTTGGATGGGTCAGCCCAGTACAAGAATAAGTTTAATTTCGTGAATGTGAGTTTTCATGATGAGGATTTCGGAGTCCAGTGCGATTGGAATTTTTTTGCAACGTCGCATGGGAAAAACTCGTACGACGGTGTTGGGGGTACACTGAAAAGGGTTGCAGCTAGCGCCAGTCTTTCGCGGACACACTCGGACCACATTCTTACTGCGGAAAAGCTATGTAAAGTGCTACAGGACAAGGGTAATTTGCATACCGAGTGCTGCTTTGTAGCGAAAGAAGAGGTTAGTCGTACACGGCATGAGCTTGGCGATAGACTGTCAATGGCAAAAACTGTCAAAGGGACTCTAAAAATACACAGGGTAACTCCAGTGAAGGCAAACATTGTCGTTGTGCGAGAACTTGCCATAAGTGAAGGAAGAGAGGTGATGGTGGCCTGATTTGCTACAGGATTTAGGTTGAATGGTTAGCGTGACCTACATCGGCAGCTGATTTCCGTTTGTTTATGTGCGAATTACAATGTGAAGTGAGCTAATGTTAAGTTATGCATTTTGTACCTCTGATAAGGCTCATTGTACCATCTCGTTAGCTTTCGCAAATGTACATGTACTTTCCGGCTTGTTATTTGTGTGAATAATAAATGAAGTGCTAAAACGTCCTGCCTGGTGTTTATAAATAATCTGCATAGTGTCCTCTCAATCCCACGGGGCCGCGGACGACAGCCGCCAGCACCCCTATCCCCCGTTGGCAGCAGCTGGCCGCGGCCGTTGCTGAACGACGCCGTATTGGGTAAAATGAGGCCGGGCGGTTGGTGTTTGAAATTAAGTTTAAAATATTTATAAGCCGATAACCACTTTTTTATTGATGAAATATAGGTAATATTCAACGCTCTTTCATTAAAAAATATCCAAAATCACAATATCGAAGGGGAAAATTGCTCAAGAGAACTTGGAATTTTTTAAAGTGTTATATTTGACATATATTTAATTGCTATGGTTTCGATAGTGATAAACGTTCATTCTGCATGGGATTGCAATCATTTTGATGTACAAACTCACCTACTTATCATTCAATGTAGCAGGGAAAAATCCTGCCAAACAAAGCCATGTATGCATCGAATGTAAAAATTTCGCAGGCTGTAGCTCGAAAACCGGAAGTCGGAGAGGCCTGAAAATGTCACAGGCGTGTTTAGGGCTGCTGATAACCCTATAGACTCATTTGCATCAAAATCTGAGATGTGGGGGTGCAAAATCGAAATTTTATTTGTCGATCTGTCGTGGAACGCCCCCTCAGCAGGCCACCAATCGCCGCAGGAGGTGCCCTTAGCAGGCCACCAATTGCCGCGTATGCCGCGCCCCTCGAAGGCGTTCGATTGGTTATCCAGAGGCCCGAGTTGCAATCCCACCGGCGCCGCACGTTTCGAGCGCACAGGACTCGGCGGACACGCGGACCAGCCCGTTCCCTTCTAATGCCGCACAACACCTAACGACAGTTGTAGACACTGTCGGCAGCAACGTGGTAACATGACTGGAAATATGTCATCCATTTACCGGACCAACCGGCTCACCACACAGCTCCACGGTGACAAAATGCGGCCTAATGGTGATCTCAGCACATACCAACTGTTAATGCATGGACGTACTTACAACGTGCAAAACAACAGCGTTGCACATGCAATTTGAAATACCATGGTGTGTTCCATAAGCAGCATTGGCGCAAACCAGTATTTCGCAGGCCAGAGTAGTGCCGCCGATTGCTGTGGTCTTCCCTGCAGTCACTGCAGTCGCTGTGTGTAGTCCGTGCGGACACTTGTTGCTCAGCTTGTTGAACGCTTGTGCCGACTTCCATTTCACCGTTCAGTGATCTTTGAGTATTCGGTGTTGAGCGATTCTCCACACAACGGAGCAGATGGCTCCGTGAGTGCCCTTCGATACATGTCCGTAGCTAAGTTGATATTTCCAAAGGGAAGCGTATGTCTAGTGTGGAAGTCGCAGTTAGTTAGTTAGTTAGTTATTGGGGTTTAGGGGCGCATCGACTGCAGAGGTCATGCAGCGCCCATAGTGTGGAAGTCGCAGTCATCGACCGCTATGTTTAATGAAGCATTGACAAGTGTGCACAGACAATCACGTGGGCAAGTGCGTGAGGGCTGTGACGTGAACCTGACTATCACGTGAGGTCTGCAACGTGAACCTAACCACCACATGAGCGATATGACGTGAACCTGACCATCACGTAAGGGCTGTGACGTGAACCTGACCATCACATAAGGGCTGTGACGTGAATCTGACCATCACGTAAGCGCTGTGACGTGAACCTGACCATCACGTAAGGGCTGTGACGTGAATCTGGCCATCAGGTAAGCGCTGTGACGTGAACCTGACCATCACGTTAGGGCTGTGACGTGAATCTGGTCATCAGGTAAGCGCTGTGACGTGAACCTGACCATCACGTAAGGGCTGTGACGTGAATCTGGCCATCAGGTAAGCGCTGTGACGTGAACCTGACCATCACGTAAGGGCTGTGACGTGAATCTGGCCATCAGGTAAGGGCTGTGACGTGAATCTGGCCATCAGGTAAGCGCTGTGACGTGAACCTGACCATCACGTAAGGGCTGTGACGTGAATCTGGCCATCAGGTAAGCGCTGTGACGTGAACCTGAACCATCACGTAAGGGCTGTGACGTGAATCTGACCATCACGTAAGCGCTGTGACGTGAACCTGATCATCACGTAAATTGGGTAGATATGAAACTGCGAAACAACTAAGGATATAATTGTACGCAATGGATTGTATTGCCGTTCGTGGGACTTCAATAAAAGCGATGACCTAGTGAAATGAAATGATAGAATAAGACATACAACGAACGGAAGATACATTGAACAGAATACAACGAAACAGGACGGCAGTTGCGTTGTGTCTCAGTCGGAGAAGGAGATCTCGGTGTGTGCAGAGCTGCTCGAGTATTCTGCGAGCGCGAGTCGACAATTGACAGCTCCGACCAACATCGCGCCAAATCCCGGCGAATAAGTCGCCCGCCGTTCGGATCCACTCACCGGCGATGCTGGCTGTGTCACGAGGCCGGATCGGGCGCGTGGTCGGCCGGTCAGCTGGCCGAACCCGTGGTGCTGGCAGCTGGTCGCGTGATCGGGCCGCCGGTCGGCTCCCGAACGTCGGTGGCGGCTGACGTCGCCTGGTCAGAGACTTGGGCAGACGGCGGCGCGCCACGTGTCCGCGGGTCCGTGTCTCCGGCGCGTGGGTCGCGTGGGCGGAGGATGCCCGGCTGACGCGGTCGGCTGGGCGGTGTGGGATCGGCGCCGCCCGGCGGAGGACGGTCACGTGGTGTCGGAGGATGGTCCCGCGGTGTCGGAGGACGGCCACGTGGTGTCGGAGGACGGTCCCGCGTTATCGGATGACGGTCACGTGGTGTCGGAGGACGGACCCGCGGTGTCGGAGGACGGTCCCGCGGTGTCGGGGGACGGTCACGTGGTGTCTGAGGACGGTCTCGCGGTGTCTGAGGACGGTCACGTGATGTCGGAGGACGGT
This sequence comes from Imbricaverruca yamaguchii, assembly GCA_034440575.1. Lineage (NCBI taxonomy): Eukaryota > Metazoa > Arthropoda > Thecostraca > Neoverrucidae > Imbricaverruca > Imbricaverruca yamaguchii. Next base: position 1,989,719 of record JAOTOL010001614.1, read on the forward strand.
CCCGCGGTGTCGGAGGACGGTCACGTGGTGTCGAAGGACGGCCACGTGGTGAACGCCGTGGCTTCAGGGGATGGTCACGTGGTGTCGGAGGACGGTCACGTGGTGTAGAAGGATGGTCACGTGGCGGACCCCGTGTCGTCGGCACGCGGACCAGGTCTCCCGAGCGCGCACTCACACGTGACTGATGTGGGACGTGCGCGCTCGGGGGTGGTGTCGGCCGGGCAGCTCGTACGACCGCCGGTGGCGCCATCTCTGCCTGGCCTGTCACTCCGGCGTGGCCGCCCCCGCGCCTGGCTCAAACGATAGCACCACGGCGAGCTGGTGGGCGGCACCGCTGGATGTGCGCCCAATGGTCCGCTCAGATGGCCACCAGACAGCGACTCTTCGCCGCTGCTCTTGTGCCTGCACACAGCCACGAAAGGCAATCCGGTCGTGTTGCTATGGATACTCTTGGATCGGTCACTCAGCCGCGATGGTTGAGTTGTTCTCGAGTGTTTTCTGGATTTAGCATGTGATCCTATGGAGTTTCCTTCATCCCCCATGCTGTGAAGTTTCATCAAGGTGAGTTCATCAAACTTTCATGCGCTCATTTCATTTAAATGTATGCCGACCGAGTGAAGCCAGCAGTTTTAAGCCGACTTAAAATTGGTATCAAGTGAATGTTTTATCCCAACAGATAGAGTATTGAAGGTGACTGAGAAGGCTTGGTGTCACATGCCGTCACGACAATGGAAATATGTGAAGAGCCTAACTGAATAAAACTCAAACTGAAACACAGTATCCTGTTACGTGGCGACGCGGTAGGACAAGATATGGTATATTCTGAAGTGAAGCCATCGCCTCGCACATCGGCGAGTGGGTATGTGACAATTCAAAACCGCTCATGCATACCAACACAAATACTGTATTCGCTGCAATCAAATTGCCTTTAAAATTCGTCCACAGCCATATCGTAGCGGCCAGTTTTATGTTGAATGAGGTGTGCTTGCGCGAACTTTCAATTTCGCTCCTTCGACAACCCGACAGCTTGACTCCAAGAACTTACATTCCGTGAAGGTATATAGTACTGCATAACCATACGGTTCAAGTTGGTACTCAGTGACCTTGTAGGATAAAGTAAGCATATCACAGTCACATAACCTGACAATCCACATTCTGAGGAATTCCGGGAACTGGCAGAGGCGGGTTTAAGGATCCAAATGGGGGAGGCGCTCCCAATTTGGACCACCCGGAGTGGTCGAGTGGCCAGGATGTAAGCTCCGGATACCAAGGTCCCGGGTCCAACATTCGCACCACTCGGGATATTTCACAATCCCGGAGCCCACCTGCAAAACAGTGTCGGCATGGGCATACAGTACGTTAAGCCAAATGAAAATTAAACAAAAATAAAATGACCACCCAGTAAAACAGGAACCCAAATGGCAAGAAATTTTGCAGCTTAAAGGATCTGGTGCATCGTACTGTGTTTGATTCCTATTCGCATGTATATGTGCTTACATTATGCCAGAGGAACAACTGTATTATTTTGATAAGCGCATATACAATTGATGGAATGACAGCAGTTGGTACTATAAAGTACGAAATTGTTCTTTTTGCCATGTCAGCTGACCACTGATATTCGAGAAGAGTTCATTGCGTTCCACGAATCAGTATATTTCTTCCGACTATTTCCGCACAAAAATGGTGGAACAGGCATGCGAAGATGCGAAACTTTTGTACCTTTCGTCCCTTATGACAGCACCAATTTCATGCCATGTGAGGTCCATGAAATCTGTATTTGTGCACTAGTTAATGGCGGGTGAAGAGGGACGATCGCGCACGTGGGAAGGAGACAACGGGGACATTATCACGGATCTTCCTCAAGCTGAAATCTCACATTCTTCCTGCTTGAGAGCTCGATGTTGATGTGAAAACATCTTCACATGCCATGCATTTTTAATCAGCGGTAATCAACAGACACAATATCATCAGAAGATACATCAGCATCCGCAGACACATCAGCATCAACAGACACATGGGCCAGTGTAACATGAAGTGGATGGAATCATCAACAACTCACCAAGTTCGCTGGATTTCAACACAAGGGTTACATGTACGTCGTCAAATTCCAAAGTCCAACTTCCTAGAACGGACACAGATCATGTCTATGTACCAGAACTTCAGCTTATCGCTTGCATTTCCTTGTCAGATAAATGTCAGATAAGCTGGTGTATCCAGTTCAGAACCATACCACTTTGATGCGGCTTCAAGCAAGTTATTTCGCAGCCAAGATTTGAAACAACGACTGGCTGCCCGATTGTGATCATTTGCCCCCGGATACCGTCCACTTATCCTCAGATGCCGACACGACCTATCATCCTACGATTCCGACCTATCTTCAGATACCAATATTTTATCCCTAGATGCCAACCTTTTGTCCCCAGGTGCCGACATTTTATCCCCAGATACCGACTTTTTATCCATACTTACCAATTGAAGCTGATTGGTATCGTCATGCGTGGCATTCAACGTACATGATTTTAGTGCGTGAAAAGGTCAATGCTGGTACAAATGCTCCTACGTGAGACCACGATACTATTGCGATCTTCGTGAATTGTGGTTATCGCCCCCATTGCAAGCTTGCAAGAACTCAAGAACCTGCAAGTGTTCTCTGAACTCTTCCGACTCAACTTTGGCTGGTCACAATTTCCCCGCGCAGTTTAGGGTTGTCTTTCAATCCCCCTTCCCCTAAGGTTTTCCGCGGATACTGAAAAGACGGTGGTGGCAGTGCTTTGAAATTTGGCATGCTTTTCCTACATCAATTTGACATGTATGCATATTTTGTGGTTAGGTCATTCACGGTCACCGAGTTAGTCAAGGTTAAGTGAAGTCATCTCCAAAGATGTCCAACCAGTCGTCAAGCTTCAACGGATAGTCTTTTCCTATCCATGAGGCAACGTATGCTTTCTATGCTTTCTTGTGACTTATTTGAAAGCATAGAACCGTGGCAAAAGCTTTCGGTAATAGCGGCAACGTTGTTGGTTACGGCTTACAGTTTCAGGCGGAATTATCATATGGAACCATAAGCAGCTTGTATGTGGTACGATAAGGTTAAAAATGGAACCGCTAGGGAGAACTGGAATGGTGTGTCCAGTGAATGCAAAGCGACCAAAGCACCCACGAAGGCGCTGCAATCTAATTCTAAACTTGAGATCAGGAGGATCAGGAAATGTTGAACAGCCGGGCAAATGAGGCTCCAAAAGGCGAGCCAAGGGCATACAAAATCATTGATGAATCTGAGGAGGGAGAGAGAGAAGAGAGAGAGAGAGAGAGATAGAGAGAGCGAGAGAGCGAGAAAACGAGATAGCGAGAGAGCGAGAGAGAGGGAGGGGAGAGCGCGGACGACAGGGACTGACAGGCGATGACCCGGCCGTGCCAGGCAGACAGATCTGAGGTCACGTGTACCGGTGCAGCGCGAGGCCCGAGCGGTGACGTCAGGCTGCTCTCAGGTTCAGATGGGCCGCGGCAGGGCGTCTGTTGTGCTGCTGCTCCATGATGTCAGCCCCCAAGTCCGGTGCGGCCGTGCCGAACTTGGCCTGCGACACGGGACCGCGTATCGTCGCATCGCCTGCGGTCGGTCTCCTTGACAAGGCCGCCGCGGCGACCAGCCGGCCGCCGCGGGCGCCGCGTCGTGACGAGCGCGGCGCGCTACAGACGACGTCGTGACGTATCCGCCGCGGACGCGACGGCTCGTGACGCAGCCCCCGCAGACGGTCGGTGTCGCGCGGCACGGAGACGGAGCGGGAAGGGGGTCACAAGGTGGGCGATATTTACATCCCAGACACACACCTGATCCGGGACACAGACGGTCGGTGCCGCCGTCGGCGGCCGACACCCGGCCAGGGCCGACACCCCAGCGGTGCAGCACACTGTCGGTGGCCGACACTCCAGCGGTACAGTACACTGTCGGTGGCCGACACTCCAGCGGTACAGCACACTGTCGGTGGCCGACACTCCAGCGGTACAGCACACTGTCGGAGGCCGACAGCTGAACACAGTTCGGCCAGTATGAATAGAGTGCTATCGTAGTAATCTGGACGGAAGCAACCAATCAAACGAATCAGAGTTTTTCCTCAGGCATTTGGGTGTGACGTCATACATTTGTGGGTGGCTCGGCGCAGGCGGTGTAGGCAGAAATTTGCTCGATCTCTGACTGCACGTTTAACTTGTGCGTGACTAAAGCAGACAAGAGCTTTGCCGGCGATTACCAGACATCTTGGATCTGTCGCTACTGTTCTTCGTTGGATGGTCAATAGGGGTGTTCTTTTCTGGCGGCCATGTTCACATTTTCCTGTCTGTTCCATATCTTTCGGCATTTACAGCCCTTTGTTCGTGAGATATGCTGCACAGAAAACAGAAAGGAAACCGGCTTTTATCCTAAGAAGTTTGCCATTTCTTGTTTTCGCACATATCTACTACCAGGTGCTCCATATAAGAGATGTCTCTTGCTAGTTCTCTTGGTATTACTACCCTACATGTAGTCATACTTCCGTAAAATCTGCGTTTGTTTTGCCCCTAGATTCCTAAAGATATGGCGGCATTGGGCTTCCCATCATATCTTCGTCAGCCACTCTCTTCCCTCTTAACCTTTTTTTCCATTAATCCCATGTATCCCACAATTGCCGTCATCTTGAATCACACCATGCAGTTTTGGTCTACCTCTTCACTTTGTTTCTTGTCTGAAATGGAATAATCAAACCGAAGTCCACATAGGTGCATTATAATCAACAGGTGGGATCTTCGGGTGATGGTGCACGCAGAGTCTGAACTTCAATTGATTATCCTCGAGCAAAAATGTGTACACCATTGAAGTAACAGCTTATGTACTTCTTGGTCCAGCGGGTAACAAGAAATGCTGCATTCCCAGTACAATGAGTGAACAAAATGCAACACTTTGACGTGAATGATTTGACGTACAAATTTCAAGATCATGATGGATAGTATGCACCTTTGACAGAAAAGCTGCCCTAAAGCATGATAATTTGAATGTTAAAAATAGAGTGGTGTGGTGGTGGCATATTTAGTGGTAGGATTTTCATGCCATGCTCCTACCCTTGGATGTCGAAAGCAAAATAATATCGAAGTCGATGTCGAAGGCACCACGTATGTCGTGGTACTCTCTTGGGTACCATCACAACAGGCGTTGCCCTGATATGCCGCAATGGCATCCTATATGTGTATACGTTATGCAGCACCAAGCTCTGTTCAACCACAGAGCCACAGGCTGCCAAGGGGCACAAATGGCGATAAGGAGGCATATCTATTGTACCTACGGATAAGGGCAAAAGAAAACATACGCAAAGGTCGCAATAATGTCATCTGAGATGGCACATGCTCCCGCCCTCCTGCATACCACGCTCTACATTTAAACGCAATTGCATGATATTTTACTCGAATTGATCTTTTGATCACATTATTCATTACTTTCCTGGATAAAAATCATGCTGAACCCAGTCACTATATAGTATATATATATATATATATATATATATATATATATATATATATATATATATATATATATATATATATATATATATATATATATATATATATATATATAATATATATATATATATATGCATATATACATATATATACATGTATATATATTATATATGGATGTAAACATATATATATATATATATATATTATATATACGTATATAAATATATAAATATATATATATTGTTCAACGTATTGCTCACGTCGGGCCGCCAAGGTGGCCACTCCCAGTAACTGTACCAGGTACTCGTACTGGAGGGTGACATCTGTCAGACGACAGCGTCCACACAGCTGCATGAGGAATGTGCACTTCAGTCGCCCCACCTCATATGACACTACACAACTGTGAAATCGAACGGATGTTGGCACCATAAGTGCCCAGAACTGCATTACTATCACACTGATACAGCGACCCGCCACGTTTTCCTGTTGGAAGCGATCTGATAAGGAGTACAGGTGCTCTATTCGCTTTAAGCACAATGCTATCTACATGGCTAGGAAGGGCAAGCTTTCAGTCTAGTACAACGCACAGGCCGCACATCTCGCTCACCCTTTGTATGACTTATACTTTGTTCAAAGTGTAGACACCAATCTTTGGGGAGCGCGGCAGCTTTGCGTTTAAGTTTAACCAGCCTTAGCCAGCCTTAAACTTGGCTGAATTAAGTTTAAGCCCAACGATAACGACCAGTGACACAGTACATCCGGTTCCTTCGGTAGAGAATCGACCTCAACACTACCGTCCACTCTGCTGTGTAGTTTGACGTCGTTCTCAAACATTAAACCGTCCGTCTCGACAGAGGCTGGCAGGCCGTTTTCAAAGCAGGCAAATACTAAAGGTAACAGCGAACCACCATCGGGCGTCCTCGACGTCAGCGGACTCCATGATGAGCACTTGCCATTCACGACCACGCGCTGCTTGACACCTCTTCCAGTCAGATATGATTCGCACCACGCATACTTTGTTTGAAATATGGAATGTATGCTTTAGTTCGTATAGAAGCAACTTGTGATTGACATTTGAACGACCGAGCTGTAATCAGTATGGATCACATATGTCTGTGAGCCATCTGATGTGTTTCTCCGTGCAGCGAGCAGCGCACTGCCAAGATCAGAGGCTCAGGAACGTCCCGGCATGAACCCGTGATGTCTGTCTGGCAGAGTCGGCTTCACATGGGCATGTAGGCGGGTGTAGATGACTTGTTCAAGGGTCTTACTAAGCAGGGACAGCAGGGACACGGGCGATCGTTCGTTGACAAACATTTGGCCCCTTTCTTAGACATGGGCACGACATTTGCCCTCTTCCATATCTGGGTGAATATCAATCGTTGCAGAGACAGCCTGCAAATTTTAGTGACTGGTGCAGTCACCTCTTCTACACATTCACACATCACCAATGCACTTATGTCATCAGGACCGCAGGCTGTCTGCTGATTAGGACTGAGCAGAATACCTCAGACAGTTTCCTCCGTCACATGAAACGAGCGTAGGGGTCTAATTGGTGTTCATGAGTCACCGGATGTTGCGTCGCTCGGGGTCTAATAACTTGTCAGCAAATGCAAGATTCGGCAGCTGAACCTGATCAAGGTCCTTTGTCATGTTCTGGTCAGTGTCCATGAAGAAAAACTTTACACTGTGTTTGCCCTTCGCACGTTTCGGGAATGTCCAAAAGAGTTTGGGATTTAGTTTAAAATCGCCGATCAGTCCTTGTAGGTAGTCATAAAACTTAGCACCGGAGAGCTCCCTATATTCTCTCAGCCTCTCATGAAACACGGCTTCCGACTCGGGAGACTCTTCATACGTCGGTGCCCGCCTACTGGCGCGTCGGAGCCCCTCTCGGCGCGCCGTCGCACCACGGTGGGTGCCGCCGACTGAAGTCGACGGCACTGGGAAGCGATTCCGGATGGTCGCGGCGAGCAAATTGTGGAACTTACCGGCGGCCTCGTCGACCGGCAGATCATAGCGAGTGACCGCAGGATCAGCCGCAGTGTCGTCCGCAATCCGCCCCAGTTGGCGTGTTTATTGCTGTGTCGTGTGGCGCAGTGGCGACATCTAGGTAGCGGCCACAGCACTTGGCATGTGGGGTGTCGCCGAGTGACACAGCCGGAGCGGCGACACGGGCTTGACAAGCACTCTTTGTGTGGGTCCCGCTGCGCATGGTCGGCGCGTGACCGCTCCCGAGTTGCCCTTGTTCGGGGCCGTGAAGTCGTAACGCTGACGTTCGGAAATACAGATACGTAAAGACGGTGCATTTATATAGTTCAGTGCTGATCGCCTGGAGACGAATGGGTCGCCCGCACAGTTCCGACCGTGCACACCACCTGCATATGGTCGGAGTGGAAGTACCATCCCGGACATTAGCGCCCACTAGTGGGTCGTCCGACACGATCAGGTCCGGGTGGCTGGGTCCGTGTGTAGGTCGACTTCACTCGCTGCTCTCCTCTCATCGCGGCCGGACGTGTGTTTTGCGCTCTTCTTGTGACGGGGAACACCGGCGAAGAAAAGGCTGGGCGCAAGTGGTTAGTGGAGGGATATTTTTTCCGTTGTAGAACTAGATAAAGTAAGAGGTTAGGTTGCTCAATTTGAGTGCATACGACTTATCTAAGGCATTCTGGACTTCCATAATTATTGATAGTGGCGTGACCAGGTGGACACTTAGATGGGTGGGGCACGCGGCCGCGTAGCTAGGCTTCTTTTAATAGGATATAGGGATACGCTCGTACTTTAGGAATACTCTCGTGCTTTGCGTGATAGATTAAGGTAGCGGGTGTAAATTACACTAGATATGCCTCACGCTGGATAACATTTTTGTATTTGATCCAGGGCTTTGACTAGAACAAAGTACATGGATATATAAGCCTATATATAGGCATTCTGGAACTTTCCACTATATGTAGACAGCCGGACGCTGGCGGCGACGCTGGCAGCGATGCTGGCGACCCCCGGTCCGTCCCCGACCACCCGCCGCCATTCATGAATGGTGAGGCCCAAACCAAATGTTAACCCTCGCCAGTATACGGCATTTTACCACCTTTGGTCGTACGACCCCCTGGCGATTCGAAACCGTACATGTTACGAAAACGAACCAAAGACAATAGTTATAGATCTGGCCGAGATCTCGCGATTACAATTCAGCATGACCTTCTCAGGTCAATGATTGACCTTCCAGGTCAGGTCAAATGTCTAAAATTGCCATTCTTTTGTATTGTCCTATGAAAATCGTCAGTTGTATCGAAACTACTGTATAAATATCCACACAATGCCCAAAAATGTGTTTATTTGGACCTTGCGAACATAATGACATGTAACACGATGTGATCGGACCGATATGTCACGCACCAAATGAGGTGAATGCCATGACCCCAAATATACAACTTTTCGAAAAGTGGTTCCAATTTCGAAGTTTAAAGTTCCCTCGGGTAAAAATTGACGCTGAATTCGAATTCAGAACGAAAAATTACCGTAGGTCAGCTAAAAAAGGTCGAAAGGTCAACCAAGGTCAACCGAGGTCGCCGATGTTTGGAACATTATTTTTCAATGGGAACCTATCTGGGCATCTGTATTTTTCATTATATCCTCATAATTACGCTAAGTACGCAAAAAATACGTGCGATAATCACGTATTTGTTGAAAACTGGTCGGAGGTGCTCCCCTTATCACCTAATAACTCGGTGACCTGATAGGACCTGCCCAAAACCACTTCACCAAAAGTCGTCAAAAGGTTGTCCCATAGTCTCAGATCTCAGATCCTGAAAATCTCAGAGCGATCCGTTCATCGGTTTGGAAGGAATACACAAAAACCTGAGGGGGGTTTCACCAATCCCCACCCCCACCCCCCTATACGGGCGAGGGTTAACGGGCCCCAACGCCAAAGTAACAGGTAGATTTTCAGATTTGAAGCACTAGGCGATGTACCTAGCATGAGTTCTGCCATTAGTACAGTGGAGGCCGACAGGTTTTCTCGATATTGTCTCAGAATATCGCGTTTATGAGCGTTGAATGGAAAGAATGCATCTACCACCGTTAATTTCTCATATACCATTTTGGCGTGGCAGAGCCGATGCTGCTTAGTATTGTTAAAGGGTGGAACTTTACGTTACTTTTTGTCATGCCACCCCTCGGCGGCCTACCGGATCCTCTGGGCAGCAACTATCGGCGCTTGACGTGCATCAAGCCATGCCAGAACCTCAATAATTCCGGACAGCTTCATGTTAAAAGGTAAAAAATTACAGGGAAAGGTAAAATCAGATATTTATAAAAGTAGTCGAGTATGACATCAGAAGGCAGTTTATTCTATGGCGGTTTCTTTAAGACCATTGGAAATTAATTCGCTAATGTAGAACATCTGATATATCAAATGAAATTTACATATCAAATCAAGATATATCAATTCGATAATTTGAGGCAGAAATTGTGGAGTTGAGTACAAAAATTACGGGGTTAAATATGCATAAAAGTAGTCGATTATGGCATCAGAAGGTAGCGCATTTTATGCCAGTTTATTTGAGACCATTGGAAATTAATTCGCGTATGTAGAACATCCGATATTCAATTTGAAGAAGTAGAATGTGATAATTTCGGACATAAATATTTTAATTGAGTGCAAAAATGACAGTGTTAGCTATCTATAAAAGTAGTTGAGCATGGCATCAAAAGACAGCCGATTTTATGTCAGTTTATTTGAGACCATTGGCTATTAATTCGGTTATGTAGAACATCTGATATACAATTTAATGTAGTACGATGTGATAATTTGGAACACAAATTCTAGAATTGAGTGCAGAAGTGACAGGGCTAAACCTTCATGGAAGTTATTCAAAGTAATCTAAAAATGTAGCACGCTCGATTTTAGTTTCGTTAAGAACATTGGAAATTGTCAACACATCACACAGAAGATGTATAACGTGCTTTTATCACGAGATATTGGGTGGGCAATTGCCTTCATTTCACTTTAACGGCAAAGTGACAGGGTGAAATTATTTGATAATAAAATGAACTACGCCTCACAAGAGAGCTTGTTTCAATGTTGTTCAAATTTGGCTATTGGAAATCACCTGCACCTTCCTTAGAAATTAGAATATAACATTAATCAGACCCAACCCATTCTGGTGGTGTTCTTTCACAAATCCACCACCAGAGGCGCCACCGGTATTATGTCCGCTCATGACGCCTAACGATAAATATTACGCCTAACGACAAGTTGCAATAAATATTAACAAAGTGTGTGCGGCTGATATGATTCCTAATCTCTCGGAAAGTCAGGTTGGTTATTTGGGCTTTCGGGCGCATCGACTGCGTCGTTCATACAGCGCCCATTCTCGGAAAGTTAAGTTGTGCTTTAAGGAAGCATTTTAATAATTGGATTTTGTGTTCTAACACAATGCTTATAAACATTGTCCACAGTGACACCAATAGAGGTACCTACCTCAACCTATAGGCAGGGTGCATTGCCACAAATTCAGGAAAACTAACATTGTCCCCATGGTGTTGCCTGAAACATACAAAAACAAATATTGGTGGCATCCCCTTCGGACATTATGCCACCCCAATCTATATGCCTACACTTATGGGTCTTGTTTCTATGCCTCTAAGCGGAGAGTGCTCCTCAATATTGGCATTCCCCCCCCCCAAGTGATTGCAACTCTTAACCCTCCCGTCTCGGGGGGCTCTTCAACCGCCCCCCTCCCTCAGGTTATTCGCGGATAGCGGACGAACGGCGCGCGGCAGCGAGCCCAAATTTGGCATACCTTTTCCCACATCAATTTGGCATGCTCATTCAAAAGTTTTAAGTCAGGTCATCTAGGCTCCACGAGTTAGTCAAGGTCAAGCGAGGTCACCTCCAAAAAGTTAAACCAGTCGTCACGCTTTAAGGGATACAGATATTTTAATGAAACTTTCAGCGTTTGCTTATCTTGAGGGATGCAACAAAACGTACGAGCCGACTTTTTAATTTTTTTTCGTTTTTAACGACATACATTTTGCATATTAGCCAATTGCAGTTCAAATAGAAGATTCTGGCTAAAGTAAGCATTTTTTGTTAGGGCAAGTTGACTTCCAACAACGTTTCTCGGTCTGCTCTACACATTGGAAAAGGAAAATTAAAGAAAACTTGAATGCTCAAAATCTTGAAATTAATTTAAAAAATTGGGTCAAAAAAGAAAAAAGAAAAAAGAAAAAGATATGTTAAAAAAGAAAAAGAAAAATCAACAAAATGGGGAAAAAAAGAAGAAAACAAAAATAAAAAGATATGTTAAAAAAGAAAAACAGAAAAACAACAAAAAAGAAAAAGAAACAAAAAACTAACCCCACGTGATATTTACTAGCACTAACTGTTCTTGCAATGTTACTTCAGTACTGGCGATGACCCTACCCCAACCCTCCAACTACACCCCACCCCATGACACCGACCGGACTGGCAAACTCTACACGTCTGCACCAGCTCAGCTTCGACTCCTACTTCATCTGCCTGCAAGACGTCTCAACTTCTACTACTTCTACGCGCCATTCTTTAAGTCATCTCAACTGTCTCACAACTCGCCTCTGCAAGACAATTATAATCTTCTTCGCTTCCTCTCATCCGCACCATATTATCCTCATACCCTTTCACCCTTGACAAACAGCAACAAAATACTGACACCACAAACGCCCCCCGGAAACAGCCGACATCACCACACGGTGGCATGCTGGCCAAACACCGAAACACACACACAAACACACACACACGGGTCAAATAAATTGTATAGACCTGGTCGATTTCGCTGTCCTTCTCTCATTCCAAATCAATTTTGTTTTATATATCCCCAAAATGAACACCCCAGAGCCAAAAACATAATGTAAGTCATGAAAATATAGCCCCCTGGTGACGTCGCTTTTCTGGAGAAAAAATATTGGGGGGGGGGGGTTGATCCTAACCCTACGCGTCGAGCGCTTTTCGATGACACTTCTTTCGTCTTCGTGCGACGCTTAGTTTATATTTTAGAGGTGGGTTACTATCCGCCCCTCCCTCGAGACAGGGTGTGAGGATCTGACCGGAGAGACGGCGCGGGTTAACCTTAGACCCCATGGAGAGATTCGTCCAATCCATTTGGGCCCGACCATACACTGTGCCCGACCATACATACACCAATCCATTGGCTTCATACACTGCGCCTTCCACAGTTATTTTAAAACTCAAAATCAACACCCCTGCCTACCTAGGTATATACACAAAAATTGAAAAAGTATCAAGGTGGGCAGCTTACCATAGCTTCAGCCATTTCTTGGTCACGTTCTGGGCACGCCGAGTGATTGTCCTTGGCCTCGCAATGAGCACAACGCGAGGTGACCACTCACACAATTGAAAATACCAATATGGCGACGGTTAAAAAACTCATAGAAATGGCGTCTCGTAACACGAACATTCCGTCCATAGTACACAACAGCCCACTGTAAGCACAAGGATTATGTGTTTATGACGTCACGAGTATTGTGAGCTCAGTCATGCTGTGCTGCTATTGTCTGCCAATGTGCTGCCATCTTGCAATTTATTTCTCCTGTGTCCGAAAGCACAGCAAGGTCGTGTTATGAATGAAAACACGATGGAAAATACCGTAAGATTGTGGCACTGACATGCTTTCGTCCTTGGCACGCTCTCCTTATGCTCATTTGTTTTCAGTGCATAACTTGGTCTACTCCGGTTGTTTTATCCACGCCTGCCGTACAGCGCTCCAGACAGAGCCTGAGCCAGAGAAGGCTAGGGCCGACCCTCCGGACAGAGTCCGGGCCACAGAAGGCCAGGGCCGACCTTCCGGACAGAGCCCAGACCAGAGCGGACCAGGGCAGACCCTCCGGACAGAGCCCAGACCAGAGCGGACCAGGGCAGACCCTCCGGACAGACCCCGAGCCAGAGAAGGCCAGGGCCGATCCTCCGCGCGGAGCCCGGGCCAGGGAAGGCCATGGCCGACCCTCCGGACGGAGCCAGGGCCAGAAGGGACCAGGGCCGACACTCCGGCGGGCGCAGCTCGGTTGATGGCGTGACTGACAGCGGAGGCGGCGGCCACTTGTGCTGAGCGCCGAGTCGGCCGGCCGCCGGCCACCACTGCCACTCGGCCGTTCTGCCCGGAGGCACCGGCGGTCGTCGGTCCGTCGGCGAGAGGCGGCCCACAGCGAGTGATGCCGCCGCCGAGCGTGCCCTGCACGTGCCAGCCACCCCAACCAGCTGGCGGCCAAGGAGATCGTCCCGATCCAGTCCTGTTTTCTAACAGGTAAAACACAGCGAACACTTTTCCCTGAAACTGGACAGCCTGTCACACGCGAGAGCCTAATGTCCTGTGGCACGTGCCATTCAATCACTGGAAGACATATTTCGGAACGACGCCGCCCGACACGCGATCTGTTTCCGACGGACGCCGCGGGCCGCCAGAAGCGAGCCGCCGCCATTCGGTTGGTTGCACCGGACCAGTGCATGTCGTCGGGCCCGGCTCGGCAAGGCCAGCCCAGGTTTCACACGACAGAGTGCAGGCAGGCCCACCCAGCCAGGACAGAGCCGACGCCCTCCCCCGCCTGGTGACACGGCCGACCGAGTGCTCAGACAGCGAATGTGTGTGTGTGTTGGGGGAGGGTAGGTGTGCGTGAGTGTGTATGTGTTTAGTGTGTTTTGGAGAGGGAGAGGGAGAGGAGGAGGGTAGACATTGCCACTGAACAATCATGTCTTAGTCAAGCCAGAGACTCCACCAGAGACAAGGCATTGGTGGACCAGTGCCAAGTAAATTTATATATATATATATATATATATATATATATATATATATATATATATATATATATATATATATATATAGACGTATATATCAAATGTGAATTGAGACCGGATAGGTCGTAGGGAGTTCATCAGCTCAATGATATCCGATAGAGTGTGCAAAGAAGCAAGAACTGTTTTTGCCTTGCTTACCAACTTTAGAAAGCATTGCTGTGTAATCGAGGCGAATTTTTGCACTGACTTCGGCAGATGCTGGCCGACCGAGCTGGCTGGTCAGTCGAGTGACGATTTGCGACGAACTAGTGGATACCGGAGAGGACGCATGTACTCCCATTTAGTCACGAGCAAGGTAACATTAGTGACTTGACCTGATTCCACCGTCACACTTCCTAAGAAAAGAAAATTTTATTACAAAATTTCCAGTGCTTACTTTTTTGCCGAGAAAAGACCTCACTGGCGCACAACCAAGCCTTTTTGTTAAATGCTGACTTGTACCGGGATTCGTGATATCACACTACATTATCTGAAGTTGTCCTTGCCCCTCTTTGTCGACATGAATGTCTATGACCGTACCTCGGCATTGCTGACTAAGCGATTACGACGTGTCACGTGACCTGCGTGCCGCAAGGTCGGTCAGTTTGTCGGCTTGGCAGTGGAACACGGGATATCGCACTAGCCGGTCACGTGTGTCACTAACCTAGTGGGAAGGAAGACTGTGAGATATCAGGAGCACAGGGGGCCGAGACACGCCCTGCTGCCCATGCCGCTTGGACAATTCTGCAACACCTGTCACGGTCTGCTGCCCATGCCGCTTGGACAATTCTGCCCCACCTGTCACGCTCTGCTGCCCATGCCGCTTGGACAATTCTGCCCCCCGTGTCACGCTCTGCTGCCCATGCCGCCTGGACAATTTTGCCACACCTGACACACCCTGCCTGTGCATTTTGGACAATTCTGCCACCCGTGTCACCCTCTGCTGCCTATGCCGTTTGGACAATTTTGCCACACCTGCCACGCTCTGCTGCCCATGCCGCCTGGACAATTCTGCGACATCTGTCACGCTCTGCCCCCCATGCCGCTTGGACAATTCGGCATAATGCGTTCAAGTGCCACACTTGAACGCGCAGACTCCAAACGTCCTATCAGAAGATTGCATATTTTCGGCTGTGTTGCAAACAGTTTCGTCTCAGGCGGTTCGGTTTTTGGTGAAATGCACTTGTGCCAACATGTGGGACACTGTGTCCGAAGTATGAACCCTCTGCCGAACAAGATGCACGTGACTCAAAGTTCGCTGCACTGTTGTGCCGAAATCAGCGGGGTTTAACCCTGAAATGACCGCAATTTCCCGAAGTTGCAGTCACGAAGGGTGTGCCTTCACAGGTGGCCAGGACAGCGCAGCTGTGCTCGGTCGACACGCTCCTTGTCGATAACTGCGCGACACTCGATTATGTGTCAGCGGCAGGAGCGCCCACGCTCGTGCAATGCCCGTAATGGCGCCACGTGCGGGTAGGCATGATACACTGAACACAGTCTGGAACAAATGAGCTCTTCAGGTGCGACATATCTCAGAACAGCTCGGCTTCCCATAGATTAATCCGCGCCGTCTTTCCAGTCAGATCATCACACCCCGTCTCGGGGTGGGGTGGGGGGCTTAGTAACCCCCTCTAAAATCCAAACTAAACATCGCACGAAAACGAAGAAAGTGTCATCGGAAAGCGCTCGACGAGTAGGGTCCACCCCCAAAACAATTTTCCCCCAAAAGTGACGTCATCAAGGGGCTAGATTTTCACGACTTTGCACGACTTACATTATGTTTTCGGCTCTGGGAGTTCATTTTGGGGGATATATGAGAAAAAAATATTTGGGATGGTAAAGAGACAGCGAAATCGACCAGGGTTTTATTTTTTGGCCCCCCAAACATTTTTATTTTTTATTTTTTGAAATTTAGATATTTTGAGTTTCAGGTTTTCTTTACTTTTCCTTTTCCAATGGGTAGAGCAGACCGATAAACGTTGTTGGAAGTCAACTTGTACTAATAAAAAATGCTTACTTTAGTCAGAATCCTCTATTTGAACTGCAATTTAGCTAATACACAAAATTTATATATCGTCAAAAACGAAAAAAAATCCACTCGTACGTTTTGTTGCATCCCTAAAGATAAGCAAACGCTGAAAGTTTCATTAAAATATCTGTATCCGATAAAGCGTGATGACTGGTTGAACTTTTTTTGGAGGTGACCTCACTTGACCTTGACTAACTCATTAACCCTAGATGACCTGACTTCAAAATTGTGAAACAGCATGCCAAATTGATGTGGGAAAATGTATGCAAAATTTGGGCGCGTTGCCGCGCACCGTTCGTCCACTATTCGCGAGAAAAAAAAAAACCTGAAGGGGGCGGTTGAAACCCCCCCCCCCCGAGACGGGACGGGTTAACAAAATCGTGTGGTTCTGGAGGACTCACCTGCGTTTTTAGCCTTTTCATTTTGTATATTAATGTAATCCGAACTCTTGCTGGGTCGGGGGACTTATTGATCAGGGTTCGAAGCTAAGCGGAGTAAGCTTGAGTGCTTGAGTGAAATTTAGTGAATTGAGAATTGAGTGCTTAAGTGAATTGAGAGATCGGACCACAACTGAATCTGAGAATCTCAGCTTAGCGACAGAATTTTTACCGACAGCTTAGCCCCCGCCCTGCTTGGGGAGGGGCAGAATCTCTCTCTGGCTCATTGCCTGTAATAAGTAAAAAATCACGCTGCGATATCAAGTTGGCACTTCAAAAGGTAGGGAAACTACCTATTCGCACAGCAATTCTGCCAGCTGGTGGCAAAAGTGCAACTATAGCAAATATAGCCCACTGTGGATTAGGTGAGAGTGACGCCATTGTGACGTCAGCCTCGTGACGTCATTATACGACGCACACCATGTTAATGCGGCCATTGCAAATCATCATAAAATACGCGGACATTTTTAGGACGGGTAACGAAATGGATATCAACAGACAGGAAATACGCTGTCATATCTACCAGTAGCGTGCTTTTTTCTCGCCAGGCCTGTTATGTTGTCATTATTATGGCAACTCCTCGTTTCTACTTCCCCTAAAGGTTTTAAGGTTTTTCGCGGGTAAGGAAAAAAGGCGCACGGCAACGCACCAAAACTTGGCACATTTTTTTACAACATAAATTTGACACGTTTTTCTAAAGACTTTGAGGTCAGGTCATCCACGGTCATCTGGTAAGTCAACGTCAAGTGAGGTCACTTCCAAAAAAGTTCAACCAATCGTCACGTTTTAAGGGGGAAGGTATTGGGATGAAACTTTTAGCGTTTACTTATCTTTAGGGATGCAACAAAATGCATGACAGCATTAAAAACGTTTCGCGTTTTTCATGACTAATTTGTTTTGTATATTTGGGATGCATTCTCTGTCAACTTCATTCTGCGGATTCCGTGGATTGTGACGTTGCATATTTCGTGGACTGCAGCCCCGGAACGTTCTGTGAAATTTCGCGCCGGACTACTTATGTGAGCCATTTGTGTCGCTGTTCACAGACCTTCCTACTAGTTTTTATGTTTAGCATTCATTGCATGCTGTTCCATTAAAGCAATGTGGTTGAATCACTTGTTGGCGACACCATAGTAATTCTACAAAGCTTCCACCTATGATCTTATTGTTATTGGCCACTGATGCCTATTTAATGCTCATGGTGTCAACAATATAAAAAGGATAAAAACGTGAAACCATTCTGAAAAGGAGCCTGTTCTAAGTAGATGAATGTCAGACATGTCCAGGGTAGGCTATGACAAGCATGTCAAGGGCAGGGAGGAAATTTACATTGGTCATTGTCCGGTGAAGATGCCGACAGCGGACCGACGTAGTCCGCTATCGGGACACTAGTGTCGATTGATGAGTGAAATGTCCGCCAAGCCGACATGCAGCCGACACCCAACCAACGTGGGACCGCTGTCAGGCTGCTTTCTGGATCCTAGTGGCTCGCTGTCGGTTGGGAATGGGATGTTTGACAACGGTCCGACGTCAGCTGGCCGGCATTGATATGCCAAATGTAACCCGACATATGCTCAAATTCCAGATCAGTATGCCGATGTTCGGCTGAGAGCGACCCGATATCGGCATGCCGTTTATGAGATGTCGAGCTCGGCCCGACACATGAGGACAGCAGGCCGACATCGGCATGCCTTCTAGGTGGAGATGCAAACAATCAGAAAAAGAAGTTTCTGGAGGTAGTGTTTAGCTTACTGCTGTTTCTCATCAACAGTTGAGAAGTTGACCACGCTGCAATGGAAAATCCTCGCAATTGGGAACAGGATACTCATTAGTGACATCTTCGCACAATCTAGCCCAATCGTATCCACTCTACAACATTTCTGTGCGAATTTGCAATGACTTCCTTGCCCCGTACATCACTTCCAATTTACTTTGCCATCTTGGAAACAAAGCTGCACAGGACGGGGCTGGACGCCTTTTTTAGTTCTCGCGTTCCCCGGGGAATTCGCAAAATCTGGCAGCGGAATTTGTGCTGAATGGACAAAGAACGATAGATGACGTCAGAGTCCACGGAATTCGTGGACGGAACGTGACAAAGAACGCAGCCTTGGCCATTGGGCCAAAGTCAGATATGCTGGTTAAGGTCCTTTGTAAGGCAACTTTCTCGGTGCGCTCTACCCATTAGAACAATGAAAAGTAAATACTGGGAAATGCACTTTTTTGCGAATAAAAAACTCTTTTTTCTTAATTTTGGAGTTTTCTGGAAGGCAAACATTTCGAGACAATGGTCGATTTCGCCTTCTTTTTTCTGATTCCAAATATGCTTTGTTTATAAAATCGTCCCTAAAAAGAACTACTCAGATTCAAAAGGATGAGGTCAGTTGTGTCTCATAGACCCACCTAGTGACGTAACTTTTTAAGTGGAGAAGGCCTTAGGGGTGGTTGTGGGCTATTTTTTTATATAATTCCAAATAAAAATTAGGAAAATGTCGAAAAATTTCTTTACCATATGTATCCACCTTAAAAGACCTAACTTAGCCCATCTAGAGCTTAGCCTAACCTGCTTTTGAAGACAACTATGTCCCACCCATTCAAAGGATTCTTTTAATTCAAATTTTTCCAAGTGAAGGAACCTAGCTTAACCCGCGTCGTCGTTCCGGTCAGATCCTCACACCCCGTCTCGGGGGGGCGGATAGTAACCCCCTCTAAAATCCAAACTAAGCGTCGCACGAAAGTGAAAGAGGTGTCATCGGAAAGCGCCCGACAAGTATGATCCAGATCCACCCCCAAAACAACTTCCTCCTAAAAGTGACGTCACCAGGGGGCTAGATTTTCATGACCTTTCACGACTTACATCATGTTTTTGGCTCTGGGGGATTTGGGGGATATTTGAAGAAAAAATGATTTTGCATCAGAAAAGGACAGCGAAATCGACCAGTGCCATGCAATCTTTTGCTCCCCCCCAAAAAAAAGTTTTTGGAAATGTCAAAATTTTGAATTTTCAAGTTTTCTTTAATTTTCCTTTTGTAATCAGTAGAGCAGACCGGAAAACGTTGTTGGAAGTCAACTTGCCCTAATAAACAAATGCTTACTTTAGCCAAAATCTTGTATTTGAACTGCAATTGGCAAATATGCAAAATTTATATGTAGTCAAAAACGGAATAGATAAAAAATTCCACTCCTACGTTTCGTTGCATCCCTAAAGATAAGCAAACGCTGAAAGTTCCAGTACAATATCTGTATCCGTTAAAGCGTGACGACTGGTTGCACTTTTTCGAGGCGACCTCACTTGACCTTGACTAGCTCGTTCACCCTAGACGACCTGGCTTCAAATTTTGAATCAGCATGCCAAATTTATGTGAAAAAGGTATGCCAAATTTGGGCGCACTGCCGCGTGCCTTTCGTCCACTATCCGCGAAAAACCTGAGAGGGTCGGTTGAAGACGCCTCCGAGGGTTAACCGACAAGTTCGATCAGCTATTAGAGCTGATTGTAGGGAAAAAATTAGCGGAAAGATAGCTCAGAAAGGGCCATCAGCTGCGTGGCGTGCTATCAAGCCCATTATCGAAACAAAAAAGATCTCACAGAGTT
Organism: Imbricaverruca yamaguchii; assembly: GCA_034440575.1. NCBI lineage: Eukaryota > Metazoa > Arthropoda > Thecostraca > Neoverrucidae > Imbricaverruca > Imbricaverruca yamaguchii. The sequence continues at coordinate 2,010,086 of JAOTOL010001614.1, forward strand.
CAGCCTCAGGTCCTACCTGAGCAGCTGAATCAATATTTTGTTAGTGTCGGACCAAAAGCATCAGCAGAGGTCAAACGTCAGGCAAACATGCCTGAACACACATCTCCCAGTTGCCGGCTATCGCGCGTCTCTACCAGCTCCTGTAGAGTATCACCCATATTTCCTGAACAGCTGGCTAAAATCGTCATAGACAGGAGAATCACATGTGTGTGCGGATCCGACGGGATCTGTATTAAGGTTATCATATTTATATTCTTTTTTATCGACGAAGTGCTGCTCGAGATCATAAGCACATGCCTGACTACAGCTGATATCCCCTCCACTTGGAAACAGTCAATAGTAACTTCCATTCACAAATTAGGAGATCCTTCGGATCCCTCTAATTTTAGGCCCATCTCATTGTTCCCAGTTATCGCCAAGATCACTGAGAGGGTAGTGCAGAAGCAAATTTATCGCTACCTAAACTCAAACCACCTACTGGCCCAAACTCAGCACGGCTTCAGACCACGCCACTCTACGGAAACCGCTCTTATCTCGGTCACTTACAAAATACTAGCAGCAATGGACCGTTCGGAAGTAGCTCTCCTTTGCATTCTGGATCTCAGTAAATATTTCGACGTAATAGACCACACCAAACTGCTCACTAAACTAGAACTCCATGGAATCGATACCGACTGGTTTAGGGCATATCTGTGAGGTCACACGCAGGCTGTTAGCATCTCAGAACAACACGGAAACAGGCATCTTTCCTCCTTTCTCCCAAGTAACATAGGTGCCTTTCCAGGCTCATCATTAGGTCCACTCCTCTATTGCATCTTTTCGAACGACCTCAGTTTGCACGTCCCGGTAGTACACGTCACTCAGTTCGCAGACGACACCCAGGTCCTCATCTCCGGTCGCAAATCTGATCTTCCAAATCTGATAAGTCTGATGGAGACATGTCTGAGCCAACTCTACAACTACTTCCTGGATAAGCGTTTGAAGGTGAGCCTGACCAAAACTCAGTTCTTACTTTCCGATCGCGTCAAAATCTTCGTAGTATTACCCCGATACGAATGTGCTTTAGGGACACCGTGATGGGCGAGAGCCATTCGTGTATGAACCTTGGGGTGACATTTGATCGCCACATGTCGTGGGATTCCCATGTAGCTGTTGTGGTCCGCAAGTGCACTGGATTCCTTTTGGCCATGAGCCATCTGCGTCACCATCTGCCGACCAGAACCCTCTTCACCATAGTAAATAGCCTAGTTATAGCCAATATCCGCTACTGCATATCTGTTTACGGGAACGGGTTGTCAGCAAACATCCATAGACTAGACAAGATCATTAACTTCGCCACTAGAGTCGAGTCCGATCTGCAGAAAATTGGTGATATTTCTGATGCCCGTAACGAGTTGGATCTCCTCACCGCAGCTGATTTGTATCTATTTCACAGTCTCACTTTGCTCCACAAGATCATTCTGACGGGTGAGCCTACGCACATTGCCAGTCAAATCATTGCAAACTCTACCCTGCGAAACCGTCACACACGTGCAGACGACCACCTGCACCTGCCAGCCATACACAGTGAGGCTGGCCGCAGGAGATTTCTCTACTCGTCTGTCTTCCACTATAACAAACTTCCTACTGAAACAAAAATATCGAGGCTGTCTAACTTGAAGAAACATCCACTAGCGTATCTCCACGAACAACACTAGTCACAAAAAACTTGCACAATGGATATGTGTACACTATGAAGTCACCTTTAAGCCATCGCTTTCCTATCACTTTTGCAAACCACTCGCTTATAGCTTGTGTTGCACGCACGGTGTATGTAGTGCAGAGAGTGATATGGATATTGCATTATGTTGGCGTACGAATGTCTGTTGCGCATCTGCTCCCACTATTGGCCACAAATATATCCTTTCTTTGTAAATATATGTGAGTTATACCCAGACTGTCCATAACAGCCACTGCACGTGGAGAGCGTGTATTGTGAAATAAATAAATAAATGAATAAATAAATTACAATGTGGTTGCAGTTTTTTGCATCCAGATTGCATGCAAGGTTGATGATGACTGGAAATTGATAGACGAATGGAATTATTCCAGCTCAACCTGCTTCTACATGTGTTTGACATTGCATGTGCCTAAGGGAATGAGTGCGACAATGCAGTAGCTAATTAGTGACACGACATATGATTCTGACAGTGAAAAAAAAACATCGGCATCAGCTAATCACAATATTTTATGACGCAAGTTTGCAGCTGGAATAAAGAAGGAAATATGATATTTGTTCAATTTTCTTTCCCACGACAAAAGTTGGAGTCAATCCGCTATTCAATTCGCATCCCCATCTCATTGGAATGACTGCGTCCGTGGTTTAGGATAATAGTCACGCAATCGGTCATTTGACATCGGGAAACCAGCATAAGCAATCCTCCCGCTCCGGCCATGTCCCAAGAAGTGATTATCCAAGAGCGATCCTGAGATTTGGGTTGCAAGCGCTGGCAGCCTGTTTTTGTCCCGCCTTTTCCGCTCTCATTTGTACTCGTCTCAGTGTAGTGCTCGATTGCTTTCAACAACGGTAATGAAGCAGTGCACGTGCTCCCAGATGTCGAACACCTCGTCTGTCCAGGCTTAGCCAGTTCAGCTTTGGAGGCTTCAGCCAGTTGTCAGCGGAGACGACCACTTCGGGCAGACCAGCCCAGTTGCTTGCCACCCTGATTACGAAGTGATTATTTCCACCTGTTGTGCGGACTGTTGGCTTGAACGGCTTCGGGTGGTGTGCCCTGGTTGGGGCGTCGATTTCCGCGCGGATGAATTGTCCAGAAGGATCCATCAGATCTTCCATGGCAAAGGCTGGCCGGTGAAGAGCTAGGCTAGCTGCGGGCGTGTTCTTTTCAGTCTGTCTGCTGTGACAGGGTGTTCGTGTCACACGTAGAATGCTGTTTTACGCCGCGATTGTGTTGTGTCAAGCATCTATTTGCCGTTGTTCGAGGAGGCCTTTTTTGTTTGTTTTTTGTTTCGTTAATTTTTCCTTGGTGGCGATTTCTGTGCATCCGGGAACGTTTGAGGTGCTGTGACGAATAAAAACAAAACGGCTTCTCGCTCTATCAACTAAGACACTTCTCGTGGGGACCCGATAAAATGATTGAGGTTTAGTGTAGTTGATGAAGCGCATGTAAGTCTCGTATTGGTCGTCTGAGCGTCTTCCTGTGTTTTGCAGTGTCACGTGCATATCGCCTTTACCTGTAAATTTGCAACCATTGCTTCTGTGCAGGGGTGAAACTCATAATAGGGCTCAGGTACTCCCGCCCCCCCCCCCCCACCCCCCCAGCTGGAGCGAGTTCTTCCGTTAATCTCGGATTTTGTCATGGGCCCTATGAAGCAGGTCCTCCCGACCCATGCAGGCCCTCGTATCTCCTCCATGCACCTTAAAGGAAACACAGTTTAAAGGAAGCCCTGAGCGCGACGCACCTCAGCACCCTCTCCCTTGCAGCCCCCCCCCCCCCCTCCTTCCGCTCAACAAAATTACTTGCTGCTTTCCCCTGCCCCATCACGAAAAGTCCAATGTTATGGCGAAATGTATCATGGATTGACTAAGAATGTCTAATGTTTACTGATGACGCCAACATTTTTAGGAGGATAGCGTCTGTGGACGACGCGGCCCGCCTGCAGAGGGATATTGATTCCCTCTGCAGGTGGTCCGCAGACTGGATGCTATCATTGAACCCTCTCAAATGTACGTCGTTCACAATGGCCCTCCGTCGTACTCCTGTGCGCTTCGAATAAAAGCTGCACGATGCAACACTGCAGCGTGAGACTGTGATGCGATGCCTAGGTGTGTACCTGGACAGCAAATTGACGTTCGCACAACGTGTGGCAAAAACTGTGTCATCTGCGAACCGAGCTCTCGGGCCGTTTATTAGATCAATGCAAGCAGGGGTCCCTGGTAGCACATTATCGAAAATTGCTCTGTTGGCGGAATATAACGCGAGCATTAGGTCTCGCCTTGAGTATTGCTCCGTCATCTGGGCAGGCGCAGCCACAACACATCTGACCAGGATTTACAAGGTAGAACATACATTCCTAATGCGGCCTGCTCAACACTGTAGTGCCACACCAGAATCTCTAAGATATGATGATCTTCACTTTTATACATAACGTCTGTGTCCACTCGTCGCGTACAGTCCGACATCATGTCCTTGCGAAACGTTTTATGTAGTAGGACGGACTCATCAGTGCTATTGCAAAACTTTGGATTATGTGTCCCAGTCAGGAGAAATAAGCAATCTGTTGTATTGCATGCACCGTATGCGTGTGTAGAAACCATTTGTTGTGGCATATTTAACAGAGTATTAAGAGAAACGAACACATTTTTAACGATGACAAGTGCGGACATATTCAGAAACCCGCTGAATGCATCTCGGACTCCGGTGGTTGGATACTGTGCTACATCACACGCTCACATCTGAGTCGCGTAGTCATCGGACATCGATGCAGTTCTGACAGCCGTTTGCCTGTTCGAACCGAAAACTGTTCACCTGTTTTGTTTACGTTTTATAGCTATTGACTTCTCCTATAAAGGGCACAACATGCTGTTGGATATTGTGGGCAATAAACAATAAACAATAAACAATTTGCCTCCCCTTCCTCTCCAACATCTCGAAAACACCGCCAACGCATGCAGGACTCCCGGGCGCGAGAGCTGCGCCGTGTGATTACGCCGACCGGATCCACGGCTACAGCAGGAGTGATTCAGAGCACTGGAATGCTAGAACGCCAAGCGCCACTGGCCTTCCAAATTTCAGTGAGACTTCCTCAGCTGAAGGTGAGAGCTGTACTGCGGAGGTGGCGGGGCTGACGCAAATTTGGCGCGCCCGGCGCCGCACCAGACAGGATGGCGCCAGCACAGCGTACACACACGCCGCTCGGCTCGCTGATTTATGGCCAGAGCCGCCCGATTTATGGCTGGTGCGGACACGCAGCCGAGCGGCGTGTGGGCGGCTCAGGTGTGGAGCTGGCGACAGTAGCGCCACCTCGCCGCCGTCGTCGCCCGCCGATGACACTTCCGGCGGCTTGTTCCCTAGAGAGAGAGAGAGAGAGAGAGAGAGGGGGGGTGAGAGAGAGAGACAGAGACAGAGACAGAGACAGAGACAGAGACAGAGACAGAGACAGAGACAGAGACAGAGACAGAGACAAGAGACAGAGACAGAGACAGAGACAGAGACAGAGACAGAGACAGAGACAGAGACAGAGACACAGAGAGAGAGAGAGGGGTGGATCACGTGACAGTTGGCAGTGTCGGAAGTCGTGTCGGCGTGGCCGGCCAGTGCCAGGCGGCGCTGGCCACCTGGAACCGGTCACGCGGCACGCGACAATGGTGGGTGGGGCGTGATTGCGTGACTGGTGACGCCGGCCGGCGACCGTCACACGTCCGGTCGCCGACCGCCCCGACGCGCCGCGCCTGACATCTGGTGGCTAGACGGCGAACCAGGTGTGCCTATGTCCGTCCGAGTATCTGATCAGAGCCTGAGGGTCCGGGCGGAGCGTCCTGATGGATCTCTGTCCAGGTGGAACGTTCTGGTAGCTTTTTGTCCAGGCGCATTGTCCTGATGACTCTCGGTCTAGTCGAAGCGTCCTGAAAGTTCTGGGTCCAGGCGGAGCGTCCTGAAGACACCACTCATATGAGTGGTGGGAATATGCCATGTTGTGACCACGGCACGGGACAATTACACATATGTGATTGGTAGTAATATGTCATGCTGTGGCCACTGCACAGGACAATTACTCATGTGTGAGTGGTAGGAATATGACATGTTGATCACAGAACTTCCCCGGTTCAGAGCCAATGCCGATAATTCACCATTCACTTCATGGAACGAGGGTGCGACACTGTCGACCGATCGGACGGTGGCCAAACCGGGCCTGCGGACAGTGACGGTACGGTGTGGCAAACAGCGCAGTCACGTCACCCGCGAGTCTCCACATAAATTTTTATATTCAAAAGTAAGTCCATCGCTATCCCATCGCAGAATATGCCGGCCAAATTCATACAGATCCCTGCTGTCGTTTTCCGATAGCACCGCCAACGATGTCGTGACACCTTGAAAATTCAATTTACCAATTGCATACAAATTGAATTCCCTTGTACTATAGCTTAAATATCAAGGACAGAGTGTCATAGGTTATTTTGGACTTGTTTCAAGTAATATATAATACTTTTGGTCAATGCAACAAGTCATGCTTATGACAAAACATGGGCCCTGATCCAAATAGATCAGACCCAAGGAAGTGACCAGACGAAATTATTAAAATACCAAAGGCTCATATTGGAAGAACCAAAGCATTTGTTTCATGATAAGGATTCCACAAGTCTGAGTGTGGCGAAATGCCTGAAATGATATGTTAGGATGATAAATGTTGTGCATATAATACTGCACCAAACAGTTTTATATGGCTGGGCAATCGCACAAGGTGTCAGTATTTTTGTTTGCAAATGAACAAAACACCCTCAAGATTGCCATATTTTGCAGACATGATGTTAGTAAGTAGAAATACATTCAGTCTTACTTGCACTTCCTGCAGCAATGTGCCATGATTGCCACCGGCCTCCTTCTCCAAAGGCAGTGTTTTTTTTTTCAGCTGGACAGGTAAACCGGCATGCTTTGCCTTCATATGCTTATTCAACGATCTTGACTGGCCATTCAATTTGCAACCAGGATAGCCACAACGCACCTTTTCTCGTGATGGTGGTATCATATTAGCACTCACATCTTGGGCACAACACCATATTAGGTAGATAAAACCAGCTTGGAAACGAACTGCACCGGAAAACGAACTGTTGCGTCGAATTCAATCTCTGGACGGTGACAGGACACTGTCCCGTCCCCGTCTGCCAGTATTTCCGAAAGTTATGTCTGGTAACGGTTGAGGACATCGACGATCGCAGCAAAAGCATTTACGATGAATGAAATACGAAGGACCTGTGAGCATCATAAAGAGTGCGGCTATCCGCGCATGGAACTTTTTCCACAAAATGTCATTCAACGGTGGTGTGGATAAATTGGAAAGCGGAGCCTTTTTCACGGACTTAAACACGTGCAATCCGCGTCACGATGACTGCACCCGCACACTCTGCAGCCGCTGATCGTCAATTGGAAAATTTTAGCCGGTACATGGGGCCATGATGTGAAAGTGACGGCAAGTCGCCAAGTTTATCCGTTTCCGAGAACCAGACTAAATTGTGAAAAACGCTCAAAAACATCGCTTCCGCTTTCCACACCCCCTCGCTTGCACATGTGGCGTGACTCGAAAACGGTTGCCACGACGATGTTGAAAATTGTCGTGGAAATGCTGAGGTGTCGGTTTGGTGTCAATCGGTCCATTGGTTGTCGAAGTATTGTGTTCTGAATCGGGTTGTTGGGAACGATGATATTGGTAATTTTCCGAATGCAAAATCTCAGTTTTACATGCTATTCCTACGGGCGACCGGTCATTCACCGGTACACCCGTTCTCTCAGGACCCCAGTGACGCGCACGCGCAAAACGGTGACCCGACCGCAACGAAATTGTGCCCGACGGATAGCCAACATTTGGGGTGGAGCCATATCTATTACTGGTGAGGTGCCAACGCCACAAACTGCCGGAAAACTGAATGTTGGTGGGGGGTACTTTTGTACTAAAGAAATTAGGTTGAAAATTAGTATTTAAAGGGAAAAAAAAAAGAAATTAGCCGAGTAGCCGTTATTTTTGTTGTTGTTCACATCTGCGTCCATCAGCAGTGGGCGTGTTTGTGGCAGAAGATTCCCACCTACCCAGAGTCAGACTGGCTTCAAGTGTTCGCAGCATAAGCTTCCCACCAGGCCAGAGTCAGACTGGCCTGAGGTGTTCGCGTGCAGCTGGCAGCTGCCCAGTCCGTTGATATAAACGTTTCATCAGAGCGCGTCACTAATGACTTCCAGAAGCACTAATCTACCATGAAAGGTACACTAGTCGTCTGATGTGCCTTCAGTTTCCGTTTAGTCTCCTTGTATATATGATGTCATAGAGCGACAGCAAATACATATCGCCCTGAATAAAGCATACCGATGGAACGAGCGATTGAAACTGTAGTCAGCTAGCGGACTGCATGCAATGGCGACTAATAGGGATGACACTTATCACATATTTGGGGGTGGGGGACCCTAGACTACCATTACTACCCACCTCAACCCCTCCGCCCGGTGCTTTTTGTCATTGTGTATTAGATATCTGCACAAGTACAACGGATGGAATCGAGCTTGAAATTGTTTGAACCCACTCCAAATCGTAAGGCTAGCTTCCATCCCGATCACGTGACGATTACCATAGCTTGGTGGTGGATGGAAGCAGGATGGTAGTTAACACCACGTTGTGACGAAACGTGTATTCGACTGCACTTAAAATCTACCGTTAGCGAATTATACCAGACTGCCGCTGTGCGGTTAGGTGTGCCGAGGGAATTTGAGCAGATGTGCTGTTGCCTGCGAACTACGGCAGGAGACAGCCACTAACATACTGAGCTCCCCGGTTCGGTTTTTGTGAGGTGAAATCGTCACTTGACAGGTCACGTGGTGGTCTATAATGGCGCCATAAATCACGCGCGTCAGACGCAGTCGGCGCGGTGACGAGGGTCAGCCTGTCCAGGTCGGAGCTCGGCATCAAGCTGGCTGGTGTGCGGCACACCCTGCCCTGACGTGGTGACGTCACGCCCCCGTCAGACGGTCGCGCACCGTCCGGAGCGCAGCCAGCCGCATCGACGACGCCCTTCTTAAGTGGACCGATCGTGTCACGTTGTTCGCGAATCGCGTGGTGTCAGACGAATCTGGCGATGGTGGCGACACCTCGAGGGTGGAGCAGGTGGCGCCACCCACTGACCAGGTGGCGCCGTCGTCGGATCCCCGGCTCACCGACAAGTACTTCGGGGTGGACCACCCGTTCGTGTTCCTAGTTTGGGACTACCACTCGGCAATGGAGCTGCTGATGGGTCGGGTCGTGCACCATGCCCCATCTACCAATGACCTGTTAGTACTAGTGCTGGCATTGCTGGTGTCACCTCTCAAGCAACGTAACTTCCCATACGATAAGAGCCCTACCCCCAAGCCCTCCCGTGCGTGCTCGTCCTGACCATCAATCAGGACTGGAGATTTCTCACGAAGTCAGTGGGTCTAGATCATTATTTGCGAGACATATTTTCAGATTGAATATGGAAAATGATGGATTAGCATGAGCATGGTACCAAACCAGGGGGTCCGTGGGGGAAACCGGGCAGCACAGCTTTTGGGCAATCCCGTCCATGTCTCTTCCGGGCTGAATTTAAACAAAGGAAGCTTAGCTGACTGTTTTTCTTTCACGGTCTCACTAGAGGCGCACAAAAGTGGTAAACTTCTGGACTGAGCTGACTTTCAATAAATAATATCGTATCATACATTTGTTTGTATTCTGGTTGGAACGCATCAGTTTATCAATGTCTGTTGATCTCAGGACAGCCTGATTGCGAAGTCCAACATGCTTATCAGCAACATCATTGTGTCCGGAATTAAGAGCCAGTAAAGTTTTGACGCCAATATACCCGCAGAAAAGTAGTCCATTACAAAGTCTATTTTTAAAAACCGTATACCCGCTGAGCTTTGATACACCTCATCTATTTTTATATACGCTCTCAGATTGGCCACTGAATCGAGGTCCTAGCTATGTATTTTTGGAGGGATACGTTGCGTTTTTTTCTAAGTCTACGGATGTGTTTTAAGGGTTGTGGTTCATTTTTGGTTATGGGCCCGAAACATTTTTGAGACCACCGGCTCTTTTTGAGCGTTTTATTGTTTTTTTTTTGTGTGCACCGACAATAGTTTCGGGATACTGGCGCGCTTTCGAAGACCCCGGTTCAAGTATTTTTGGGCCTTTTTAAGACCATGTAGCTTTTTTGGGGTCTCAGTCTGTTTCTAAACCCACAGTCAGTTTTTAAAGCTTGAAATTATTGATGGAAGACACCAAGCCAATATTGATGGTGATGGGAAACTTGCCCCTCGGAAATATATAAAGCAGCAACCCTGCATGAGCGTCAGCCCGTGCCCTGTGGGATAGTCGTGCGGATTCGGGGACATGTCCCCATGGAATTTGGAACCCGCGCCCCTCCGGGAAGGCTCGAGTGTTCCCCTCATGCTTTTTTTTTCAGCCAGAAGCTCGCACCCCTTCAGTGTGCTCAAGTGTACGCCCACTACCCACTAAGCGGACTTTTGGCCGAAGGCGCCCCTTCAGGTTATTTTCGCAGAATGCACCACCTAAGAAGAAATGGCGCCCCCATACAAATACTCCTCCCCCATGACAATTCCGGGATCCGCCACTGATTAGGGGATAGGATGCACACACAGTACACATATGTTGTCAATTACAAACATCACCAGCGTCACTTCACCAACGTTTATCGGATATCATGTATCTTAATTGCATGGGATACACATGACAAATACCTTTTACAACATTTCATTCCCGAGCCAAAATGCATAGTGGTGGGCGGCGCGCCCGATCTTTTGTCCATATACCGCCGCTCGGTCCCCTCCAGCCGGAATAGGGCGCGGAGCGGGTGGCGGGCGGTTAGTCGGCCATCTAGTTATTGTAGAGGTCAGCTACTTTGTTGATGTTTCAGTGGATGGTGCAGAAGATAATGGTGTGTCTCTTGGGTTCAAGATTACTAGTGGGTTAGCATCTGCTGAAGGCAAAAAAATATGACGCTATTCAAAGTTGGTAGCTCTTTAGTTACTCAGTTGCCATATTGCGGTAGCTTTGAGACAAATAGGCGCCACCCATGCTCGGTGACCCATGTGCTGCTTTGCTCATGAAATGTTTGATGGAACGAGTTTACCTACTGTCAGGCATGATGGTTATGCAAATATACCTAAGTGGTATAGGCAAAGGATATCGAAGTCTTAGTTGGCAGTTGCAAGAGATAGGTAGTGGTGTTAAAGTAAAAGGTACAAGTACTAAATTTACAGTTAAAGGTAATTTTTCAATTCTCGGAATTCCCTTTGGAATGGCGTGATCGTGAGTGTGGTTAATATGGTGGAACCACTGGTGTCCTCTGGAAATGCATACTTATAATGCACATAAAGTGTTTTTTCTTTGGAATTCCTACTATGTTTATGAAGTGACTAAGATAACTGAACCACTTATTTTCTGTACAATTTCTTACTATTCATGTGAACAAAGGAATGCCAAAAAGGGCTTTGAATTAGGCAACATAGTTCATGCAAATATAGATTTTAAAAATTACAATAAAACTGCAACATAACTTTACATAACCTAGCCCAGCCTAAAGCTGGGTACCTACCTTTGGAGGAAAAGGAAAACAAAAAATAAAATTAGGAAAGTGGCAAGCAATATATTTTCTGAAAACCCTAAAAATTAAAGAGAAACCTAACACAGCCCATTAGCATAACCTACCTTGCCATAAGCTGCTTTTGAAGAAACTGTGAAAATGTTTTTTGGAAAAAATGTTTTTATTTTTTTTAATGGAGGTATGTCATAAAGTCATAAAGTCATAAAGTGTTAAGGCTTAATAAGGGCCACAAGGGCCCATCTGGGTCAAGCCTGTCTAGAAGATATTAGAAAGTACATGTTCACACCTATCAATTCCAAACCCATGCAATCCCTCCACCTGTGCCACCACAGCCAATCTCATCAGTATGACATCGCAAAGGAAGTTGCCAAATCCACTGCTAGGTACACCCCATATAGTACAACATAATACTAGCATAATGTTATACCCTATATAGCTAGTGAAAATACTCAATATCCCATGCATCACAAGTTAGAATTCAAAAACAACATTTTCCTGTCTAAAAAATTATCCACCCTACTTTTAAAGACATTCAATGAGGGACTCCCACTGCATCAGCAGGCAGCCTATTCCATTGGTCAACAACCCTTGACTGAAGACCTGTTGTCGTTTAACTGTCCTGCACCTCATTTTGTCTAACCTGAATTGATGACCCCTATGGGATACTCTAAACTGCAGAGCATCATTCAAATTGACCTGATCTAGCCCTCTAACAATTTTGTACATTTCAATCATGTCTCCCCTTAATCTCCTATACTTGAGTGAGTACATATCTAATGCATTAAGCCTTTCTCCATATTCTAAGTTACTTAATCCACTGACGAGTCTAGTGGCTTTGCGCTGGACTCTTTCTAACATATCTATATCCTTTTCTAGGTAGGGGCTCCATGCTTGTACAGAGTACCCAAGTGGGGCCGCACATATGCTGAGTACAGCTTTTTCATGACTTCCCTGCTCTTATATTTCACACTTCTATTAATGAGTCCCAGCATTCTGAGTGCCCTATTTCTAGCTGAGATACATTGTTTTTCTGCTTTAAGGTCTTTTGAGACCAACACACCTAAGTCCCTTTCCTCTTCAATAACATCCAGTTCCCTCCCTCCCATTTTATAACTGAATGTCTCGCCTGCAGACCCTATATGCATAACCTTACACTTATCATAGTTGAAAGTCATCTGCCATTGATCAGCCCACTCTTTTAGGTCGTCCAAATCTAGTTGAATATTACTAGATTGATCTCTGCTGTTAGCCACTCCTACCAGCTTGATGTCATCAGCAAATTTGAACACTCTATTCCTCAGCCCTACTTCAATGTTGTTCACAAAGATGATAAAGAGGAGGGGCCCTAGAACAGAGCCCTGTGGCACTCCACTCAGAACATCTTTCCAACCAGATTTACATCCATTCAATACTACCCTTTGTTTCCTTCCCTGCAACCATGCTTCAATCCAATGTAGAACTTTTCCTACAATCCCATGTTGTTGTAATTGATGAATTAACCTTCCATGTGGAACTTTATCAAAAGCTTTGCTAAAGTCCAAGTACACAACATCCATCCTGCTTTCATTGTCTACTTCTTTGGTAACATACTCAATGAACTCCAATAGGTTAGTTAAACAAGACCTTTGAGATCGAAATCCATGTTGAGTATCCCTTAAAAGGTTGTGCCTATCAAGATGAATCTGAACATTCTGTTTAACCAGCTTTTCTAGTACTTTGCAAACTAATGAGGTCAAACTGACTGGCCTGTAGTTTCCTACACTCTTCCTATTTCCCTTTTTGAAAATTGGTACTACACTTGCATTTCTCCAATCTTCAGGTACTTCTGAATACTCCATAGATCGCCTGAAAATGATACCTAGGGGAGTTGCTAAAGCTTTAGCACACTCTACTAAGATCCTAGCATATATTTCATCTGGTCCGAAGCTTTATTAGGTTTTATATTCTGCAACTGCTTCTCTACGGCTTCTGTAGTTATTGTAAGATCCTCCAGCATATCACCGCCATGGCATGGCCTACAGATGTTCCTATTGTACCAGAATTATCTTTAGTGAAGACGGATGAGAATTGCTTGCTTAGGGATTCCACAATGTCGCAATCATCAACCACTATTTCCCCATCTACCTCCAGTGGTCCTACACTACACTTTTTAGCCTTAAATTTATAGAAGCTAAAGAATCTCTTAGCATTACCTGCTGAACATTCTCGAGCAAAGTTGATTTCAGCAAGTCTTTTAGATGCTCTAACACACCTCCTAACTTTATTTCTAGCTATTCTATATGATTCTAGGTTTAACCCAGAGTTAGTATCTTTTAGTTTCTTGAATGCTTGTTTCTTTGAGTCCAGTAATTGCTTAACTTCCCTAGTCAGCCACGAAGGGTGCTTAACCCTGTTTGATCTAATTTGCCTACTGGGAATGAACCTATCCTGACCCTGAAATAGCTTATCTTTTATCATTGTCCACATTTCATAAGCATCTAAGCCATTCAATATGACTTCCCAATTAATTTCACTGAGGAAGCTCCTGAACTCACTGTAATTCCCTTTGCAAAATTTGGAATCAATGTTCTGTTGGTTGCTACCCTTCCAACATATAATGAGAAGCGTATAATGTTGTGATCACTATTACCAAAGGTCTCTCCTACGTTAACATTTTGCACAAAATTTTCCTCATTAGTAAGCACTAGATCTAATATTTTATTTTCCCTTGTAGGCTCGTGTATCATTTGAAAGAAGAAATTGTCTTCAAAACAAGCCATGAAACATCTTTCTGATTTGCTTACACCTATTGTTTTGTTTCCCAATCCTGCTATGTTGAAATCCCCCAACAAAATAGTTCTCCCTGTACTCTCCTACTTATCTCTTCCTGCATCAGCCTGTCAGTGTTTTCATTCTGGTCTGAGGTCTATAGAATGCCCCAATCCTAAATTTTGTTCCATTCTTCAGAATTATATCTAACCACAAAGATTCTACTCCTGCACTATGTACACCATCCTCTATGGAATGACATTTCATTACTTGCCTAACATACAATAGAATGCCACCTCCTATCCTTGCCTCTCTTTGATAGGCATGCATGTTGTAGCCTGTCAATTCAAATTCTTGCAAGTTGTCTCCAAACATGCTTTCGTTAACCCATGCTTCTGTTATGCACACCAAATCTAGCTGTTCAGACAACATATATGCATGCAGTTCCCCAATTTTGTTCCTAACACTTCTGGCATTGACATAAAAAACATGATAAATTATTCCTTCCATTGCTTGCTATGCTTCTCTCTTTATCAGCTACATCCCCCATGTCCTGCCTAGTTTCCCTGTTTCCTGTTGAGAGCCTCTCATACCTATTGCTGAGCAATTCCACTCCTCTCTTGCTCAGATGTAATCCATCTAAAGCAAACATCTCCGTCCTCCCCCAAAACTCCCCCACAAATCCAAGAACTGCACCCCAAGCTCCTTACAAATCTTGGCCACCCTGGTATTGAGCCCAATGGCCCTCGAATACCACTCCATGCTTGCATGGACCATAGGGAGGATGGATGTCACCACTCCTCTTTTCCTACTTCCGCTAACTACCTATCAAAGCCCTATAGGCTTTCATTGTTTCCTCTGTATTATTTTTTCCTACATCGTTCACTCCAACCTGCACAATTACCGTTGCACCCTCTCCACTTCCCCTCATTACCCCCTCCAGCCTATCCCTAACATCTTCACCTGCGCTCCCGGGTAGCAAACACGCATCCGTCTGCTGGGGTTCTACTACAAAATGTTCGATCCATGTACCGAACCCTGGAATCCCCTACGACTAAAACCTCTCTCCATCTCTATCTTCAGCCATCTGGTCATCCCCACCTCCGTCCCTCTCATCATTACCTTCCCTCCTCCAGTGCCTCAAACCTATTTTTAATTGGGACGCCCATGTCCACCTTCCTTAGCGCCAGTCGGGTGCTATGGCGCCTTGCCACCTTCCAACTGCCACCATCCCGGACCAAGCCATCCGAACTCCCATCAGTCCTCCGCTCGGGCACCTGAGTTGCCTGGCTGGCACCTCCCATGATGGGTCCTGCCACCAAACCTTCAAGCGCTCCACCTCCCCGTTAACATATCTAACCTCTTACTCAAGTCCCCAATGATTCCCACACACTTACAATTCCCACAGTTCCTTCCATTTTTTTTTTTTTTTTTTTTCACTCTTAGTATTAAGTCTAGTTACTGTAAGCTTGTAAGACAAGTGATCATTGTAATATTTATAAACATGGTATTCTGAAGAAGAATAATAAAAAATCTTAAAGTATATTTTAAGACAATAATGCTGTCTAACCTAGCCTTAGGTATATGGAAGAAAACAATTTTTTCTTAATATAAATTTTCAAATGATTTTCTCAATTCTTCAATTTTGAAACCTAAGCTGACCAGCAGGTACCTATCTATTTTTGCAGTTTAATGCAATGAGAAGTTTTACATACATTTTACATCCATGAAGCAAACAATGGGGTTGGGCTTTGTTAAGTTGGGTTAGGCTTTTGTTGTAAGTTATAAATAGATGGAGATTAAAAAATCAGTTTTTTTTTTCATCATATGGGTGAGACTACATTTGGATAGATCTTGTATTCAATTTAAAAAGGAAAGCATGAAATTGTCCATTGAAATAATTTGTTTTGTTGTATGAATGCTTAGGCCTGGCTATGCTACATTTTTATTTTATATTTTCAATGTTGCTTTTATGTTATGTTAACTAACTCCAAGCCTCTTTTTGGGTGTTGTTTTTGCCTCACAACTGGGGAGTACGTTTTCCAAATATGTGAGTTGGTGTGCAAAACTTGCAGTGCTGATACTTTGATAGCTATGTATTATATCCTAACACCATTTGTTAGGATATAATACACACTTACAAGCCTCTATTTTGGTGTATTTTGCCTCAACCTGAAAAGTATGCATTTGGAAAGGAAAAGAATGGTCAAATCATGTAGCCACATTTATAGACATTGCATTGGAAAAATATATTCAAAGGATTCAAAAACTGCATTAAAATGCAGATGTACCCAACCTTTTAAGGTATACACCACATGGTTTTTGAGCTGGGAGACTGCTTAATTAACCTTTTGAAGCTTGTGGAGTATGCAACTAGAGAAGTTTAAAATCATAAATAATATTTAGTGACTGTCATGAAAAACCTCTGTCAGAAATTTAATACATGGCAGTCCGTTTTTCAAAGTTTGTCTGTGGGTCTGTCTGTGTGTATGTGCTGCTTTGATGCATGCTGTGCCAAAACGCCCAGGCAGATTTTGACCAAATTTTCACAAGTGATGCGCCGGTTCGGCAGACAGATTATGGCGGTGGTTTCGGGTTGCGAGGGCCGCGTGGGATGTGTTACGTACCGTGAAATGGGGTCGTGTCGACATCAGCGAGCCAGGGCTACAGTATATATCACTCCCATGTGGTATGTGAATATTAAAATTTGTGGAAACCCACGCCCGATAGGGAACTGCGTGCTTTTGGGTCCGCGGTGGGCTTTGCTGCACCGCGTAACCATCAGGCGCGTGCATCACCTCCGAGTTGGGCACCTCCGACCTGAGCGGCGCACACCATAGCTATCAAATTTGGTGGATGGATAGCCCGTCACCGGGGCTATCCGGCAGTGTACAGTTTGTAGGGGTGGGGTGAAGAGTAGCGCGTTCCACACGCTCTAGATTGGCACGACAACCCCACTCATGTTTAGCATGGGTCTGAGACACTTTCCGACGAAGAACACAACTGCCACATAACGCCCGGCTCGACTCGCATCACACGGAGCGATGGATGTGTCACACCACGTGAATGCCCATGGTGTTGGCTACCCTTTGGGCACAATTTCAGTGCGATCGGCCAACAAGCTTCACCTGAACGACACGGATGTGATAGGTTGCGCCGAAATCCTGTCGTCGGTTTACCGTGTAAAATTGGGATTTGTACCACCAAATGTCAATTTTATGCGTAGGATCGGCTCGGTTTCAACCGGCATAGTTCGCGAACCTATGGACCGACCGACACCAAACCGACTCCACGATATAGCAAAGACAATTTCAAAGCTCAGCAATGCAAACATTTTTGCTGCATGTGGCACATGTACCCACTGGAGAAGTGTAGATACAAGTCGGTCGATTTAAACGTTTTTGACGATTGGGTCTGGTGCTGTAAAACGGCTAAGAGTGACGACGTGCTATTGCCTGCATTGCCAAGTTCCATGTACTGGCTACACCTTTCCATTGACCATAGCAGGTGACCCACGGCAGGTGCCGTGTGCCGCGGGTCCCCCATCACAGTGAGCATGGCACGTGTCGTGGCCCGCAAGACAGGCCTTCACACCCCATCAACGTTCACGCCAGACATAATTTTTCATTAATAATGGTAGGCACGCAAAGCCCCGATTGTTGTTATCCCCATGATACTTTTATATTTCCACCATTGAAAATACTTTTCCTATCATCAAGGATGCCCTGAAACAGCACCAAACTACATTTCGGCCTTCTCAGCCGGCTCATTGCGTCGATGGATCGGTCGATTTGCTGGAGCCAACGTTATCGGTCAAACAGTAGACAGATTGTACGTGCTACCACGCCAGCAAGGCTACCGTGGCAAGGAATCTATGGGTGAATATAACTGATGGTGTATGCAGAGCAGTACAGCTGCATTATTTCGTGTATGTAAATGATGTTGGAAAAGACAGTATATATCAGACCAAATTAGGCATGATCAGAGCAGGTCAGGTAATGCTTGGTTTGCTTGGGTTATGTCAAGTTGAGCTGGCTTAGGTTTTAGGTTATGTTACAGTATATTATACAATTTTTGGTTAAATTAGTTCAAGCCCCATTGTGAGCGCCGTGGCATGGATCAATGTTCAACACACCAACGTGGCAGTATGGCTTGTGTGCATCTGTTAGATAATCGTCGTCGGTTTTCCACAGTTGTCGAGAAATGTTTTTTTTCTGTATGTTTGTCTGTCCGTGTGTATTTGTTGCTTCGACACATGCTGTGCAAAACAAAAACGACTGGGCAGATTTCACTCAAACTTTCAGCTGATGGGCGGCTAGCATGGGTTTCATTTGTCCGGGCAAGACGAGGTCCTATTCGTTACACTCGTCCTTACTTCTCCCCGGCTGGGATGGCTACTGGGCGTATGGTCTGAGGACGTCGGGAACACGGCAGCTGGGTGGTCGTGTCGGGAGTATTTGTGCCGGGTCAGGCTGTGGAATATAATGATCCCGTTAAAGGGGAATTGTCCGGTTGGGTGTTGATTGGATTCACTTACACTCTGCTTAGCATATGTATCATCAGGAAACGGTCAAATTATTCTATAGAAGTAAACCTGGACTGGTTGTTTTTATATAATCTCGAATGAACCATGGATTTGACTTTCATTTCGTAGTCGTGATATGGTTGTCATTTAAGTATATTAGTTAAGATTGGACCACTTATTTTCTGTGCAAATTAATTTTTGGTAGTATTTTTATGAGAAAAAATGGAACAATTTACCGATTTAAAAACCTAAACTAACCTAACCAACTTATTGTCGGACTTGCGATCGTGCTCTTGCTATATCCCGTCACGTTCGCTGCCCTCGCCAGCCAGCATCTGCTTCATGTCGCCGTGGCGTGTAGATTGCTTTGCTGCAATGTCCTATGCTGTCAACAGTGTCGTTCGTATTGAGGTTGGTTGCGTGACTATCGCGCTGCTTACAGGATGGATGCTCAGACTGCCAGTGCCGGCAACAATAAAACAGGTGAGAAGACATTGAGATTCCATCGAGCACAAGATCGTGCTTACTTTGCCGACTAGCTCGCTTACAGTGCATTGGTTTATTGTTGCAAATCGGTATGGTCGGAATAGTAGAACAGGTGAGATGACACTCAGCAAATATAGAAACGGACCAAAAGTACACCATGTTCCAAGGTATATTTGTCGCATAAGCCACGGGAAGTACGTTCGATACGAATTGCTTTATGGGAATCCAGTTTCTTTTTAATTTGACATCAAGAGGGTTTTCTAAGTGCGGTCGTCTTTTATTCATGTTGCAATGATATAGTTCTGTACTTCGAGTGTTTTCGCTCAGCTTCTGCATTTGGATATGTATTAGCTTCATGTTACAAATGTTTTAGCATGTATTAAATACTGTGTCTTCATTGGAATGCTCGTTCAAAACTGTTCGAAAAACTTTTACCTTTGAAGATGTATTATCCTATATGTTCATGATATATAAGTTTTAGCCTGTATTAAATATTGTGTCTTCCGGTCTTTTAAATCCCTTCGTAAATATTTATATTCATGCACATTTGATAAATGCTCGAAATTTATCTCTGCAAATGATTTCGCGGTCTCACTTTTTGTGCCCATTTTAACATCCTGAATTGAATTTCAGCAATTGTGATGAGCAGTATTAGGCTTAAGTTCTGCTTCGTGTATCTCGCTGTAGTCATCTGTCGTTGTCACTCGACGTATATTAGCCAAGTGGTTGCGGAGCTGCCCATGGCTCGGCCTGGGCCGGAACTGGCGATCGTTCAGTCAGCACATGACAGCGTCGGATCTGCCACTTGCTTTGCGCCGTCCGCTTCCGTTGTCAGACGGCATCGGCGTGTTGCCGTTGCGCCTGGCGACTCTGGCCGGGCGAGGTTTTGTTGTATCGCTGGTTTGCAGGTGGGTCGAGCGGGCTCCGTGTGACCGGCGGCGCCGCCGGCTCGGTGCTCTACCACCGCGCCTTCCCGCGCCGGCTGCAGTGCGTGTTCAGCTGCGCGGACGGCTCGAGCGGCGCGGTGAAGCGCTACCGCTGGACGCCGCCGGCCGGGCTGGCGCTGCGCCGGCGCTCCGGCGCCGAGGCGGCCGTCCTGCTGCAGCGTCAGTTCCGCCGACGACTGGCCGAGCACCGGCGGCGGCGGCGGCGGCGCAGCGCCGACCCACCGGCCGCGCTGCAGCTGTCGCCATTCTCGACGCTCGACGCCGTAGCGTCAGCCGGCATGGAGCCGGACGAGAACAATAACGGGTCGCCGGCCGCCGGCCTCCAGCTGGCCGACGCGTTCCCGCCGCTGGAGGTGCCGCGTCACGGCGGCAGATTGACGACGAGCCGGCGGAACGGTCGTCCCGGCGGCGAGACGAGCCCGCCGGCGGCAGTCGGCGCGCCCGGCGACCTGCGCAGCCGTGCCGCCGGGCCGGCCGGAGGCGGGAGTCGCGTCCCCGGCCACAGCGCCTGCTCGGCTGACGGCAGCCGGCAACTCGTCCGCTCGATGGAGCAAATGCCCACGCCAGGCACGTGCACCGTCGTGTCCAGTGCGCACCCGTACTTCTGCAGTATCGTCACGAGCACTTGGTCTCCGGCGCCGGCGGTCACCGCCGCCACGGCCGACCACCACGTGGGCGGGGACGGCATCCGTGACGTCAGCACCGAGCTTGGCAGGGACACGGCGCAGCGGCAGGCGTCGGAGGTCGGGGCGGTGCTCAGCGAGGATCACTCCCGCCAGGTGACGGCCCAGACCGTTGGGAAAGTGTTCACAGACTGGGATCAGCGGGGCGAAGTCGTCGCTGCCAGTGGAGCCGGCGAGAACCGGGAGACCTCGCCCACTGTTGCCGGCAAAAATCAGATGGAGATTAGCGCGGAGGAGGTGATGGCAGCCGCCGGTGACAAAGGTTGTGTGTCGGTCGGGCACGCTCAGGAAATACCGGCAGGCGCACATCGAACACCAACGTTGAAGACGGGCTGTGATGCAAGACAATCGGATCCTAACCAACAGGATCCGCATACCCAGTGCGAGGCAGACATCCGGGGCGCCCGCACACCGATCACGGGTGGTAACCGCGTCCAAGGGACGCAGGATGGCGACCAGGTCTGTCCGCCTGCTGACACCGCCCCGGAAGTGCCTGGTGAGTCTTGCGCGTCTACGCCGACGACCGGCTCTGACCAGGAGCCACCGGTCGGCGCCTCGCACAGCTCGCCCGGGAAGCACAATCTAGGGATGTCGGGCGAGTCCTCTGACGCGCCGGCCGTGGCGACTGGCCATGTGTCGATGATGTCGAGTCGGCCGGGTGCGGCCGGCGACGGGCTATTGTGCGCCAAGGTGGAGCCCGGTGCTCGCTCCGGGTTCAGACGCGCCGTCGCGGAGCTGGAGTCGGCTGGTGGCGCGGACGGCACGACCGGGGCGCCCAGCTGCCAGCTGACCAGCGCGCCGCCGGTCGCGCCGCGCCGCGTCCCGCCCGATGTCAGAGACCGGACCATTGTCGGCGTGTGCGGCGTCTACTCGGATGCCGCCCCGCCGTCCAGACACGATCAGAGCGCCGGGGGTAAACCCACCGCTACCACCGCAACCTCCGCCCCGCCCTCCAGACACGATCAGAGCGCCGGGGGTAAACCCGTGAGTCTTGCGCAACCGCAACCTCCGCCTACTACTGCAACCTCCGCTACTACCGGAACCTCCGCCCCGCCGTCCAGGGACGATCGCAGCGCCGGGGGTAAACCTGCCGCTACTACCGCAACCTCCGCCCCGCCGTCCAGGCACGATCAGAGCACCGGGAGTAAACCCGCCGCTATCACCGCAACCATCGCAACCTCCGGTGCGTTAGACGACTGGCCGCGCATCCCCGGGGTGTCCGGTGAGAAGCTGGCTACCTCTGAAGTACCTGCGAAGGTACCCGTAGGTTCGGAATCCACAGAGAATACCGTTACCACTGCTGTGGTATCTGATAGAAGACTCCTCAACTCTGGAGTGTCGTTTGTTGGTGCCAAATCTCTAACGACCAGTGATGCAGTCATCGACCCTTCAGCGCCGCCCGGTGCACCAACCTCGTCCTCTGGAACGGTAGAGAAGGTAGCCGCCAAGGAAACGACAGCAGCCGCAGAGGTGCACGCTGCCTCCGGAGGGTGTTCCCAGCCTCTCGCCGGTGCTGCAGTGTCGGGTGAGGCGTTCACCACCGCTGCAGCTTCCGGTGAGATGCCCAATGCTACAGGAGCGGCCACTGTCGCTGCCACGACCACTCCGCCGCCAGCCAAGCTGGCTCCGAATGCACCCGGTCCGGAGCAGTCCCCGAAGCGGGTCCCGAGGCGCGGCAGCAAGCGGCCAGCGCCTCCTGAGGCCGTGGAGAATGTACCCGGTGACGCTACACCCTACCGGCTGCTTCGCTCCGGCGCCAAGTTGAATGTGGAGCACCGGCCTGTGAAGAGAGCTCGCCGCTGCGCCAGTGCATCTCGTGAGGCACCCGTCGTGCTGGTGAGCGGCGCGTCGCTGCCGCGCGAGTCCTCAGGCGGCCCGTCGCACGCGTCGGCAGCCGGTTTGTCTGACGCGGCACCCGCCAGCCAGCCGGAGCCGCAGCCGCAGCCGCAGCCGGTGCGCGGCTCGCGGCGGCGCGGCCGACCGCCGTGGAAGCGGGGCGTGGGCGCTGGCCGGCCGCTGGCCGTGTGGCCACCTCCGCGCTACTGGGACCGGGCCGATGCCGGACGTTCGGTGACGCCGGAGCGGTGGAGCCGCGGCCGACCGGGACTGTGGCGCGGTCCGCGTGGCTCCGGCGTCTGCCAGTGGCGCGGACAGGGCCGCCGGCCGGCAGCGCACCGGCCGCGGGGCCGCTGCGGCCGGGCACGCTCCGTTCGGCCCGTGCGCGCGCCGGCGGCGACTCCGGAAGGCAGCGAGAGCCCATCCGCGTTCGGCGTCGGCGGCGGTCGGCCTGGGGCGGCAGCGCCGCCACTGGTCGACCTTTCTGTGTTCACCGACTCCGACTCGGCGCCGGCGGCATGCGGCGACGCGTCGCTCTCCCAGCCGGTCCAGCTGGTGCTGTCGCCAGAGACGGCCGGCGACAGGTCGGAGGTGGCGCGCGACTCTGAGCCCCCTCAAGACCTGGCGGCGAATGGAGGCGTGTCAACTGACCCGCAGCCCGTCGACGGTGAGCAAGAGCGGTCCGGCGGCGGCGAACGGGCGGTGGTCGCCCGCTGGGAGTGCCACCTGTCGCTCGCCACCGGGGCTGCCGCCGCCGCCGCGCCCGACTGGCGGTGCTGGGACAACTCTGGCCTGGTGGATACAGCGCAGGCGTCTGCCGACGGTGGTGGCCACGCCGACACCGTCGTCAGCGGCACCATCTGGTCGAGCGTGGGCGGCGCACCGGCAGCTCACACACAGGCCTCCGATGAGCGCTCCGGGGCGTCGTCAGCGTGCGCCAGCGCCGGCGGCCAGCGACGGCCGCACGAGTCTGACGAGGCGGTGCTGCTGCGGGCGTCGCGGCTCATGCCGGCCACCGAGTCGGGGCCCGAGTCGGGCGCCGACGAGGTCGGCTTGGTGCGCAGCGCCGCTGAGCTGGACGCCGTCATCGACACAGACGGCGTCGACTGGGGCGTCGGTGGCGACGCTGTGACTGACATGGGGGACGCTGCCGTCGCAGGCTTGGGGGACGCCACAGTCGCAAACTTGGGCGGCGTCGCTGCCACAAGCCCGGGCAGCGCTGCCGTCACTGCCACGGATGAAGCTGGTGATAGCGCTGTGAGTGCGACAGACACCAACACCGCTGCAGGTACAGACTGTACCGTCGCGAGTGCAGACGGCACGAGCGCCAAAACGGCTGACTCGCCCGCGCAGTATGCCGACGAGCCGCTCGCCACCGACGTCGACGTGCCGTCGTCGGCGGCGGGCAGTGACGCGCCGACGCCGGCGCGGTGGCTGCAGGCGCGCGTGGTGGTGAAGCGCACCTCCTCGCGACAAGTGCGGCTCAAGTATAGTCCACAAGGCGGCGCTGCTGCCGCCGACACTCCAGCTGCCTCTGCACAAGAAGTCACTGCACCCACGAACACGTCGGCTGCTACTACGACGGCCACTCACGCCAAGACTCTCACTACTCGAACGAACGCGATGGCCACTGACCAGATGAAGACCATGGCTGCCACCACCATGCAGATGGTGGCCTCCCCTGCGGAAAGGTGGACGTCTTGTACCAAAACGCTCGCCAACTCAACAAAGAGAGCTGCCTCGTCCGCGAATATGTTGGCGATCTCTGCGAGGACTGCGGCCGACACGTCCGATGCGGCTGCTGCTCCCGCCAAGACGTCGATCACCGTGATCAGGACGGCAGCAGCCCAGAACAAAACGGTGGCCACTCAGAGTAAAACGGGAGCCGTGTCTATCAAGGTTGTGACCACTTCTGCCAAAATAACCGTCGTCCCTGCGACGTCCGCGACGGCACGCCCCAAAACGACGGTCACCACTGCCAAGGGAGTGTACACCACCGCTACGAAGACGATGGCCGCCGGCCCTGCCAAGTGTAGCAAGGCGGCGGCCGCCCCAGTCGGGACTAAGACGGTCTCCATCGAGGCGCCGACCGCCGGCCCTGTTAAGGCACCACGCAATAGGGCGACGACCGCTGGCCCTACCAGGACAGCGGGCAGCAATATGGCAACCACCTGCCCTACCAGGACAGCAGGCAACAAGGCGACAACCACCGGCCCTACCAGGACAGCAGGCTGCAAGACGGCAACCACCGGCCCTACCAGGACAGCAGGCAAGAAGGCGACGACCACGCCTGTTAAGGCTGAGGCAGTCCCTACCAAAACCGAGGGTACAAATTCCAGAAAATTAGCCACGGCTGTCAAAGCTGCGGCCAAGCTCAGCGAGGTGGAAGGCTACCCTTCCAAGGCTGCGACTTCCGCTATCAGGATGGCGGCCTCGCCATGTACGACTGCGACGTCGCCGTCCGATGTGACGGCCTCTCCCGCCGCGACCTCGCTTCACTCTAGGACGTCTGTCGTGACCACGTCCTCTCCTGTCGAGACGGCGGCCTCCCCTGCCAACACCACGACCGCCATCGCTTCTGGGAGCCCATGCAGGTAAGCGTCGATCCCCGCTGTGTGTTGGGATGCTGAGTGATCTGGGTAGGAGGCCAGGCATCGGCAGGTTACAGTGCTGTGCGCTATATTGTCAGAGTTGAAGGCGTTCGCTCAGGCGAGTGTTATTTTCAGTGGAGCACTGTGTATGATATCAGCAGGCCAGTAATACCGATCACCAGGCCGTCAAAGGTAATGTCCACGGGCGTCGGCCGACCTCTCCGATGCCAATGACGTCACATCTGCAGGACAGCCAATTGACCGGATAGAAATAGCGTGGATAGAGTACCTTGGATTTTGCCACGCCTGAGAAACCAAACAGAGCGATCGTCGACCCATTCACGTAACGCTCCGTCTATGTGACGACGTCACGTGCCGTTTTCGCTGCAGATCGATGAGTCCGGAGACGTCGCCGCTGTCCAGCGCAGCCGGCTCAACACGTGGCCAGGGCTCGCACTGGCAGTGCGACTACTGCAGCTGGAGCTCCACCGACAAGTCGCAACTGCGCCAGCACGTGCGCTCGCACAAGCACCGCTGCGGCCTGTGCCGGCTGGCGTTCGCCTCTCACGTGAGTTGTGAGCGCGTGTGGAGGCGCCGGTCAGATGCGTGGCGCAACAAGCCGAACGGTCTAGCTGTCGGGCGTTACAGATGTGTGGCTGTCGGTCGCCTAGCCGTTTCGAGATGATGGCGAGAAAAAGTGTGTGTTGCTTCGTTGCAAGTGTGATTTTTAATAATGTGCTCTGTGCAAGGACGATTACGCGTCCATCTATATCACTGAAGCTCGTCTCTGAGGAGATAGCTCCCTTGTCTCTTAAAGGCGCGAAATAACATATCTCGGTCGTTGTGCGCAAAGCCGCTAATGCGAATAATAGTCGCGTTTCTAGTCGATACTCTAGCTGTGGGCCGTCGCAGAGGCGTCCGTCTGTCAATGGTCTTGCCATGTCCAGTGTCCGGCCGGCCGTTGTCGCAGGAGGACGTGCTGGACCACCGCGTGGCCGAGCACAGCGGCGCCAGCAGCACGCTGGCGGCCGTGTGGCGGTGCGACATGTGCCGACTGTCGCTGGCCGGCCCCACCAAGATCGAGCGCCACCTGGTGTCGGCGCGACACCGCGCCAGCCAGGCCGCCTGCCGCGACATGGTGACCAGCGTGGTGCGCCTCATCCAGAGCGAGGCGGCCGGTGAGCGCCGACGGGGGTGTCAGTGTCGGTGCCGGTGCCGGTGCCGGTGCCGGTGCCGGTGCCGGTGCCGGTGCCGGTGCCGGTGCCGGTGCCGGTGCCGGTGCCGGTGCCGGTGCCGGTGCCGGTGCCGGTGCCGGTGCCGGTGCCGGTGCCGGTGCTGTCGGTGTCGGTGTCGGTGTCGGTGTCGGTCGTGACAGCGACACCGACGCGGGTACCGACGCGGGAGTTGATCGAGTGTTTTCATTGTGTTGCACTTATCGCCAGTAGCACACACAAAGAGAGGTAGCCACTGGGGATCGACGTCGATCATTGAGGTGCAGGAGAGGGGAGGAAGGGAGAATCAAAAAGTGTGTTCGGAATTTGTTGTACGTGGTGAGCTTTCACCTCGATATCATATACCATTTTATTTGTGGCAATAACTAATTAGTAATGCTTGAATATGGTATGGGGTTCCTGGCAACCGAACGGAACTTGGAGAATACATTCAACAGACGCATTGTGGCAGGCCGTGAACATGAGCATTAGCATATAATTGTGAATGCAAAAACAACTGATAGTTATGCACTATTTATAGCCCAGCATCGCGGTACAGGCAGCGCGAACATGCTTCCGTATAGATCTTTGGTAATTACGTCCCATAACACAATTTATGTGTGAACACCTGCTTTTATCTGTGGTGCATACAGAACATAGTCACCTGTGCAAACATAATGTGATGTTCAGAGGGGCCTCGCTCGAGCCGGCTTTGGGCAGGATGTCGGTCTTGGTCCATGTAGGCACTGCCTAACTGTACGATTCACGTACACCTGACCTGGTGTGGTTTTGCAAGTGACCTTGGCGTCGGCGTTATTACGGAGAACACTGACTGACGCGGGGACCGGATACTAAGCATGTGTTACACAGAGTATCGCATCAGTAGCTCCTTTTTTTTTTTTTATTTGGAGGCATCTTTCTCTTTAATAAGAATAATTCATGACATATAACAAGGTTGAATCAAGCATGATATGGTCGATGTAACTGTAGGTATCTTCCATAGCCGCGCCATGTATTGTTACTAGAATGCAATTCTGCGTTTAAGAGCTAACACGTTTGGACATTGCTGCCAGACAGCACCAAGTGTGCACCACTTCATTATCGGACATCTTGCCGCCTTCAAGCGACAAATGGAGTGAAGTATGTCCTGACTTTGACCAGCCTTGACCGGAACAGACACGCGGGCACGACTGGGTTATGACTTGGCGTTGCCGGTGAGCTTACCGTCGGCCGGTTGTCCAGGCGATGGTGAGCGTGACCCGGCGAGACCTGACCTGGCGGCCATGGTGCGGGACGTGCTGGCCGAGCGCTGGACGACGGCACGCAGCCGCGTCAACAGCAGCGTGAGTGCACAGCCGGAGTGGGCCCCGTGGTGCCGCGCGCTGTGGCCACCGGAGTGGGCCCCGTGGTGCGGCGCGCAGTGACCACCGGAGACCACCGGAGTGGGCCATGGTGCACCCCGCCGTGACCACCGGAGGCCACCGGAGTGGACCGTGGTGCGGTGTGCCGTGTCTCAGTAGCGCGTCATGTGATGCACGGCAGTTTTCCTGTGGCCCCGTTGTTGACCAGTCAGCTGGGTACGTGCGTAGGAGCAGTTCCACGTGTCAAGCTGGGTCGGCGCGATCGTGTGGCGTTGTGGTACCTCCACAAATGTTGGGTAGTAATCTGATGAAGCCGATGGTTGTCCCAAAAGTGACTGCTTTGCTGCCCATTGCGGCTGAATATCTTTATGCACATCTCCGAGTAACACGGCTTCAGAGTCATGCATGTAGGGGGCTATTGCAGTGTTTCAAGTGGCGGCCAGGTAGGCCCAGCCCAGGATTCACAACAGATGACAACCGTGGTCCTGTGAATGGCCACATATCTGCTAACAGGTGATATTGCTGCATGATGACACCTGCAACAATTATCTCGACCTCCAATGGTCACCTTTATACAGGATCTATTCATTACAGTGGAGCTTAGATCGTTTAGTGATTGCTGTATGCACGACATTTTGAATATGCATAGTATGTACCTGTAATATGGCATTCCTTATAATGACGCAATTGTGTGCTGAATCATAGTATATTTCGGGTACAATCCATGATCACATATATACAAAAAAGTAACATCATACGACACTACGGAAAATTGTCAATGTGCATGTACACCGTTCATTTGGTGGTTCACGACGCACTTCATGCGCAATCACGGCTAATGGCGCCACCCACACTGTTTAGCCGGTGGCCCGCGGGATTGGGAAATGTCTCGAGTGGTGCGAGTGTTGAACCTTTGGTACCCATAGTTAACACATTAACCACTCGGTCATCTCCTCGAGAGCACGAGTGTGGAGGTTATACAAGCACGTGAAAGTTATGCAAGCACGTGAAGGCTGCATAAGACCATTGCCATGAATACGAGGACAAACACATTTCAAAATGGCAATGCGCTCGTTTACCGTATCAAACGCCAGGATGAGGAGGTACTGTTCAACTTAACCAGGTGCTACTCTGCGTACAGTCTATGACAGCAGGACTCGGCGGACTGCAGTGTGTACAGTATGTGACAGTGGAGCCCGGCGGGTCGCCGTGTGTACAGTGTGTGACAGCGGTGTGTACAGCGTCTGACAGCCGCGCCCGGCGGACAGGCGACGCTGCACAGCGGCACGACGGACCGTTCGTCGCAGCTGAGCATGCCGACGCTGTCTGAGGTGGTGGGCCGGCTGGTGAGCGTCGTGGCCGGACCGGGCGGCGACGGGGCGGCCACCACGGCGTCCACCGGCGGCGGCGGCGGCGACTGTCAGCTGGGGGAGGCGCCCCTGACACCCTCCGTCACCGGCTCCAGCTGCTCGGACGGCGTCGAGGTGCGGCACAGACGGGCAGCGGCAGCGGTGGCCGCTGGTCGTGTCACCGGACACTGTCCCCACACAGAGACGGCGCAAGGAAAGGCGTGCGGGCACCGGATGCGCCAATACGTAGTAGCTTCTCTAGCGCGTTGTGAAAACAATTATTGGAAAACATGGTGGACGATATATGACATGTTCTGACAGACATGCATTTGCTTATTTAAAACCAACTATTGGAAATACGCGTTACGAAAATACGTCGCTATTTTAAAGTGAATTAGGCGAACTACGGTTACTTTTGCCAGGGGTGTGTGGGCGTAGCTCCGTATCCGGACTGGCTAATTTCGAGTAGTTCCCGCTTCTTCTTTGAGCCTCCTGGGGTGAAGATGTGTGACTACACATCTGGTAGCGTTTTGATGCAGCCATACAAACATGAAAGATAAATAATCTGATGAATCGTGTAAAGCTTGATACGAAAGCTAGTTCGGAACATCAATCGGAATAGGACACTCGTTTCAGCGGCGATCAGCATTGCTCGGCTCATTAACGGCGTGTGGTGCGCTGATTGCAGGTACAGCCAGCCAGCGCGGAGCCACCTCGCGTGACGGCCGTACCCAGCGCGGACGTGCCTCGGCTGCCGGCTGCGGCCAGCGGCGCATGTACGCTATGCCGGACTGCGTCGGCCGCCTGTCGCTGCCGGGAGTCGGCTGGCTGGTGGCCGCCACCGCCGCCGCCTCCTCCGCCGATGGCCCAGCCGCCCTGTCCGACGCCGTGCTCGACGCCGGCGTTGGACAGGCCGCCCGGCCGGCAGCCGCCGGCGTGTGTGGCGGCGGCGGCGTACAGGGCGCAGCCGCCGCACTGGGCGGCCGGCTCGCCCGGCTGGGCCCAGCCGTGGCGGCCGGTGACGCCGCCGCCCTACTACTCGTACCAGCCGTACCAGCCCGGCGGCTGGCCGTACCAGGCGCCGTACGAGCCGCCGCCGTGGTCGTACCGGCCGTACCCGACAGTATACGGACCGTACCCGCCACCGCCACCGCCACCGCCACCGCCGCCGCCGACCGCGGCGGCGCCGCCGGCGCCGGTGTCTTATGCCGGCGCGTACGACCACGCGGCCATGCACGCGCCTCCACCGCCTCCGCCTCCACCGCCGCTGCCGCCGCCGCCGCCGCTCCGCCCCGGCGACTGGCCCCGCTGGGACGGTCTCGGTGTGACAGAACCGCTGCCGCCGCCACAGTCGGACGCCGGCCTCGATGCGGCGCGGGCCGCGTCGCCGGCGTCGCGGCAGTGGTTGGGGTGGAGCGCGCCGGGCGCCCCCGCCGCCCCGGGCGCGCCGCCGACCGTGTCGCTGGCCGAACTGCAGCCGGTAAGTGGCGCGACGGTGGCGCCGCCACCGGACGATAGCGCAGCCATGGCCGAGGACTTGGAGGCGTTCTGGCTCCAGATGGAGGCCAGGTAGAACTGAACAGAGCGGGGCAGGTTTCCAGACTTGGCAGTGGACACAGAAAATCGCACGGAACGTGACACCTTGGGGTGACGCGTGGTGTGGGAAAATAGACGTAACTTGGATGCGCAGGAAGGAAACTTGGATACGAACACAGTAGACAAGATGACGTACACAATGGGACCAGAGGCACATCCAGGTCAAAGAAGTTGGAAGGGTGAGGGCGAACAGAAAATATTTTTCGTCCAGCGGGCCTCTCGCCCGTATAGGCGAGATACCTGATAAAGGAAAAGGAAGAGTGTACGCACAAAGGGAGGTAAATGCAACGACAGCGAACTTTCAGGTGTGAGATTGTAAGGATGCTTCCCATCGTGAGGTGGAGCCCATCCCAGTACAAAGTTCCCGAAAAACATCGCATTCAGTTGCGTAGTTTTATCCTGCGGTTGTTGTGGAAGATGAGGTTTGACGTTGGTTGCTACGTGTTGCGACCATCCGAGCTCTTAAAAGTCGGTTGTGCCTTGTATATTCTTAGAGATGTCGTTGGAACTGTGCCCCAGGCGGACTGCTCAGGCCACCTGGGACACTGGCGTGGGGCACGAGTTTAGGTGGGGGCGTTCGGCTGTGCATGCGTCACCGAGATGAGGCCACGACAACGTGCTGTGAGTTCAATAGCCAGAAGTACAATTTCCAGTCAGGGCGGGCGCGTTGTCGCTGTGTTTCGGTGCCGTGATTCGGGTAGTGATTCAGGGACGGAGAACATTGGGTACCGGATCCGGTACCGTTGTGTTTTATCCTCAGACCCTGTCCCTTGTCTCAGCTGCATGTTTAATGTCTTGTGATCAAAGCGGAGCCGGGCTGTTTTTGTTGGCCATGCCAGAAGCTAATAATCGAGAGCTTTATCGTTTTGTAAAGAGAAGTACTTTACTTTGTTACGTTTATCGACAGTTGCTTAGTTTGTTCGTAATACAGAAATACGTGTTGTATGGTGTGTTCAACGATGACTGCGCCGTGTCTGCACTCCTCTGGCGGCACGTGGGAGAAAATCAATGCTGGCAGAGGCGCAACCAAGTGGCACATGCATGCACGTGGCATTCCGAGTGGTATCGCATGCAGACTAAGTAAATTGTAAATTGTAAGTAAAAATTGACTAAAAGTTAACTAGAAATAGTGGAAGTTAATTACAAGTGGAATAGCTGTCCCGATTATATAAAAGAGGATTCCTCTACAAATACTTCCCGCAACGAGACAACAGCGCCAAAAGTGACGTCTTCGCTCAGGGGCAAGTATTGGATACGCAACCAATATGTGTTGTACTGATAGGAGAGCACAGCACCTTTGACAGCGGCTTTTCATCACCGCTCAGACGGTACCGATGGGCGCCGTATGTACGGCCTATTCACGAGCGGCATTTTAGCGGCCCCGGTAGCTCAGTTGTCTAGAGCGCTGGCCTGCACTGGTCTCCCTTGTCCTGGCAACACAGGGTTCGAGTCGCTTCGCGCGCTCGCATTTAGCCCCCGGCCGGGAGGGTCAGCTGGCAGCTGGCCCGATAAGGCCGGGGACCAGCTACCGGGCGGCCGTGTCGGTGCATTGGTGACACGTTAAACTTTGGATCAAAATTCTGCCGTTGAACTGGAATTTCATGGATCGGGTGGTGGGGCCAGGGATCACGCAACAAGCTCTGGTTAGCAATAGAACCCTGATTCCTGAAGCCACCCCAGCAACAACTTGGATTTTAAAAATAAGTAATAGTATTACAAAAAATAACACCACCTCCCTGCGTTCTAATGTTATGCGATGATGATGGCCACTCACCGAGACGATGCTTAACTCTCCTCAACTTATCAGTCATGGACTCCCAGCTGGCTTCCCATTTCTTTAGAACCGCAGTCCTGATGCCGGGGAAAAAGTCCCTCGAAGGGAGAGGACGATGTGGAGTGCGTTGGCCTTGAGCGGTGCGTTTGACTGCAGCATCCGCAGCCTCATTTCCGCCGATTCCCAGGTGGCTTGGGAGCCAACGGAATACTGCTTTGTTATCTATCGTTATGAGCAGCGTAAGACTAGATAGAACGTCTTGTACTACAAGTCTTTGTGGGTAAAACCTTCATAGCACCAACAGGCTGTTGAGCGAGTTGATATATATCACATGCAACATATCATGTCCAATAAAAACAGCAATAAAACGCAGAGCCTTGTTGATTGGAACCATTTCCTATGGTTGCAATCAACCATCGGAATGCATACCGATGGATGCATTTGCCGGGAGCGAAAATGTTCGGATTGCAGTGTCTGTAGCAAAGGCACTGCCAACACCGGTGCCCGTTTTGGAACCATCCGTATGGGTCCCCGTATGACGAAATAAATTGCAGTGCTCTGAGCTTGAGTTCTGCAGGAACGACATGACCTTTTCTCATGCATGGCAACGATAGGTCAATGTTTGGAGAGATCAGTCTCGAAGGAGTTTTTAAAGAACCCACACGCAGCACTCCACTCAAGCGTATGCGACTGTTCTCGAAGAGGGCGTGGATTCTCACACAGAAGGGAATCGATGTCCCCAGTCGTCCTCCCTCTGAACAGAGCAAGTATACGTCAGGAAAATACTGACCTATATGTGGGGTGTTCGAGAAGCTGGCGCAGTTTGCATGCATAGCGCATCCCAAGCAATTCGCGGCGCACAGCAAGGCTGGGCTCGTTGGTTTCTACTAAAAGACTTACAGCCGGTAACGTGCAAAATGTGCCGGTAACAATGCGTAACGAAGTGTGATGAATGGTGTCCAGCGTTCGCTTGGCTGCTGCACATGCACCGTCATACACAAGGCACGCATAGTCAAGCTTAGAACGGATTAAAGATCGATATAAGAGCAGCAATATGAGTCTGTCGACACCGTATGATGTACGTGAAACCACCTTGAGTATACTCAGCGTTTTAGAGCACTTGTCACGGAACATTTTAACCCGTCCCGTCTCGGGGGGGGTTTGCAACCGCCCCCTCAGGTTTTTCGCGGATAGTGGACGAACGGCGCGCGGAAGCGCGCCAAAATTTGGCATACCTTTTCCCACATCAATTTGACATGCTGATTCCAAATTTTTAGGTCAGGTCATCTAGGGTCAACGAGTTAGTCAAGGTCAAGTGAGGTCACCTCCAAAAACGTTCAATCAGTCGTCACGCTTTGACGGATACAGATATTTTACTGAAACTTTCAGCGTTTGCTTATCTTTATGGATGCAATAAAACGTACGAGTTGAATGTTTCCCTTTTTCGTTTTTGACTACATATAAATTTTGCGTATTTGCCAAATTGAATACAGGCTAAAGTAAGCATTTTTTTATTAGGGCGCAAGTTGACTTCCAACGTTTCTCGGTCTGCTCTACCCATTGCAAAAGTAAAATTTAAGAAAACTTGAAAACTCAATATTTGAAATTTTCAAAAAATATAATTATTTTTGGGGGCCAAAAAGAATTATACCCCTGGTCGATTTCGCTGTCCGCTTCTCATTCCAAATAAATTTCCTTTTTCATGTATCCCCCAAAATGAACTCCCAGAGTCAAAAACATAATGTAAGTCGTGAAAACTAGCCCTCCTGGTGACGGTCACTTTTGGGGGAAATTGTTTTGGAGGGTGGACCCGGACCCTACTCGTCGAGCGCTTTCCGATGACACCGCTTTCGTTTTCGTGCGATGCTTAGTTTGGATTTTAGAGGGGGTCTTCAACCGCCCCCCCCTGAGACGGGGTGGGAGGATTTGACCGGAAAGACGGCGCGGGTTAAAATGGTCTCGATATGTATTTTCATGTTTTGGCAGCCTTGACGCCGACAGAAATGCGTGGCTAGTTTTTCCTGTTGAAAAACGGAAGGAACTTACGTTTGCCCATCGCTCCAAGCGGGAGACAGCAAGCTCTAGCTACCTTTGTAGTGCGGGTGGCGAGGTGCTCGACGTCCAAATAGCGAAATCGTCGGCAAAAGCGAGCTACAGATAGATGGCAGCAACGTACTGCCGGTATCATTAATGAGGGAAAACAGGAACGCTAAGCACGCTGCCCTGCGGCACTCCACTCAACTGCCGGAATCAGCGAGATAAATGTTTGCCAATACGGGCTACGAACCGGCTATCTTTTAGGTAGTTGAAGGAAGAAAGCTAGCGGGCCACCGAGGCTGCATTCATGGATTTTGCAAGTACGTCATGGCGCCATGCTGTCTCGAATGCGCCCTAAATCTTTATATAAAAAAACATGTCACTTCCCCGAAGTGACATGTTTTTTATAAGGCTTATAAAAGCAGCACGTATGTCGGTGTCAACAGTGATAAGATGGTTGATTGTACCGCGATTTTTTCCAAAAGCACACTAAGAATTCGTTAAAATATTTGTCCTCCAGATACCAAGATAAGCGGACATTCACCATTTTCTCTATCAGCCTACATAGCGAAGATGTTAACGAGATCTGACGATTGTGAAGTTGATCCTTTCCACCCTTCCCGGGTTTCAGGAGTGGAATAACAGTGGCCTCTCTCCAAGCCGCCATACATTTTCGCTTTTCCACAGCGAATTTAACGTGGACAGTAAAACGTGCTAGACACAATGTGGCAAGTGATGCAGCATTTCGTTATCAGCATACTGACGCACATCAGTACATTCTTGAGTGGTGTTGCAACTCGCAACAATATGCACTGGAACAATGCGCTGTTTAACCTTATTCTGTTAGGATCACCTTGGGACGATCTGCATTGCCGAAGCAGGTTTGTAGTCTTCAGTATTCGTAAAGGTCGAAGAACAAACAAAATACAAATCATGTTTAGCTTTGAAGTGACTGTCCATGTAGATACCAGCTGTTGTTTATCGAATAACTATGGGTCTGTGTGTAATGTAAAGACATTCATATATCCATGGTACAGTGCCAGATTTAAAAATGAATGCCACCAACGCCATGCCGACACGCCGTGTATTGACCGTGACAGTTGTTCACGCCCATGGGAAGTGCAGGACCATAGGCGACATGCCGAGACACCGCCTAGTAAATGGGCACGTGAGCGTCCGCGACGCGGCCGACTCGGATCCAGCGGGGACTGAGACACCCGGCGGGGGTGGGTACTAGGCTCACGTGCCCCTATAAATGGGCACGTGAGCGTCCGCGACGCGGCCGACTCGGATCCGTGCGCGGCGCAAACCGCCGGCAAGCAAACAGCCCACCATCTAATGAAGACAGAACATCAAACCCACTTCAAGACGCAACATACAACTTGTACAAGCCGCGACAGCCGACCGGACAGACGCGTAGTTGCTCGCCTTAGTACCTGCACCGCAGCGCCGCCGCGCTCGTCTCCACACAAATAACAAGTGCATCAGAATGGAAAACGTATCACATTGAACGATCAGTGCAAGGGAATGCGCAATTGAGAGGTCGGGCGCCGTGCCAGCTGCCCCGTGGTGTGTCCCGTATTTGCGACTCCACCCCGGCGACATGACCTGGCAGACTGATGCCCGGATCAGACCGCACCACCGACGACAGAACAGCTGATCGAGCACGCCGACGGCCACGGATACTATGCCGTCAGCACACCAAGCACCACCACCTGAGGATCTTACTATTGTTTATTGGGTGGTTGTCGACGCACTTTATGCACAACCACGGCTAATAGCGCCGCCCACGTTGTTTCGCCGGTGGGCCGCAGGATTTGTAAATGTCCCGAGTGGAGCGAGTGTTGAACTCGGGGACTTTTGTTACCCAGAGCTCAACAATTTGACCACTCGGCCATCGCCATCCCGCCACCTGAGCCGCATAGCCCACCCCTCGCCTCCACTCCCTTCCCACGAGGCACACA
Organism: Imbricaverruca yamaguchii; assembly: GCA_034440575.1. Lineage (NCBI taxonomy): Eukaryota > Metazoa > Arthropoda > Thecostraca > Neoverrucidae > Imbricaverruca > Imbricaverruca yamaguchii. The sequence goes on from JAOTOL010001614.1 coordinate 2,046,532, forward strand.
CACATACACAATCAGCTCAACATGTGCGAGCTTGATTGCTTTATACCTGCTTCATGTAGTTACAGCGAAATGTCGCACTCACAAACACCACAGTTGTGAGCGGGCATGTTCAATTTGTCTGCACCAGCAGTGTCTTATCAACTGCGAACTGCAGCCCCGGCGGAGCGCCCGAGATACGTCAGCAGATAACGTCGCGTTCGGGCGCCGACGCCGACGCAGCTGCCAGCACGACAGCGGCTGCCTGGCTTCACTTGTTCGACGGTTTCACGGTCTCGCTTGTTCGATGGCGCAGCCGTTTGTTGGACAATGTCTGACGAGCGCCCTCCTCTGGTGTCCCGGCCGGAAACACCTCGCGCGGGTCGGCCCGTGACGGTAATGCGGCATTCGCTCGATACTATTCACCTTGTTTACACACCTGGCACGGGGACGACGCTGGGCTGTTGGCTTCCAATTTGAGTTATAACGAGGTCACGAGGCCAAAAGCAGAAGCTAAAGTAAGAATAGCAGATGAAAATATCATCAAGTCGAAACCAGCCGTCTAAAAAAAAATGACACAAGGTCAATGGTGCAGAGGTTGCAAAGCTGAAACCAATGCAAAAATGCATGGCTTAATTAAAGAAGCCAGGGTATGTGGTTTCGCAACGCCGAAGCCGATGATCTTTACCTTAACTCTCGCACGTCCGGGGGGCAGATGTCTGCCCCCCCCCCTAATATCTCTGGAACTATGCTAGCTAGCGACAAACGGAAAACTGCGTTGGATGGCTGGTGACGGGCTCTATCGAAAGTGTTTCGGTCATTTTTTTTCGCTCAGGTCAACATTCAGGTCACTGGGCCATCATATGTCAAATTCGACCAGATCAGGTGGGACTCAGATATCGACACATATCTCAGGACCTGTAACAGTTAGAAACAAACGGCGAACGCCATTCGAGTTCTTGAAATGCGCTACCGACAATAGGCGGTATAATTTAAGGTCAGGTCAATCGAAACTCAGGTCAAGGTCATGACCTCAGGTCAAGGTCATGAAGTCGCCTAGGGAGGTCATGTGATGTATCAATCGACACGTCTTGGCGATACAAACACAATGGCGGTAATTTCATCCTAGCTTAATGCAGTGCGATATAATGCGCAGAAATGTGTAGTGGTCTCAGGCGACTTCAGAGACATTGGTGAGGTCACTGAGCAAAAATGTCAGCGGTAACATTGAGCATAGCTTCCATCTACATGCCACAACCGTTATGAGATAATTCCGAGCGCAAATGTGTAACCAGGAAACATTTGTATATTTTACCACAGCCCTATAATGGGGAAGCCATGACCGCGACCTGACCTAAGGTCAATGCTACGAAAGAACCCCGATATACATATTATGGTCCCTGATGAGATCATGACATGTTATAAGTTTGAAGTCAATCGCCCAATTATTGTGGAAGTTATGCCACCTAGAACTCCCAAGTGTAGTTTGGTCACTTCGCCTGACCTGATGACCTGACCTGAGATGACCCAGGATTAAAAATGTGTGAGGATATGCGGAAACGACCAATGAACAGCTTTGCAAGGTTTGGCCTTGCTAACCCGATTAGTTTGGCGGCAAATGAGGAAAAACCTGAGGGGGCAGACATCTGCCCCCTGGATGTGCGCAGGTTAATGAACGCCGGGCCAATGCGAATTCCTTGAGTAACGCAAAGCCAACGCTGAATCTAATATTTATTGAATTGAGAAATTAGAACATTTAGAGGCGCTCAGAGAAGGATGTCCCGCTGAATCATTTCAAATTAGCAATTTCAAATTTGCGTGCGTGTTTGGGGGGATTGAATCGCGTGGCCGGCCACCGGTCATATAATCCTCTTAGAAATGTTGACGCAATGGGAAGTGGCTGTTGACTGACGAGGAGTGGATGAATGGTCGACATGCTGGAGAAGATCCCAGGAGGGGCATACCATATAACTAGGGGAGACATACTTAAAGGTACAAGAGAGAATGTATCATTCAACATCTGCCAAAACAACTATATCTTATTTCAAACCCTATTCGGTGAGAATACAGAGATCAGAGGCTAATAATGCCTTTTAAGCTAAAGTCTCAATATTTCAGTAAGTCTAAGTCAGCAGCGCAAAGTGCCACGAAGCCAAAGTCGAAGTCGAAACCCTCAGCTAAAACACTACAAGTCCGAAGTCGAAGAAGTCAACTCTCGAGAAAAATGAAGCCGAATCCTAAACCAGAAGCATAAAATGTCACGAACCAAAATCAGAAGCCAACGCCGACAAAATCATAAGTTCGCCACCACGTCCACTACACACAATAACACAGTTAGGGGAGTCGCTCCCAGCAGAACACAACAGCCGGCGCCTGCGCCGCAGTGACGTCACCAGTCGGCGCCGCCTGCGTCACAGTAACGTCACCAGTCAGCGTCTGCGCCGCAGTGACGTCACCAGTCGGCACCTGTGCCGCAGTGACGCCACCTGTGCCGCAGTGACGCCACCAGTCGGCACCTGTGCCACAGCAACGCCACCAGTCGGTAGCTGGCCGCCGGCGGCTGCCGCACAGCTACGACCACATCCGGCCGGCTGTAGCAGCGGCGCCTGGCCACCGGCGGCGCTCGGCCCGACCCGCCGGGTCCGCCGACGGTGTGCCGCCGGCTAGAAGCGGATCTTGGTGCCCCTGGGCAGTGCGAGGCGGACCAGGGTGGCCACCGCCCCGCACCGACACAGCCATCATCTGTGCTTGCGCCGCTTCTGCGCCAGGTTGACGGAGCCGGCGTGGATGAGCATCAGGCCGAACACGACCAGCACCAGGCCCGACCACCACAGCACGCCCAGCGTCTCGCCGAACAGCACCTGCGTGCCCGACAGCACCATTGTCACGCGGTCACCATTCAGCATCATGATGGTGTGCATTATAACTGAACAACTGTCAAGGTAATACGAGGAGCGCAACTGTTATAGAAGCTACCCAAAGTCGACGTTGTAGTAGCTTCGCAAAGTCGATCTTGTAGCTACCAACAGTCGACGTTGTTGTAGCCACAAGATATTCGACGATGTAGTAGTAGCTACCAAAAGTCGATGTTGCAGTAGCTACAATAAGCGAACCCAGGGCTATAACCACTTTTTCCGTAGCAACACTGACAATAAGCAAAATTCACTGGATGGTAAAAGTGCAGGTACGTGTATTCTTCATTTACTCGAGAAAAAAATGTATCGTACAAAGTACATCTCCTTATAAAATGTTAAACTTACCTTGAAGCCGATGAAAATTTCCTCAACAATTAAACACCGCACACCAAAATCCATCGCCATGCCATGCAAACGCGGATCAAATACTGACAGTTCCTCGCCCGAGCTCATGTGAACACAGTTATCAGGCGCCACATCCACGCAAAATCAACGCCACGCGAGTGTCGGCACGCAGGTCAACATATCGCACGGAACAGCCGGCGGCCGTCCAGTGCAGAGGTCACCGACCTGGCTGAAGACGGCCGTCAGCAGCATGTTGGCGGCGGTCGTGATGACAATCGCCTCCAGCGAGGAGGCCGAGTGGCGCAGAGCCTTGGTGAACGCGGGCCACAACAGCGCGTTTACCAACAGCGTCAGCACCAGGAAGCCGGCCCGGAACCATAGCACCCTCTGTCGACGGGCCAGACGTAACGGAACCGTGCAACGCCACCGAACCGTGGAGAACCAGCACCCTCTGTCGACGGCGTCAGACGTAACGGAACCATGTAACCACAAACCCTGCTACCGACAGCAAGTGGAAACGGAGTCGTACCCACGAGGTTTGCCTCGGCACGGGTCACTCTTTTGCGAGCGAAAAATGTCAGACATTCTGACAGTGTTCAACCCAGTGTCATTGGGGGTGGGGCGCCCGTTACCTGATTCCCGGGTGCGCCATTTTGCGGAACAAACAGACTGGCCACTGACAAAACACCAGACCACTGCACTCTCGCTGCGACACAGTGTCATTAGACCACACGACCGGCCGCTCATAGCACGTGCAATCAAGGCTGGGTTTGCTCTCCAATGTTGCATTTTCCAACACCAAGAACTCCTTTTGCACTTCCCAGGAGTTTCTGGTGCTCTTAGGAAATATCTCTTGAAATATTATATATTCAAAAGAGATATTTTGCGAGAAATATTCTGGCAAGAAAAGTCAACAACTTTCTGGGGAAGCATGTTTTCGATGGGAAAAGTCCAGAGCAGGGCTGTCCTTGCACCCATGCGTGGAACCATGACACTCGTTGCGGTAAGGTGTACCGGAACCAGACAACACACGGTGGCACGTGTCTACGGTTAGCCAACACTTCCCCAATACCTTCTAATGTGCTGGGCTGGTGTTGCATCCACAGAGATGAAAAGATTAAACATTGAAATGTTTACACGTCCAGTTGCACCGCATTACTAACTTATATAGCATGCATATTTGACGACAAGATGACAAATCTTAAAGCGTCTTCGCCAATTTGTGCCGTTTTATATTCCAGTACGTTATCAGGAGAAATATCAGTCATCACTTTAGTCCCCGGCCACATACACTTGTTTAAATTAGCGCATACTCCTCACTGAAACCCACACCCACACCTACACCCACACCCACACAAACGCCCGCACGCACCCACACACATCCACACCCGCACGCACCCACACACACTCACCCGCACGCACCCACACACGCCCACACACCCACACACACCCACGCACATGTACACCCACACCCACCCACACGCGCAAACCCGCGCACACCCACACGCACTAGGGTGGATTGAATGCAACTTTTTTTTCGCAAATCAACTTCCGCGGGCTCAAAACACGTGCGCGTGCATCGGTAGAGACAAGATAACACGATTGCAAAAATATATAATATGTTCTAGATACCGCGCACGAATCGTTTTCAAAAATATTTCTTCGCCACCAGGCGTCGAGGTCTCCATTGATTGAAGCATGGCACGTAAAAAGATAGCACCACGCGCGTCGGACTCCGCAGCTGGCGCGGACCCCTCTAACGTGTCGCAACTAACCCCTCTAACGTGACAAAAAGGGCGTGCAGCAGAGTTCAGAGGCGAAGCAGCTCAGTGACATGGACGCAGACGTGGAAGAGAGCAGTGAGGACTCTGAAATGGATGGTGTGGAGGAGGCTGGTGCTAGCTATTCTGATTCGCTAAGCTCTGATGACGACGTCTGTGGTAGTGGAGGACAAAACCGCCGACAGCTTCCCAACTTCTCGCGAATGTGTGATCGGTATGGTACCTCTGACCGCTCCACTGCCGGCTTGCTGAACGCAGCTCTAGTAGATTATGGGATAATCACACACAACAGCAAGGCTGAGCTGGTTGACCGCAATAAAATCCGGCGACAGAGAGACAAATGGGGTAAGAAGGAAGTGGATGAGAGCTCAAAGGAAACCCGACGTGATCGCCTGGTGGGATTTTATTATGATGGTAGGGAAGATATAACGCTGAATAGAGTGGGTAACAAGAACAAGATGGTCAAAGAACTGCATGAAGTAGTCGTTGCTGAACCAGGCCACCGGTACGTCGACCATGTGTCTCCACAGAGCGCCGGTGCTGCTGACATAGCCAAAGAGATGTTGGCTGTCATTCAGGAAAATGATGCCCATCCAGTGGTGATAGGGTCGGACGGCACATCGGTGAATACAGGCCGCAATAGCGGTGTTAACAGGAGGATTGAATTGGGTGTTGGTCGTCCTCTCCAGGAAGCTATTTGCGGCATACACACCAACGAACTGACGCTCAGACACGTGTTCAAGGACGCTGATGGCGAGACGAGTGGCCCGTCCTCCTTCAAAGGGCCGATTGGTAAGGCCATTCAGGGTGATTTGACTGCACTGCCCCTTGCTCAGTTTATGCCTGTGAGGGGTCAAGTGCCTCCCATTCCAGCCGATGTTCTGAAGGAGATGAACAAAGACCAGCAGTACCTGTGCAACATGTGCATGGCAGTCCAAGCAGGACCAGGACAAGTCCTCCAGCGTGTGCTGTCTGCAGACCCTGGTCCAATCCATCAGGCCCGCTGGGTGACTCTGGCGAACAGGATCCTCCGCCTGTACGTGTCGACGGAGTCGCCAACGCCGAAGCTAGTGAGGGTGGTGTTCATGATACTGAACCAGTACGTCCCTGGGTGGTTTATGTATAGAGTTCGCCCACACATCAGTGATGGAGCTAAAAACTTGTTCGAACTGATCCGTCTGTCGAGGAAGTTGCCTGAAGATGACCGCAACATTGTGCAAAAGGTTCTGAAACGCAACGGGTTCTGGGCACACAGTGAGAACATCCTCGCCGCCATGCTGACCGACAGCCGACAGGAGACGAGGGTGGCGGCCGTGGAGCGGATCAGGATGTGCCGAGCCAAGAGAAGCGAGGACGATGACCCGGATGACATCAGACAGTTCGTCGTTCCGGACATCAACTTCGATGCCGATGACTACCAAGAAATGATCGACTGGACAAATGCAACAGAGCCACCACTGACCATGGACATGTCAGACGAGGAAATCACAGCGGCTGTGCAATGTGAACACCCCATGGACTTCAGCGCATTTCCATGTCACTCACAAGGCGTGGAACGTTGGGTAAAGGAGGTGACAGATGCGGCACAGAAGAAGGCCGGGTACTCGGCACGCCATGCTCTGATTCTGGCCAAAGCACGGTCCAGAGCCGATCTTCCGGTGATGGATACAAAGAAGGACTTTTACAGCTGGCTTCAGGGAGCCGGTCGTTCCTGAGTTCAGCTTCGCCATTCTGAGGTGACCTGTCGCCATGATTTGGTACCATAATCTATTGCCATGCGTTGAAAGTTGAAAGTGTTTCCTAGACAAAACGCACAGCCGATATTCAGGACGTCTGTTGATGATTGAAATGATGGTTTAGTTGATATGGTGTGTTTAAATGGTTGCAAGTACAGAGTTAGGCAGACTCGTATTTATGTTCCTACATAGATGGTGGTGATCACAAGTTTCCGAAAACTGCAATGCAATAACTGCAATAAACCTCGGTTGAACGTATCTCTTGTTATGCAAAACTGAAAACGTGGCCAAAAATGTAAATATTGTGCACCTCTAATCACGTAATTGTTGCTGACGGTTCATTACATAATTAAAGCTTCGGTGTTACAGACATGCAGACACTAGTAAGCTTGGCAACGGTAGCCGATAATTAGTGGGGGAATAGCGTGAACAAGACTTATGGTGTTATGTTCTTATAACAAGGCAAAGACTAATGGAGACTTCAACGCTTGGCGGGGCTAAGAACCGTTTCAAAAACGTTTCGTGCGCGGTATCTAGAATATTTTTGAAAAATGTTTAGCCGCGATTTTCCGTCTATGAACATTCACGCGCACGCGTTTTGACCCCGCGGAAGTTGGTTTATAATTTTCGATCCACCCTAACACGCACCCACACCAGTATTGGAAAAGTGGCCCTTTCTTGGAACTTTTGCAATCCAAAGAATTATACACCGCGGAAAAAATACACTCCTTGCATTGCTGGATGAAGACATACTTAACTAGCAAGACAGCTAGATGTCATTATACAATAGTGATAACTTGGGTGGAGAGGAAAATTCAGTCATACTGGGTCCCCTACCACATGAAGTTTCCAGTATAATTGAGGATAATACACATTTGTTATTTCGAGTCATCTGTAGGCACATTCCAAGAGGAGGCAGGAGTAAAGCCGAAAATGAGATGCCAGCCAGATTGGAAGAATATCAGTTTGCTAGCATGCACAAGTACAACATATGTCAATGGATGGCAAAATATGGATCACTGCAGTCTGAATATGATCTTAATGCCACAGAACATTCCATATTTCACAACATTCCATCTTCCATATCATTCCATAACATTCCATTTGTGCATGTGCGATTTATGGTGAGGTGCAGGTGAATTAATAAACAGCCACCAGTGCATTCATGTGTATGTTCTCCATTTGTGGACAAACCTCAGAACAGAGTCCAGATGTGCTCAGAAGAATGTATGGATGAACACCAAGAGCTATAGTGGCATCCACACAACTGGTAAGCCACAGTGTAGCACTTCCCCCAAATCTCCAAAATACTGGTGGATATGAGCCATGTTTTGCTACAGCATAGGAATTGTCATGGGCACTATTACAATTCCTTTTGGAATCATTCAGGAATATTTAAAAAAAAAGTTTTGAATTTTAAAAAACACTCGGGCTAGCATAGGCTGTTTAGTTAGCATAGGCCATTTACTTTTCATTTCTTAATTCATTTTAATACTTTTAATTAATTGCTGATAAAAAAATTTTATTAAAAAAAGATTTTCTTGCATCCAGTTAGGCTGCAGCTTTTTCTTCATTTATAACATCACATTTCATGGTATATTTCCCACCCAAACCTGAGCCACTTTTTTGGTGTCATTTTGCTACTCAACTGCACTTGCCAAAAAAATGTGCAGTCACATCATGTAAGTACCTACATTATGCACATATTCATAATCATTGCATGAAAAATAAATTTCAAGAAATCAAATCACCTTAAACTGCAAATTTGTCCATTCAGAAAGTCAGACCAGAAATGTTAAGAGTATAATGGACAGGATGGACAGGATGCACCTAATAATTCCTGAACATTTCATGAAAGCACAAATAATGCATGAATGCATGCATATCTATAATATCTGCAGTCAATGTGCACTGAAGAGGCCCAGCCCCCATTTTGAAAGAAAAACATTCACGCTTCAAAATTAAAGTGAAAGTGAAAACAAAATTTTGAAGTGAAAACAAAATTTTCCAGACAAAAGCAAAGCAATCAGTTTTGTTCATTTCTACGCTTGTCGGCAAAACATCGCAGCAATTAATATTATCATGTCCTGCTCCTTGTATTATCTGAAGATTTCCCGTCACACAACACAAGCTTACAGCTTTGGTTTATCCAAATCAATAACTCGAATTACCGCAAAGATATTTGATATAGGTATGTAGGTAGGTACCTAGATAGGTACCTAGATACGGACCCGGTACCTACATAGTCAGATAATACAACCTCTAATACCTCGAGCCAAACACGCAGTCAATTCCTTCCAGATGGCAGCGAAAAACTTTAAAGAAAATCCTTCGTTGAATAAAAAAAACACTACGCTCCGCTAACCAAATATAGGAATTCACCTTCACCAGCCCGACCGCGTTCTTGGATTCAATGAGTTCACCGCTCTCCATCTCCCACTCCGGCCGGAGCTATTTGAACCATTGCCACGAAAAGCCATGGATAATGCATTTCTTCTTGGTTCCTTGGAGAATGATATGTTCTGCATCAATTGGGATGGATAAAACTGTTCATATTTATATTATTAAGCAGTCAGGAGCGATGTACATAAAAGATATCGGAATGATTTTCCACATGAAAATTGCCTGAATGGTACCAAAACGTTCCTAAAACCTGCTAACACTTTGCTCCAAAATGAAGACCCATAGAACCAGAAATTTCACCTTCTTTCGATTTCATGACTTATATTGTTTCCGAATTTGATCAACAAGCGGGAATAGTTGCATTCATGCCACTCCGACCGCGAGGTTTCCCCACTCCGGACAAATTCAGATTTACTTGTGTTGACCTAATTTTCTACACTCTTATAAGCCTCATTCTGATCCAATGATTAATTTCTTTCCACAGTCCTGATTATTATTAATTGAGAAAAAAGTTCCCTGTAATTCTCTTGGCAATTTTCTCTAACTTATTTTTATTTTTTGGTATTTCATAGCAATCATGGCGCGAAATCAGACGCTAATTTCCGCTCGTCCGTGACGATAGTCTGTTTTACAGCAGCAATTTGCCCGCCCGTCTAGTCGCTTTTCATCCTTCCAAATCATTCCTTGCTTCTACTAAACATTCCAGACATGAACTAAAAAGTGCATTGAAATACATTTAATATTAATAAGGATTGACTTCAATATTTTTTTCAGCTTTCTCATTTGAAAAAAAGAAGATTTCATCGTGGAGAGAATGAAAGATTTTAGACGGATTGTTTTAGTATAACTTTCCTTCAACCATTATATATTCCGAAACCCATATCCCGAAGTAACATTTTAGACCCTCCCATTTTAGACCCAGCGGTGCACGAACGTCCTGCTCTCGAGGTATGTTGTGAATTTGTATTAGTTATGCGGTGTTGGTACCTATGCTAGGAGTGGCAGGTATTGATATATAAACTTGGTTGACATCGATTAAGTATACTTTTGTGTTCATTTTCTCTACCATTGCTCAGGAAGTTGCCTTATAAGTCATTCACGTAACGTGGATGACTTCAGACGACGATGTGTGGTGGACCCCATCTGGTTGTCTGTGAGACACTAGGATCAGAACCTAACAAATTACTTAAAGACGTTTTATTCTTGAGGAAGAAGAATTATCGGGTTATTTTACGACGCATTCAACCGCAAGGTCGCATAGCGCCGCCACCCTATATCACACCGATTGGTCGTGGGTGGACTGCAAATGCCGCCGGCCGTGAGATTCGAGTTGCACGCTCCACCATCTAGGCTACCGAGGCCCCTGGGTTTTTGTTCTTCATTCCAGGAGACATCACTGCATTTTTCAAAATTTATACACTTCGTTATATATAAAATGTATATACTCCGTTACTTGGTGCTTCAACATACACCCCATAATTTGGCAAACTGGGAAATTATACACCCCATAACATAGTGCCTCTCAAGATTATACACTCCATACTTTGGCAAGCCAAAAAATTATACACTCCGAATCCAAGACTGAGAAGTGAAAATCCAACACTGACCCACACCCACACCACGCTGTTTCAAGTCGACCCGGCCCGGACGCACCGCCTCACACACACCGGAGGCCCCCACGTGGTCCGGCTCTCACACACCGCCCGGCTCAGTAAACGCCAGCATGCTGCGCCAACCGAGCAAAACACACCGACACCGCCCGGCTCAGCTGCGCCAAAACACACCAACACCGCCCGGCTCAGTAAACGCCAGCATGCTGCGCCAGCCGGGCAAAACACACCGACACCGCCCGGCTCAGTAAACGTCAGCATACTGCGCCAACCGGGTAACACACACTGACACCGTCAGGCTCAGTAAACGCCAGCATGCTGCGCCAGCCGGGCAAAACACGCCGACACCGGCCGGCTCAGTAAACGCCAGCATGCTGCGCCAGCCGGGCAAAACACGCCGACACCGGCCGGATCCGCCGCGCCGTCGGCGGCCGTGAGACCGGCCACCCACCGTGTCGCAGAAGCCCAGCTGGGGCGGCACCAGGCCGGCGAACATGACGAACTTGCTGACCACCAGGCAGAGCCAGAGCGCCTCGCTGTGGGAGGCGGCGAACTTGCCCGTCAGGCCGGCGGTCGCCGCGTACAGGCCGGCCTGCGACGCGTACCACACGCCCACCAGCTGCGGCGACAGCGGGGCGGCCGTCAGCACCAGATCGGCGGCGGCGAGCGGGTCAAGCCCGCCGTCGCCCACACTCCTGCAGTTTGTGTTTGTATGCAGAGCGAACATGGGCGACACGTCACATACGCGATGACGTCGAAACCAGGTGGCAATTCGGTCGGCACACTGCGACGTTGAAAAATATGAATATTGTCAAAATATTATGTCATATGTCATGTTGCATAAATGTCATGCTACAGATCTAGTAACTAGAGTTGGGCGACTCAGTGTAGCTCAGTGAGAAAAATCGTGAAATAGGGTGGAATATATTACTTTCTAAGCCCTGAATCGACATCCTTCCCAACGAAGTATCGACATAGTGGTTCGTGATAAGTCTTCATTAAGTTTTCATATCTAATTTCTAACAGCATCTTGTTGATAAGCATGATGCATCATTGCAGATTGTGATGCATACAAATATATGAATACAAATCCAGGTTAAAAAAAATTACCATGGTGTGGTCTGGTATACGATATCGGTTGAAAATTATATGTATTTTGCATAGTTTCGCTAAAACAGTCATCCATAAATTAGGTGTCTCAAATCAAAGGAAAAATATCCACACATGAGTATGCTGTTGGATCAGAATTGTGTTTGAAGAAATTATAGGTAGGTTAATTGGCATCGTTTCTGTGGCGAAATTTGACAACCCGCTCTACTCGTTTCGAGATCCCACACCCAACGAGAAACCATTATTATAACGCTGGGAGAGCTAGCCGACCGAGAGCAAGAGATGGGCTCTGCCGTGGTAGGCACACGGTTGAGCGCCATGCCGTGGCAGAAGGATTGTGCACCGATCGCAACTCAACCAGTCTTCGCGAAGGTGTCTTAGGATAAAATAAAAGCATATTCGATACTTTGAACAGTGCATTAAAATACGCAATGCATTCTCAATATCTTTTAGAGCAGCCTGGTAACGGAAATAGTATCTTGAATTTCGCGACTGAAGAAAGTACTCACTTGAGCCGAAATTGGTTCCAATATCGCAAAAATTCGCTCACATATCGATGAAATCGTGCCCATCCGCCGAACATGGTGCTTGCTTCTGAACATCAAATAAACTAAGCCGAATTGCTAAAATTAGTGCGAGGGCCACGCAGTCTGGGTCATGTTTGTTTCACAGTCTCCCAGCCCAATATAAGCCATATACAGCAGCTGAGCGCGGCACCCTCCATCGGGCTGACACCAGCCACGCAGTCACATGGCCTCGGTGTACGCAGGTCGCGTGGCAAAGCGACATGACCAAGCGACTAGCACCCCAGGAAACAAACACGTATCATTCAGTTATCGTGCAGCCACGCGCATTCAAGCATGTATGCAGAGCTAGTAACTTCTGTTGGGATACAATAACCAAATTCCATCATTAAAACAGAAATGTAAAATGTCATCCCTCTCCAGGCCTGAGCTCAACCTTTGGATACAGACCTTATCCAACTTTACAGCTTTACCGATTTTCCACTGGGGACAGATGGCGAGTGTCGTGTGCCGTGTGAGATCTGTGGTTAACAACCTGAAAATGATGCACCGATCACCTTTCCTGAGCAAAGACTAAAAGCACTTCATTAAATATATTGTGATATTAAGCAGTAAAAAAACAACATCAAAAGAGTGCTGTATGCTGACTATGAGTGAAGAGTTTGAAACGTTAAGTTGTAACAAAAGTTATTTCACATAAAAAACGAGACGACTGGACCAACTAGATCAACTTTTGCAGGACATGGGAGCAGAGTGGTTCAGGCTCCAACATCGCTTGCAATGGACCACGGGGAAAAGAACGCATTCCCCAGGTCGCGGTAGCATGGTGGCGTCCCATCTGACACCTAATCACAACGTGCCGCCCGGTACCTCAGTTGGTTAGAGCGTTGGCCTGCACTGGTCTCCCCTGTCCTGGCAACACAGGGTTCAAGTCGCTTCGCGCGCACGCATTTAGCCCCCGGCCGGGAGTGTCAATTGGCAGCTGGCCCCATAAGGCCGGGGACTAGCTACCGGGCAGCCGTGTCAGTGCATTGACGGCACGTTAAACTTCGGATCTAAATTATGCCGTTGAATTGGAATTTACGGATCGGGCGATGGGGCCAGGGTTCACGCAACAAGCTTTGCTTGGCAGTAGAACCCTACTTCTTCAAGCCACCCCATCAACAACTCAGATTAAATTCATAAAATAAAATAAATTTTAAAAAACGTGTTGGGCTGAAATCCGATAAATGTCAGATTACAGATTACAGTGTGGTGGGTTGACAACGCTACATGACATAGCATGGCAAAGGTATCAAATGTCCTGTTTGATGTGGTGATAATGAATGACAGGGAACAGAATACATTTTTCCAGGCATGGGCATTGTTGACGAAATACTTAGGAGCACTTAAGAGTATAAGTAGCAAGTTGGCAGATTTCCAAGCTCGACAGACTGCGAGATTACCGACCTCATCTGCATCTAAGCACTGTCAATCATGATGGATTGGCAACATTACATGACCTGGACATAGGGTTCGTCACACCATAATCAAGTTCTCCACTTTCTGTTTGGACAATTGACCACATAGAAAACATGTCCAGTTTAGTGGTAGGTGGCGACGGCCCGGTCTGTGGCATCGCACTTCTAATGGCAAGATCGTGGATTCGAATTTCGCAGCAGGCGCAATTGCGACTTTGCCCGGGGAGAAATTGATGAGGTTGGGTTTGAAGCACAACAGGACACAGTCCAGTAGACTGTGACATAAAGTAACCAAAAGCGCTTTCAGAATCACAAGATGGTGGGTTCAAATAGCACAAGATAACCAACTCACTGAGGGGATGGGTGAGTAAAGGTGAGATCAGTCAGGTTCATGATGGAATGGCCTCAGTTTGGTAAGCCTATGTATGGTAATATTCATTATGAATTATGTCAATCATGAATTCAATTTCTGCATCATCTACCCAGCCAAGTTGGTTGGTTATTGGTTTTACAACACATCAACCATTGTGTCATGTCAGATCACCAATTTCTCACTCTGATTGATCACAGGCAAGGAGTAGTGACAGGCGAGACTCGAACCCACAACCTTTTGATTGTGAGATGAGCAACTTACCCCTAGATCACTTGTCCCCTATCTACCCAGCCAAAGGTTTTGCTCAAAATGTGTTGCAATTGGCCTTTGAGTATGATCCTGATGAGTATTTCCCTCCCTTCCCTCACAAGCTTTCACATTACATCCTAAAAACAAATCAAGTAACGTAATGTTCAGCTGGAAAATAGAGAAGCTATAAGTTAGGTTACACCACATCACAGAGACATGGGGTAAGATGCAAACAAGACCATTATTTATATTGATCTATATATTTGCAACTTGCCCAGCCAAACATCCAGGAAGATTGTTTAGGCATAATGCCACCAAAGGAATGATTGTGAAATGATCACGATGATGCATGACTACCATGAAATGGTTGTGGAAAAGTGTGAACCTGAACAAGTGACTTACACAGTGTACATAACTCCTGCATTGCAAGCTAGACCATTTTAACACTTGGCCACATATACTACTCGACCAAGCATGCACAGCTATATGCATACATGCAAACATATGCACAAATATTGTTACCAGGCAGAATCATCATAATATATATTAAGTTTGCTTGAATGAAGGGTGAGTGTGATACACTTGATATGTTCAAATGGAAGGTCAGCTAAGACTAATACACTCATGAGTCATGGCAAGAGTATCCTGTACTGATGACTAGATTTGGCACCAGGTACCCTTTACCTACCTGCATAATGGTGAGATCTTGTGTGTATGACTGGATTTCGTACAAGGTATCATCTAACCTGCATGGCAGTGGCATCCTGCACATATGGAGATATTTGGCAAAAGGTATCTACATACCTACATCACAGCTAAATCCTGTGCTTATGCCTAAAGTTAGCACAAGGTTTACTTTGCATGCCTGCACAACAGACATCCATATTTAGCAAAAGGTATCCTTTACATACCTGCATGACAAAGGAATGTGCTTCAACACCAGTGAATTGCAGACATCAGGTAGCATTCAGCAACTTTGCCTGATCTTCATCAGCCAAATGACTTTCAGCATGTCAGTTAACTGGGAGACACCTGGAAAAATAAATACAATTAAACAGTCAGGCATAGGGATCACCATGAGAATAGATCCAGCAGCCACATATCTGAAGGGCTGAAACAAAGTGCTAGGTATATGCTGCACAAGCCTTAGCTGCCTTGCAAACACCATATTCAGTTCAACCCTTTGAACCACAACCATCTTGAACTTTGAGACAGGGAAGACTGGATACTGCACTCTTTCTGAAGCAATATCTTTTTTTATTACATTAACCCAGGTACTCTGAAAATAAGCATGGCAATATTGCTAACTGGGAATGAGGCCAGACTGAAAAGCATGGCACCACTTGTTAGTTATTGGGCCTTTAGGGTACATCAACTAGGTAGGTACATTGGTCATGTAACACCAATGGCACACCACTCAGTGAGGAATATGAATGTAGATCTGAATGCATGCCTGAGATGAACTGAACACACTCCTGAAAGGATTTGAATGCATGCCTGGAATTTCATTGACAGCAAATAAGTAGGTAAGACCCAAGGCCTATCGAGTCGGTAAGACTCGATAAGGTAAGGTAAGGACCGCAAGGGGATGCTCCAAGGGTGGTAAATTTACAAATCAAGGTGGTTTTGATTTTTGACATTTTCTTTTGGGTACGATGCTTCTTAATGTGATTAAGACGATGCGACCACTCATTTTCTATCTATCCACTATCTAGAAAAACCGTGCCACTTACCCAACTCTCTCCACACGCCCCCAACGTTTCATGCGCGAGTGATTAGTCGGTTTTACAGCGCAAATTAATCGGTTTTACAGCGGAAATTAGTCGGCTTTACAACGGCAGGGACTAAATCAAGGCCTATCTGGCCTAAATAACATACACCATCTCACCGACACGGTTTGACCGACACCATCACGCCGACATGGACGATCTCGGCAACCGCTGGCTCGATCTTCATGAAACCTACACCAAACGATTGCCAGTGTGCCAGAGGCGTGCGGTTTGGACTTTGGTGACCTTGGGTCAGGTCAAAGGTCACCAAATTGAAGAAAAACATAATTTTGGAATTATAGACATGGCTGATCTCGGCAACCACTGGTTCGATCTAAATGAAACCTACACCAAGCAATAGGCCGTGTGCCGGAGGCGTGCAGTTTGGACTTTCGTGACCTTGGGTCAGGTCAAAGGTCACGAAATTGCATAAAAACCATAGTTTTAAGCTCACCGACATGACCGATCTCGGTAACTGCTGGGTATAATCCAATAAAACCATCAACAAACGAACGGCCGTGTGCCGAAGGCGTGCGATTTGGACTTTAGTGACCTTGGGTCAGGTCAAAGGTCACGAAATCGCAGAAAAAGTATAGTTTTAAGCTCACCGACATGACTGATCTCGGTAACCGCTGGGTCGATTCCAATGAAACCTTCGCCAAACGAACGGCCGTGTGCCGGAGGCGTGCGGTTTGGACTGTCGTGACCTTAGGTCATGTTAAAGGTCACGAAATCGCAGAAAAACCATAGTTTTAGTCTCACCGACATGACCGATCTCGGTAACCGCGGGGTCGATTCCAATGAAACCTTCACCAAACGAACGGCTGTGTGCCGGAGGCGTGCAGTTCAGACTTTCGTGACCTTGGGTCTGGTCGAAGGTCATCAAATCGAAGTAAAACACATTTTGGGGCTCACCGATATGACCGATCTCGGCAACCGCTAGCTCGACCTCAGTGAAACCCTCTCCAAACGAATTAAAAACATGTTTCGCTTACAGGTCGCCGGACATCTCATGGCAGCGATAGTTTAGTATTCGCTTCGCTTGTACTATTGGCGTCACAAATAGCTCGGCGGCAGTCAGGCTGGGCATTCTGGCACCTGGACATCCTGCATGGGTATAGGGGTGGTGGGAAGCAGCATACCTACGCAGGATATTCAGATGCTGGGACGTTCAATCCGGCTGACAATCTATTTGTGAGATCAATGGCGCGTATGTGTGGTTGGAAACAATATATCTATACAGGATGTAGGTGTCAATACGCCCAACCTGACTACCAAGCTATTTGTGACGTCAAGCATACAACTGGCTGAAAGTCCAACAACCCTTACTGCCATGTATTTGGCTGGGTGATAACTAAGTAAACAGCAACAGCTTGTTATAGGACAGTTTTACCGACAACTGAAGCATACGACGACGCGTAATTTTGCGAGATTCGTATCTTAAAGTTTTTAGAAGCATCCGTTACGCACAACCGCTGAATTTCGGCTCACTCAGTTAAACATCGCGGTACCGTGGCCGGTAACGTAGAAAGGTATCGAGCCGCGCACAACACTCATTGCGGATGATGATTTTTGGGGTTTTAGGGTGCGTCAACCCATGTGGATTATATTGCACCCATATCAGACTAGCTTAGAAACGCGTCAGATTGTCACGTTCGGGTAAAACATGTCTGGGGGAGTAGATGTCACCTAGGCAGGTGCATATATGACTTGAAAACGTATCTCCGCGAGGAAGGCCAAAACTGCTCTGTTGTATACAAATCGGGAATCATTTCCGAGTAAGTCCACTAATTAGGGATGCGGAGCCGGAGCCGGAGCCGGAGCCCCGGAGCCGGAACATTTTGCCCGGAGCCGGAGCCGGAGCCGGAGCCGCCGGGAAAATTTACTCGGAGCCGGTGTCGTAGCCAGAGCCGTCAAAAGCATGGCGGCTCCGACTCTGAGACGGGTGAAATTAGCCAAAGCCAAGCCAAAAATTATGTTTTTTTTCTGCGATTTGGTGACCTTTGACCTGACCCAAGGTCACGAAAGTCCAAACCGCACGCCTCCGGCACATGGTCGTTTGTTTGGTGAAGGTTTCATTGGAATCGACCCAGCGGTTATCGAGATCGGTCATGTCGGTGAGACTAAAACTATTGTTTTTCTGCGATTTCGTGACCTTTGACCTGACCCAAGATCACGAAAGTCCAAACCGCACGCCTCCGGCACACGGCCGTTCGTTTCGTGAAGGTTTCATTGGAATCGACCCAGGGGTTACCGAGATCGGTCATGTCGGTGAGACTAAAACTATGGTTTTTCTGCGATTTCGTGACCTTTGGCCTGACCCAAGGTCACGAAAGTCCAAACCGCACGCATCTGGCACATTGGCGATCGTTTGGTGTAGGTTTCATGAAGATCGAGACAGCGGTTGCCGAGATCCTCCATGTCGGCGAGATGGTGTCGGTCAAATCGTGTCGGTGACATGGTGTCTGTTTTTTAGACCCTTCCGTAATTTGCTCCCCTGTCTACCAGCTTTTGAGCCTTCCAAGTCATTCCTCCCTTCAACTAAACATTCCAGGCATGAACTAAAAAAGTGCATAGTAGAGCTTTTAATATAAAACAACTTTCAACTAGTTTTCTCAGCCTTTTCATTGGAAAAAAGTTTTCTTCATAGTGAGAATAATACGATTTTAGACGGATTGCTTTAATAACATTTTCTTGAACCATTTTATATTCCTAAACCTATATCCCAATAGTCGGCAGGTAGCACATTAGTCGGTGCACGAACGTCCTACTTGTGGGATGTGTTCCGAATATTTATTAGATGTGCGATGTCAGCATGTGAGGAACGTCTGGTATAGATTTAGGAACTTGGTTGACATCGAATATGTATCCTTTTGTTATCATTTTATCTATCGTTGCTCGGGAAGTTGGCTTGAAACCTCATCCTTCGCTAATTTAACCACCACGCCAATTTGTCATCTGGCAGTCATTTGTTGGCCGCCATATTTCGTAGAGCTGTGTGCAGTCTCGAAGTAAATCGGAAATCATATTGCAATTTCCTGACGTTCGTAAGTTTATTTCTACATATCTCAGTAGTATCGGTAGCTAAATATATTTCGTTATTGAAACTGATGTGAGAATTATATTTTGTGCTCGCTTTTAATTTATGCAGATCATTATGCCGGGCCGTCTTCTCAAACTTCCACCTCTTTAGGTATCCTGATGACGTCAGAACTATTCTCATCACGACCTATTTTGTGTATACGGAACAGGTGCGCCTGTTTCGATGACATTGATCACCTATTGTGGGAGAGAAGATAACATTTAGGTATACTTCTTGGAAATTATCGATTATTGCCCAACTATCTTCCTTTTTGCTTTGCAAATGTAAAGTGTATGGAAAACCTATCTCGTGAACCCCCTGAGTCACAGCAATACCTCGAAAACAACGAACTTATCTTAAGCTGGTGGCGATAAGACAGTGTGAAATTTTTGAAGAAAGTGGGTGGAAAATACCACCTAATGAAAGTTAAATCGACCTCCCTGTCTATGGCTTTTGTGGTATCCTTGCTTGCTAGCTGCTGATTATGAAATCAACATGAACTCAACTGAAGACATCCTGATGGTCTTCAACAATTCAAATATGCCGTAGTTGGGGTGCACCGATGACCTCTGATCAGGATATTTCCTAAAACCGTATCACAGAGCCTCTTCTGATTCAGATAGTCTACCCAGTATCCTGAAACCCGGTATCATCCAACACTCCTTAAGTCCTTATTCAGCTAGCTATGAAGCCCTGCATTGAATACAATATGCAGGCTTATCAAAGTTGCACAGTTATAAATTATTCCACTTTCTGAACACTCAACCGACATCCTTCTTCAAGAAGTATCCGCATCCTGCTCATTGATATGAAGTATTTATGCCTGCTTCGTAACAGTATCCTGTTTATAAATAGCATGTGCATGCCCTCAATATGGAATGGTGTTACACAAACATATTGCAATGCAATTCGGGTAAAGGGATGACCTATGTGATATTGGATACAATACCAGTTCATCATAGTTATTATTCTCCTTATCCCGAATACATCTTTTCTTAAATTATGGATCTTAAAACAAATGATAAAGGTCCAGTCATAATCTCCTACACCATCAACTCAAATTTTAGTCTGAAAGGCATCAGAAAATTTTTAATTACACTAATTGCATGTCAAATTCTGACATCCTGCTATGCTCATTTTGACATCTCACACCTAATGAAAAAACAATATTTTAACCCTGCGATAAGATTCCGATGATTACAGCACCTAAACAGGATTCGGTGTATACCAATCAAGACCTCGGTAAAATGTGATTATAAAAAAAATTAATGCAGAGTATTTTGATGGATAAATGATGATGTGAAACTCATTTTCCCTGCAAATGATTACTTTTCACTTGGCAAACAAATACACAATCATGATCTTCACTGCAGATATAGCATCTGATGCTAAAAATATCTCCCTACAATCCACTGATGCACTGATGCATGAGCCAATTTCAGTGAGTGTCCATGTGTGTTCACAGTGTGTTTTTTTTCACTGAGTGGATTCACCCCAGACATGTGTACTTACATTATTAAAGTGCCTTACTAGGTACTGGGTAAAGCTACTCTTAGATAGCTTGGGCAGCTTGAGCATAGTGTTACCATCAAACAAATGCATTACACATTCCATTTGCTGAGTTTCCATTAAGCTTTGAATCAATAGAAGTATATTGACCAAATCTTATTTTATTTTATAAAATACTTTATTGGTCAACTTTTTGGTATTTTTCCAGTTTAAGGCATCCACAAGACATGTTTTACATACATTTTACCTCCATGAAGCTAACAAAGGCTTATGTTTGGTGAGGTAAGGTTGGGCTTTGTTCTCATTTGTATTTTTTTACAGCAAAACAAATTTTGATGTTAATTTGCATTCCAATTGAAAAGTTGGCATCTGCAGAGGAAATGGGTGGTTCCCTCATGTTTTAACCACATTCATAAACATTGCATTGTAAAAAGTAATTCCAAACATTCCAAAAATACCTTAACCTGCAAATCTACCCTTGCATCTTTCTTATGGATACCATATTTTCCATCCTTGAAGCATGCAAGCAATGCAAAAACTGTATATCTTGTAATTATGCTGCCTTAGTTGGTAGAGTAGTTTGAAGCAAATGATACCACCTCTTGCTAGCAAATTGGTGTGTATTATTGAAGTTTTGCTATTTCAACTGTAGTTAAGAAGAGTAATATGAAATATAGTTATCATTAATCTGCAGGTTATATGGGTAGGAACTTTCTAGTGGTGCATAATATGACACATGAAAAATTGAGTTTTATTTATTGCATTGTAATTTTTGACACTTCAAATTCCTATGTGCTTATCCTTAAGTACTGAGTAAAGTAATTTGAACAGGCATGCAATAAAAGAGATACAGCTGACAACATAAAACATTTTCTGCTCACAGTGTGGTGACATGACCCTGACCATGAGTGTGGTGCGGAGTCTGCTGTGGGAGTATGACGGTGGCATCTGTTGACAGTGTGGTGACATGGCCCTGACCATGAATGTAGTGCAGAGTATGCTGTGGGAGTATGACGGTGGCATCTATTGACAGTGTGGTGACATGACCCCGACCATGAGTGTGGTGCCGAGTCTGCTGTGGGAGTATGACGGTGGCATCTATTGACAGTGTGGTGACATGACCCCGACCATGAGTGTGGTGCCGAGTATGCTGTGGGAGTATGACGGTGGCGTCTGTTGACAGTGTGGTGACATGGCCCCGACCATGAGTGTGGTGCGGAGTCTGCTGTGGGAGTATGGCAGTGGCGTCTGTTGACAGTGTAGTGACATGGCCCTGACCATGAGTGTGGTGCGGAGTCTGCTGTGGGAGTATGGCAGTGGCGTCTGTTGACAGTGTAGTGACATGGCCCTGACCATGAGTGTGGTGCCAAGTCTGCTGTGGGAGTATGACGGTGGCATCTATTGACAGTGTGGTGACATGACCCCGACCATGAGTGTGGTGCCGAGTCTGCTGTGGGAGTATGACGGTGGCATCTATTGACAGTGTGGTGACATGACCCCGACCATGAGTGTGGTGCCGAGTCTGCTGTGGGAGTATGACGGTGGCATCTGTTGACAGTGTGGTGACATGACCCCGACCATGAGTGTGGTGCCGAGTCTGCTGTGGGAGTATGACGGTGGCGTCTGTTGACAGTGTGGTGACATGACCCCGACCATGAGTGTGGTGCCGAGTCTGCTGTGGGAGTATGATGGTGGCGTCTGTTGACAGTGTGGTGACATGACCCCGACCATGAGTGTGGTGCCGAGTCTGCTGTGGGAGTATGACGGTGGTGTCTGTTGACAGTGTGGTGACATGACCCCGACCATGAGTGTGGTGCCGAGTCTGCTGTGGGAGTATGATGGTGGCGTCTGTTGACAGTGTGGTGACATGGCCCCGACCATGAGTGTGGTGCCGAGTCTGCTGTGGGAGTATGATGGGGTCTGTTGACAGTGTGGTGACATGACCCCAACCATGAGTGGTGGAGTCTGCTGTGGGAGTATGACGGTGGCGTCTGTTGACAGTGTGGTGACATGACCCCGACCATGAGTGTGGTGCCGAGTCTGCTGTGGGAGTATGACGGTGGCGTCTGTTGACAGTGTGGTGACATGACCCCGACCATGAGTGTGGTGCCGAGTCTGCTGTGGGAGTATGACGGTGGCGTCTGTTGACAGTGTGGTGACATGACCCCGACCATGAGTGTGGTGCCGAGTCTGCTGTGGGAGTATGACGGTGGCGTCTGTTGACAGTGTGGTGACATGACCCCGACCATGAGTGTGGTGCCGAGTCTGCTGTGGGAGTATGACGTGGCGTCTGTTGACAGTGTGGTGACATGACCCAGACCAAAGGGGTGGTGTGGAGTCTGTTGTGGGGAAAATGGGGCGTCTGTTGACAGTGTGGTGACATGGCCCTGACCATGAGTGTGGTGCCGAGTCTGCTGTGGGAGTATGACGGTGGCGTCTGTTGACAGTGTGGTGACATGACCCCGACCATGAGTGTGGTGCCGAGTCTGCTGTGGGAGTATGACGGTGGCGTCTGTTGACAGTGTGGTGACATGACCCCGACCATGAGTGTGGTGCCGAGTCTGCTGTGGGAGTATGACGGTGGCGTCTGTTGACAGTGTGGTGACATGACCCCGACCATGAGTGTGGTGCCGAGTCTGCTGTGGGAGTATGACGGTGGCGTCTGTTGACAGTGTGGTGACATGGCCCCAATCATGAGTGTGGTGCCGAGTCTGCTGTGGGAGTATGACGGTGGCGTCTGTTGACAGTGTGGTGACATGACCCCGACCATGAGTGTGGTGCCGAGTCTGCTGTGGGAGTATGACGGTGGCGTCTGTTGACAGTGTGGTGACATGACCCCGACCATGAGTGTGGTGCCGAGTCTGCTGTGGGAGTATGACGGTGGTGTCTGTTGACAGTGTGGTGACATGACCCCGACCATGAGTGTGGTGCGGAGTCTGCTGTGGGAGTTGACGGTGGGTCTGTTGACAGTGTGGTGACATGCCTGACCATGAGTGTGGTGCCGAGTCTGCTGTGGGAGTATGGCAGTGGCGTCTGTTGACAGTGTGGTAACATGGCCCCAACCATGAGTGTGGTGCCGAGTCTGCTGTGGGAGTATGACGGTGGCGTCTGTTGACAGTGTGGTGACATGACCCCGGTGGTGCGAGTCTGCTGTGGGAGTATGATGGCGTCTGTTGACAGTGTGGTACATGACCATGAAGTGTGGTGCCGAGTCTGCTGTGGGAGTATGACGGTGGTGTCTGTTGACAGTGTGGTGACATGACCCCGACCATGAGTGTGGTGCCGAGTCTGCTGTGGAAGTATGACGGTGGTGTCTGGTGACATGGCCCTGACCATGAGTGTGGTGCCGAGTCTGCTGTGGGAGTATGACGGTGGCGTCTGTTGACAGTGTGGTGACATGACCCCGACCATGAGTGTGGTGCCGAGTCTGCTGTGGGAGTATGACGGTGGCGTCTGTTGACAGTGTGGTGACATGGCCCTGACCATGAGTGTGGTGCCGAGTCTGCTGTGGGAGTATGACGGTGGCGTCTGTTGACAGTGTGGTGACATGGCCCCGACCATGAGTGTGGTGCCGAGTCTGCTGTGGGAGTATGACGGTGGCGTCTGTTGACAGTGTGGTGACATGACCCCGACCATGAGTGTGGTGCCGAGTCTGCTGTGGGAGTATGACAGTGGCGTCTGTTGACAGTGTGGTGACATGACCCCGACCATGAGTGTGGTGCCGAGTCTGCTGTGGGAGTATGACGGTGGCGTCTGTTGACAGTGTGGTGACATGACCCCGACCATGAGTGTGGTGCCGAGTCTGCTGTGGGAGTATGACGGTGGCGTCTGTTGACAGTGTGGTGACATGACCCCGACCATGAGTGTGGTGCCGAGTCTGCTGTGGGAGTATGACGGTGGCGTCTGTTGACAGTGTGGTGACATGACCCCGACCATGAGTGTGGTGCCGAGTCTGCTGTGGGAGTATGACGGTGGCGTCTGTTGACAGTGTGGTGACATGACCCCGACCATGAGTGTGGTGCCGAGTCTGCTGTGGGAGTATGACGGTGGCGTCTGTTGACAGTGTGGTGACATGACCCCGACCATGAGTGTGGTGCCGAGTCTGCTGTGGGAGTATGACGGTGGCATCTATTGACAGTGTGGTGACATGACCCCCCATGAGTGTGTGACCATGATTGAGTGTGGTGCCGAGTCTGCTGTGGGAGTATGACGGTGGTGTCTGTTGACAGTGTGGTGACATGACCCCGACCATGAGTGTGGTGCCGAGTCTGCTGTGGGAGTATGACGGTGGCATCTATTGACAGTGTGGTGACATGGCCCTGACCATGAGTGTAGTGCCGAGTCTGCTGTGGGAGTATGACGGTGGCATCTATTGACAGTGTGGTGACATGACCCCGACCATGAGTGTGGTGCCGAGTCTGCTGTGGGAGTATGACGGTGGCATCTATTGACAGTGTGGTGACATGACCCTGACCATGGGTGTAGTGCCGAGTCTGCTGTGGGAGTATGACGGTGGCATCTATTGACAGTGTGGTGACATGACCCTGACCATGGGTGTAGTGCCGAGTCTGCTGTGGGAGTATGACGGTGGCATCTATTGACAGTGTGGTGACATGACCCTGACCATGGGTGTAGTGCCGAGTCTGCTGTGGGAGTATGACGGTGGCATCTATTGACAGTGTGGTGACATGGCCCCTGACCATGGGTGTAGTGCCGAGTCTGCTGTGGGAGTATGACGGTGGCATCTATTGACAGTGTGGTGACATGACCCTGACCATGGGTGTAGTGCCGAGTCTGCTGTGGGAGTATGACGGTGGCATCTATTGACAGTGTGGTGACATGACCCTGACCATGGGTGTAGTGCCGAGTCTGCTGTGGGAGTATGACGGTGGCATCTATTGACAGTGTGGTGACATCCCCGACCATTTGAGGTGGTGCCGAGTCTGCTGTGGGAGTATGACGGTGGCATCTATTGACAGTGTGGTGACATGACCCCACCATGACGGTGTGTGTGCCGAGTCTGCTGTGGGAGTATGACGGTGGCATCTGTTGACAGTGTAGTGACATGACCCAGACTACAGGGGTGGTGCGGAGTCTGCTGTGGGAGTATGACGGTGGCATCTATTGACAGTGTGGTGACATGACCCTGACCATGAGTGTGGTGCCGAGTCTGCTGTGGGAGTATGACGGTGGCATCTATTGACAGTGTGGTGACATGACCCTGACCATGGGTGTAGTGCCGAGTCTGCTGTGGGAGTATGACGGTGGCGTCTGTTGACAGTGTGGTGACATGGCCCTGACCATGAGTGTGGTGCCGAGTCTGCTGTGGGAGTATGACGGTGGCGTCTGTTGACAGTGTGGTGACATGACCCCGACCATGAGTGTGGTGCCGAGTCTGTTGTGGGAGTATGACGGTGGCGTCTGTTGACAGTGTGGTGACATGGCCCCAACCATGAGTGTGGTGCCGAGTCTGCTGTGGGAGTATGACGGTGGCATCTATTGACAGTGTGGTGGCATGACCCTGACCATGGGTGTAGTGCCGAGTCTGCTGTGGGAGTATGACGGTGGCATCTATTGACAGTGTGGTGACATGACCCTGACCATGGGTGTAGTGCCGAGTCTGCTGTGGGAGTATGACGGTGGCATCTATTGACAGTGTGGTGACATGACCCCGACCATGAGTGTAGTGCCGAGTCTGCTGTGGGAGTATGACGGTGGCATCTATTGACAGTGTGGTGACATGACCCTGACCATGGGTGTAGTGCCGAGTCTGCTGTGGGAGTATGACGGTGGCATCTATTGACAGTGTGGTGACATGACCCTGACCATGGGTGTGGTGCCGAGTCTGCTGTGGGATTATGACGGTGGCATCTATTGACAGTGTGTTGACATGACCCTGACCATGGGTGTAGTGCCGAGTCTGTTGTGGGAGTATGACGGTGGCATCTATTGACAGTGTGGTGACATGACCCCGACCATGAGTGTGGTGCCGAGTCTGCTGTGGGAGTATGACGGTGGCATCTATTGACAGTGTGGTGACATGACCCTGACCATGAGTGTAGTGCCGAGTCTGCTGTGGGAGTATGACGGTGGCGTCTGTTGACAGTGTGGTGACATGACCCCGACCATGAGTGTGGTGCCGAGTCTGCTGTGGGAGTATGACGGTGGCGTCTGTTGACAGTGTGGTGACATGACCCCGACCATGAGTGTGGTGCAGAGTCTGCTGTGGGAGTATGACGGTGGCGTCTGTTGACAGTGTGGTGACATGACCCCGACCATGAGTGTGGTGCGGAGTCTGCTGTGTGAGTATGACGGTGGCGTCTGTTGACAGTGTGGTGACATGACCCCGACCATGAGTGTGGTGCAGAGTCTGCTGTGGGAGTATGACGGTGGCATCTGTTGACAGTGTGGTGACATGACCCCGACCATGAGTGTGGTGCGGAGTCTGCTGCGCGAGCTGGGCGTCTCCACTCGACACCCGACAGCTGCCAGCCAGTACAGACAGCACATACTGGAGGCAGCTCGCAAGTTTCAGGCATGTCTCCCAGCACATTAGTGTCTGCGAAAGTAGTGGAAGGGCTCAAACCTGACATGAAATCATTATACTGGGTTTGGCCATTCCATAATTCTGCACATGTGTCTTTTTCGTGGATTGGAGCATTTGCTTTTTTCTATGTTGTGCAAGTTATTCACATCACAATTCCAATGACTTTGATTTTTACTTGGAGAGCAGTGGGCGCGCATGATCGACTGTGGTCAATGCGCCCTAAAGCCCACATGACTAACCTGCTTGAAGATTAAGTTCAATATGCATTGATGTTCATGTGATGGACGAGCTGCACGAATATGACGAAATGCATTGCCATCATCATATTCGTATATGCCTTAACCTCAAGGTCCCAGTGGTATGTCTGCATATTATGGTATTTATAATTGTCGAAAATTTGTCGGCCTGCTACCCAGGCATCAAAACTGATTTGTGACGTATTTATGAAATATTGAGTTATTGAAGAAAACGCGTGAGAAATCTACATTTTAAATGTGCGGTGTCCTCTATATTACAGGTGATGAACAAATGTATTGAACACAGTCATGTATTATATTCCCTGGCTTGCATATATTTTGGCCTTAATTTCAGCATGAATAATGTCATGTTGCCTGTTCTGAAAATGAGTTGCATCCAGCTATGATAGGGGGCTGCTGGTCCTTTGCTGGGATGTGGTAAATAGCTGCTGTCTGTATCTATGCCTGGAATATGTATAGCTATGCCTTTTGGGTGGGAGATAACGAATCTAAGGTTTTGGAGTTTGTGACGTTCTTGACAACTGAACTTCCTTGACAACTGGACTTCGCGGAATGCCGCAAGTTCGCAGCTCAGGTGTTTGCGGCTATCAGGGAAGATAACGTTCAAACTCATGAAAGAGGTATAATACCGGATTGTGTGCTGTAAGTCCCGGAGACGGTTGTAAGCCAGGTGTGCTTGATCCCGGACATGGCTGTCAGTCATAAGGCTAGTTAACACTGATGATTAGCGATGCCATCGCACACCGAGGCAGCGGACCGCGTTGGCCCGACACACCCTCCCCTCCCCCGCCTCGTCGCCACTCACGTCATGTCTGCCGACAGCTACTGAACAGGTGGATTACCTGCTTGTGGGCAGGTAATCCACCTGGGCTTGCCATCAAGCTATTCTAGGCTTCTGGGCAGATACCGGGACTTGCGTCGCTGGAACTTTGAGGGAATGGCAGGTATAATCATGAAAGTAGATGAGCGGCGTCACATCGAGTTTTTGTTGAGCACTAACGAACGACCTATTAAACAGCTTATCGAACATTGAAATGGCTAACTGAATGCTATGACATCTGGATAAACGTTCGGTCCAATCAGCTTCAGTTGTGCTGGTGTTCATTCCGCGACGCACTTGTTGAGGTTAGGTGCAAAAACAAACTGCGTTTTGACATCTTTTGCACCCCGTTCAGTGCCATTCGCTTTATCATGCGAGACGCGATTCGAAGCACTTCTCAACGATGATTCCCTAGCTTTGGTTCGTGATTCTGTGCAGTTTCACATTGTCCCCCTCCCCCATTCGACGCTTTAGGGCTTTGTCATGTGCGATGCAATTCGAAGCACATTTCTTAAGATGATTGCCTATTTGTGGCGCTTCTTTCTGTGATGTTTCATATGGATCTTCCAAAATAATCGTACTTGCCTCCGTCCGCCCCCAAAAAAAATGTTCCGTTTATTCAGGTGACCGATTTCATGCAATTTATGCCGTTAAACTACACTAGAAAGTTAACGTGAAACACACCTTGTGTGATTCTCTTCATGTGGTAATTGTGCAGTCAGCAGCATTAAGATGGCAGTTTTACTCGTAATCCGGTACACACTAAGCTAAACAGTTGGTAAAGTGTACAACTGAAGCAAACATTTCACCCAATTGGTCTTCACCTGGGTCATGCCTTACCTGGGTCCCCTCGATTGTAGTCCGCTTTAAAAGTGGGTCATGCATGTCGACGCGCCCGCTGAAATATCCAGGCGGAAGCTGATGCCCGAATTTCTGCACTTGAATGTGCAGTTGAAATATAGGACTTCCTTCCCTGTTAGCTGTCCCTGGGGCAGCCCTTCATGAGCGGGTTTATTTCAGATAATGAACAGCTTACACAACCATCTTATTGTTGACGTAACTGGTGAAAAGTGCAGGAATATACGGAATGTGACGCACGCTGGTGAGACTAGCCTCCCGACCAGCCGACTGCACCTGCCTCCGACTGAATACACAATGCAAAATCACTAAAGTGGTACCAAATATCTTCATTATGCTTATGTGGGTCAGTGATTCAATTCAAACGATGCCATGCACCCACAACTACAATCCCCCCCGCGGTGGGGCCAGCCTCGTTACTCGGCTCGCCAGGGAATTGGCTCTCCGGGGTAACAGCCGCTCCGATAAGGGGTGTGGAAATACGTAGGTGCTTCCTGGGACATACGTCTCCGTCGTCCATCCCTCTTCAAAGTCCCGTATCCGCTCCGCACCAGCGATCTTTTGTATGTCCGTCCAACCCGACAGCACCAGCCTTTCCCTTGTTATGAGCAGGTAGGCCAGCTTCCCCTGGTCTACCCGTCCGCTCAGTTTTATCGGGAAGCCGCGCCCCCTCAGCCCGTCCCCCGGGGTTGACGGAGTCCTGGAGGCTGAGTTCCCCCGTCACACGGTGCTAGTTGTGACGGGTGGACAACACGCCTCTTTGGCCCCGATATCCCGGAGGGGCGGGCGGGTTCGTATGGGTCCATACGGACCAAGCGGCTTGTCGCCTCGGGTCGGGGCCTGGGCTTCGTCCCAGTGCCTGATGACCCGGCCAGCAGGGGTCCAGGGGTGGGCGGCGCTGGATCCTGGTCGGGGTGGTGAGTCTCTCAACCGACCGTGTGATGGCATCGCCTGCCCCGTATAGTTTCTCGCTCACCTGGCGTCCTCCCGTTCGCGGGATTAAGGCGTCCTCCCAGTTGAACCTCAGGGGTGGGGTGTCGCGAGAAACCTAACCAAATATACTTGCATGACACACTCAAACAGTAACACACCTCCTGGACCTTTCCACAAGGACCAGACCGGCCAAGCCCTTCCAAGGCACGGGCACCCCACGAATCATCCTGCCCGAACCACACTTTCCGCACTCTTATTTTCAAGGCATGCGAGGGATCAAAGCCACTTGCGACTTTGTCACCCTGTCAGCGCCGTGACGGCTGTGATCGATTTGGGTCTATCCTGAGATGTGAGCGATTGAGAGACAATGGACTTGAGGTAGAGTTCGGACGCAGCGAGGACGCTGAATGAAATTTGAATACATGATTCGTGACCGTGATGGGAGCCATGATGTGGCTATCCCGATGTCGGTTTCCCTGCATAAAAATAGGAACTCAGTGAAAGGCATTATAAACTGTTACAACCTCCTAGACGTATATAACGAAGATATTGTTGGGGGCTTGAAAGAGTTTGGAGTGGAGTCTCGACACACTAGAATTCGTAACGACACCACTATGGTACCTATCAACATCATTTTGACTTTTAACAGGCCTGACCTACCACCTGATATTCGTGTGGGATATGTAAGAGTAAAGGTTAGACTTTTTATCCCCAACCCGATGAGGTGTTGGGGATTCTGACACACCAGGCAAAATTGTAGAAACCGTCCGCTTTGCGGCAGGTGCTCATCACCTGGGCACGAAAGCCAAAACTGTAGCGCTGACAAACCGTGGTGCACCAACTGTGGGAGTGACCAAGTACCGCCCACTGCATACGACCGAGCCTGCCCAACGTACATTAAATATAAAGAGATCGTATATATCAAGGTCACGAGAAACCTGTCGTTTCGTGAGGCTAGGCAGGAGTCAGCTCACCCGAAAATATCCCATTCATCCATTGCCAAAGGAAACAACACCGCACTCGCATCGTTGCAAGCACAGCGAGGCAGCGCCGCAGAACTCATTTCACAGCTCAGCACGTTTCTCCGGTCCTTCGGTGTTGCTTGTAGCCCGTTCTCGCGGCGAAGTCCCTCACCATCGAAAGAGACAGCGAGTCTGCATGCTACTGCGACTGATACCCAACTGGCATGCGATGAATGAGCGCATGACTCCTCCGTATCCCGCACACCTGCGGGAAGTTCCGGACACGGGAAGTCGCCCGCTGCGATCCCCGCCACGGTCCCCTTGGAGCCCGAGGGAGGAGAATGGCGCGAGGCACAGAGAAGGAAGCGCCTCGGCAAGTCCCCGGCTCTCACCCCGCGGCCCACGTCTGGAACCCTCCAATCCACTGAACTCAACCTGCCTCGAACTACTCACGCCTCACATCCCCCTCCAACTCCGCACCCACGCGTTCATCAGCCCCTGCCCATGCACCCAAAACCTTGCAACCTACCTCCATACATCCTCCCTCCAACGCATCCACCACATCCTCCTATTCCACCTCAACATCCCAGTCCACCACCCGCTCGCTCTCACAGACGTCCACCCAGCCGCCGGCGGTTGTACCCACCACCCGGC
Source organism: Imbricaverruca yamaguchii (assembly GCA_034440575.1). Taxonomy (NCBI): domain Eukaryota; kingdom Metazoa; phylum Arthropoda; class Thecostraca; family Neoverrucidae; genus Imbricaverruca; species Imbricaverruca yamaguchii. The sequence continues at coordinate 2,078,405 of JAOTOL010001614.1, forward strand.
CACTTAGAGTTGAGGTGCAACCCGGAGTGCCGGACTTGGGAGCTCGGGGATGCGTATCCCGGCGTGTGTCAGTCTCTCCAAGCCCGGTGCCCGGGGACAAATACCCAGCAGCGACACCCCCGCCTTCGCCAACAGCCTCGAGCGTGATGAGACCACCAGAAGTTCCCCCACGCCGAGCTGGACACATCCCAATATCCCCCCGAACCGAGCCGAACCACGAAGCGGACTGCCCCGGCGGGTGTCGCCAACTGAGTTTGGCATTCTACGGTCGCGCCCAAGAAACCAAAAATCCCCGGCTGTGAAACCGGGATCAGAGCAATTTTAGCTCACACCTGATGACTAGGTGTTTTAGCAACATTTATCTCATCCTCTTTTAAATTCCAATTGTAATGCCCCCTCCCTTTACATGGCATTTTACAGTGGGACTACAGAGGGCTTAAAACTGGACCGGAGACTCGAGACCCCCGACCCACCCAGGATCTCCAGCCATGCATAGTTGCGTGACATCACGAACGCAATAGCCCGCCCGCAAACGCCAAGTGCATATACGCCAGAAATGTCATTCATGGCTTAAACGTGATGTCATCCCATGGATTAGTCATGACTTCATTTCGGATTTGGGCGTTTCCTTGATACTCCTAGGCATCTGTGAGGTTTGGTAGGTTTTGTATGTGGCATTGAACGGCTGGCTGTGTGTGGGTGTTGACCGGGTAGCTATATGTGGGACTGGCTGGATTTCTGTGTGTAGGACTGACCGGGTGATCATGTACGGTACTGACCTGGTACCTGTGTATGGTACTGACTGGGTGCATGTGCGTGGTACTGACCTGATACCTGTGTGTGGGACTGACCTGGTACATGTGTGGGACTGACCTGGTTCCTGTGTATTGTACTGACCGGGTGCCTGTGTGTGGTACTGACCGGGTGGTCATGTGCGATACTGACCTGATACCTGTGTATGGTACTGACTTGGTACCTGTGTGTGGTACTGACCTGGTCCCTGTGTATTGTACTGGCCGGGTACCTGTGTGTGTTACTGACCTGGTGCAAGTGTATGGTACTGACTTGGTACCTGTGAGTGGGACTGACTGGATGATTGTGGTACTGACCTGCTGTCTGTGTATGGTACTGACCTGATACCTGTGTATGGTACTGACCTGGTACCTGTGTGTGGTACTGACCTGCTGCCTGTGTGTGGTACTGACCTGGTACCTGTGTGTGGTGCTGACCTGGTACCTGTGTATGGTACTGACCTGGTACCTGTGAGTGGGACTGACTGGATGATTGTGGTACTGACCTGCTGTCTGTGTATGGTACTGACCTGGTACCTGTGTATGGTACTGACCTGGTACATGTATGTGGTACTGACCTGGTACCTGTGTGTGCGGCTGACGACGGTATCCGTGCCAGGTGACCGGTGAGCAGCACTGTCGCGCGCGGGACGAGCTGACCGCGCTGGCCACCACCTACAACACCTACCTGTCGAGTCGGCGGCGACACAGCGACCTGCTGGTCACGTACCGCGGCGTCGGCGAACGCTCAATCCGGCAGACCGCGGCGATGGTCGGCTTCAAGCTGCCGAACGACCCGCGTTGACCTGACCTCGCTGGCGGGGGTCACCGCCGTGCAGCGCTGTAGATATGCGAGTCTGACCGTGTCCCCGGTCGTGCGGTTATGTGAAGTGGGGCCGGTGTGTTTTACAGTGGCCTTGTCTGTTGTCTACGATGTGTGCGACCAAGCTCGGTGCAAATGCGAATGTGTCCTGAATATATGCTAATGCTGCTGGTCACGTTGTCGTAAAGAAAGTACTGGCCGATTCTGTCATTTGAACGTTGGCCATGATCGCATGTGTCCAGTATGCTATACTCTGTGGTAATACGATTGCATCACAGATCGTTAGGTGTTAATGTCTACATTCGAAGTTATTCATATTTCGCTTAAATGGATGCTATCTAATGTTGCTGCATAGAATAAATGAAGAAGTTACCCTTGAATAAGAGGGTCTTCCTACTTCTTTTTGCCAACTCGTACCCAACGCCCGTACTTGTATTTTAGGTGGAAAAGGTATTTATAAATTGTTGTTAGCTCCCGCGTCGTTACCACTGCGGAAGCCAACTTGGGATATGAGCTGGCGGCGGTCCTGGCTTCGTCATGACCCTGCGGAAGTTGCCGAGAGAGAGAAGCTGACGGCGGTCCTGGTGTTGTTGCCATCCACCGCCACACAATGCAGCCAGAGCACACACTGCCGCCGCCAGGTGCAGCAGAGGAGGCCCACCGCCACACAATGCAGCCAGAGCACACACTACCGCTGCCAGGTGCGGCAGAGGAGGCCCACCGCCACACAATGCAGCCAGAGCACAAACAGCGCCAGCGGCAGAGAAGCCCACCGCCACACAATGCAGCCAGAGACAAACCGCGCCAGGCGCACCATGGCCAGGCACAAACTACCGCTGCCAGGTGCGGCAGAGGAGGCCCACCGCCACACAATGCAGCCAGAGCACAAACTACCGCCGCCAGGTGCGGCAGAGGAGGCCCACCGCCACACAATGCAGCCAGAGCACAAACTACCGCTGCCAGGTGCAGCAGAGGAAGCCCACCGCCACACAATGCAGCCAGAGCACAAACTACCGCTGCCAGGTGCGGCAGAGGAGGCCCACCGCCACACAATGCAGCCAGAGCACAAACTACCGCTGCCAGGTGCGGCAGAGGAGGCCCACCGCCACACAATTCAGCCAGAGCACAAACTACCGCTGCCAGGTGCAGCAGAGGAGGCCCACCGCCACACAATGCAGCCAGAGCACAAACTACCGCTGCCAGGTGCGGCAGAGGAGGCCCACCGCCACACAATTCAGCCAGAGCACAAACTACCGCTGCCAGGTGCAGCAGAGGAGCCCACCGCCACACAATTCAGCCAGAGCACAAACTACCGCTGCCAGGTGCAGCAGAGGAAGCCCTCCGCCACAAGTTGGGGCCCGCCGCCACGTCTGAACAAATATGAGGTGGTTCAAAGGTGATTGATCCCTGGCCGCTTGAGAGTCGCGAGCTTTTCAGTTTTGCCACCGCTGGAAGCCTTTTGGCGCGCAGTCATGGGCCGATAATTGTTTCAAATGTTGGTGTTGCCGATGCAATGAAGAAGACAGAAGACTATTTTATCAAGGTGTCTTCTTACATTATTGAATATAATGTATTACTCACCATTTTTGATGTTTCTACAAAACATTAACAAAACTTAGCACATGTCATGCTGGAATCTTCGACCTTCCACGTGCTCAAGGAATTTTCGGCAGGCAACACAGGCCTTCAAGGAATTTTCGAGTCTCAGGCGCCAGGTCTGCAAGGACGCCATCGGCCTTTCCACGGCCTTTTGGGTCTTGCACCTGGCAACAGATCCTGGAGACCACTCCGAAGCCGGACAGGGACTCCTGGAATATTATAGTGTCCCTGGTGCCTGAGAGGACGTCTGTAGCTTCAGAGGGTTCTAGAGCCTGATAGGTGTCCCTGTAAAGTCTGTAAAGCAAAAGGGCCCTGGTACTCGAAGTTTAGCCTTGTTCTTAGTCCTTTTCGGGCTTTAGCTACGTCCATAGGCAAGTGGTGCATCAAGGGCGGCGAGGTATGACATATGCCCATGTTATTTTTTTAAATATGAGGAATGTAAATGAAAAAAAACTTTGAACTGGTCTATAACTATCAATCAATAACATCTGTTATAAAATATCGATATATTAATATTTACATAGCAGGCATGTACATACCATGGATACGGGCCGTCGGCTAATTCCGAATCGTTTATGATACCCTAATTATCTACGCACATTTACCAAATGCTAGGACTCATCAGAGGTTAACTTCCTCAAAAACTCAATGACATGTTAACTGTATACAAACGAAGTGCTACGGATGTACTCGAACATGGACATACACTGATCACATTTCAGCATAACCCACACAAGTTTGAAATGGCTCAAACAAAAGTGTTTGAACAAAATGCGTGCGCGGGTGTCCCTGCATGCTAGGAAAACAGATTATCAGAACCCTGACGGCAAAAATGTCATACTAACTACTTGGAAACTGGCGGACGGCACCGTGCGGTTAGCTCAGCATAGGTGTCACCCAGTACCTCACACACCCACCCGACTGTAACTCCGATAGACTTCTCGCTACGTTCATGAATTTACGCCAGATCGGTTTCCACACACGATCTGACAAACCGCTGACGCTCCACTGCAGCGAGCGCAGCCTCACCACCGGGTGGGAGGCCACTATCTCTGCACCCGGCACACCTTCCTCTCTCCGGAGTTTTAATCCTGTCGTCCAACGGGTAGAATCACGAACAACGTCGTACCCTGTGACAGCAATACTGGCGTACAACGTCAGACGTGTCCATAGAATGGTCGATGTGTCTGTTTGTCAGCATATCTACCTGTCTGCCTTCCTAGCTGTCTGTCTGTCTGTCTGCCTGTCTATCTATATGTCTGTCTGCATATCTGTCTATCTCCCTGCCTACCTGTGTCTGTATGTCTGTCTGTATGGCTGTCTGCCACTCTGTCTCTCGTGCCTGTCTACGACGCGTCTTCCTCTTCCTCTTCGTCTGCCTCTGTCTCTGCCTCTGTCTCCGTCTCCGTCTCTGCCTCTGTCTCTGTCTCTGTCTCTGTCTCTGTCTATGCCTCTGTCTCTGCCTCTGTATCTGTCTCTGCCTCTGTCTCTGTCTATCTCCCTCTCTCTCTCTCTCTCTCTCTCTCTCTCTCTCTCTCTCTCTCTCTCTCTCTTTCTCTCTCGTCGGATGCCAATCTGTAACCAAAAATGGAAAATCCTCTGCTGACGCATTAGCAGCAGTATCCGTCCTACCAAACCGGATCACCAACGCGTGAGAGACTTCACCGCCTCAGAAACAGTACCAGCCAATTCAGCCTCACCTGATCGGGTTAGCCAGCACACATGTCTCCAGCGACAACAATAGCCAGACAATCGGCAGGCTCCGACGTGTGGCATATGGGGCATTCCACGTCAAATCGCACAATAATATTTTATATTTTATTTTTATAATATTTTGAACCCGACCCCCTCCGATTTTTATGAAAATTGGTACACCTGTAGTGCCAAGTGAACGAACCTCACACGCCAACTTTCAGCCCTGGGTGACCTCTGGGGTCAGATTTAGAGGTCATCCTAGGTCGCCTATTTTTACCGACTTGACAACAATCAAATGCATATATATTAGATGTTAATTAACTTAGCGGAACGACATTGGGGTTAAAGTGCGCAGAAACCCTTGGCCATTCAGAAATATGGCAAAAGTTGCACGTGACCTCTCCGTGACCTTTGACCTAACGAGGTCAAAGTATAAAAATGCATTTTTATATATGTTTGCCTGCCCCTAATTCGACTAAACGTGGCTGAATTAATGGTCCTGATATTATCTAAGAACGTGCAAAAAAGAAAGGCGGAGACTCTAAAACTTTTTGAGATATCGGCATTTGAGTAGGTATTGTCATAGGACCAAATCGAAGCATGCCCCGATGCTATTTACCATATCATCGATGATAACTCTGGTTTCCTTGGTCCGATTATCGTCAAATTTGGTGGGCAAATCATCGGTGGCAAGCTGAACTATGTTCCAGATTTTCAAGTTGACCTGACCTCACCTGACCTGGCAGTGACCTCTCCATTACAAGCCAACAGGGAAACAAAAATATTTTCCTGAACAAAAAACGCTGAATTTGGCTCGTACAGGCTATATTACCTAGTTTTAGGTTAGGCTACTCCAAACGAGCCAAGTTTTATTTTGAACAAGTGTCATCTGCAAGGTCACGTGAGGTCACTATGAGGTCATGTCACACTTTCGTCAATAACTTTATATAGAATCAAGATAGAGAAATAATTGTAATGCCATCGAGATCCTCTGGTTAATCATGATGTATAATATGATCAAGCTAGGTCATCACTTGATCTCGGTTTAGGGTGACCTAGAGGTCAACTGGGGTCAGGATCAAATGTTCAGCTAAGTCATGTGATACATCAATCAACGCGGCCTGACGAGGAAAATAGGATTGTAACAAAATTATATTTCTATCTTTATTTTGGAAAAAGTTATTCGGAAAAAAATATGTTTCCTCGGTTTTTATAGCCTGAATATATTGTTTCAGCTCGCGTGCGTTTCGTACTAACATTTTATCGGGAGGGCCAGTAAATGTTTCTGATATGCAAATAGCCGCGACCATAAAACAAGTTGAACAGCAGTACCGTATATTCACGAAGAACTACCAACCTTTTTCGCCACACGTACCTCACCCCGTCTCGCTGCCGGAAAACCATCTCACAACCACCATACCATTACGTGGAGACGGAGTAACACGATGGACATTCCTTGTTCCCGGTATTGTGCGAGCAGCTGCGAATCTGTCATTCAACGCTTTGGTTTCTTTGACCCACTCGGTTTTGGGAAAATACTCCACGCACGTGCCGGTGGCATGGTTTTTTACAAACTGATAAAACTGGTCCGGGATCTCAATCAGAGTTCCTTGCAGACTTCCCTTTTTAGCTAACCTTTTCAACGTCCCACCAATGCCATCACACGGTCCCTTTCCGTGAGCGGTTGCGAAGAAATGCCACTCGGCGTCTATTCCAAAGTCGACGGAATGCTCTGCCAAATTTAGGAAATTCTTACAATTTTTGTATTGCGAGGCAGCCCCATCTGAAAAATAAAATATCTTCTTGGGGCGCTGGCCTAATTCTGCTTCCAGGCGCTCAATGAGTTTTCCTTGAAACAGGTGGACAGCCACAGTATCATGCTTGAGGCAGTCGGAAATGGCAGAGTAAGAAAATTGTTTGAGGTCCCCTGCGTTGTTTCGCCAATAAGCCACAAACGGATGGATTGTCACCTGCAGTTTGTTCCAGTGATGGGACTGTACCTCATCCTGTGTAACCATAGCGTAGTTTTCGGAAAAATATCCAATAACAATTACCTCTGCAGGAGCTAGTGTTTCCTTTAGGCCTTTCAGATAATTGCCTTGGGCACGGGCGACAAAATCATGCTTTACAAGTATTTCCAGCTGCTCGCAAAATGATCGCACAAAATCTTCAGAAGTATGCGTAACCACCTCTAAGGTGGACCTATAAGTATTAGTCCACTTTCGGTACTCAATGTTATCGATTTCTCGGTTATCATGAATCATATCATGGCCATGAATATTCACGTAAGTTGCAATATTGCATGTATTTAGGCAATACAAACTTCCCAAGGTCATGTTAGTTCATGTGAGGTCATGTCAACCTGAAAATCTGGAAAATAGTTCAGTTTGCCACCGATGACTTGCGCAACAAATTTGACAATAATCGGACGAAGGTAACCAGAGTTATCATCGATAATATGGTAAATAGCCTCGGGGCATGCATCCATTTGGTCCTATGACAATACTCAAAGGCCGATATCTCAAAAGTTTTCAAGTCTCCGCCTTTCTTTTTTGCAGGTTCTTAGATAATATTACGACCATTAATATAGCACCGTTTCGTCGAATTAGGGGCAGGCAAACATATATAAAAATATATTTGTATACTTTGACCTGGTTAGGTCAAAGGTCACGGGGAGGTCACGTGCAACTTTTGCCATATTTCTGAATGGCCCAGGGCTTCTGCGCACTTTGACACCAATTTCATTCCGCTAAGTTAAATAACACATGAGATATTTGCAATTTATTGATGTCAAGTCGGTAAAAAATCGTGACCTAGGATGACCTCTAGATCTGACCCCAGAGGTCACTCTGGGCTAAAAGTTGGCGTGATGTGTTCTTTTACTTGGTACTACAGGTGTACCAATTTTCATCAAAATCGGAGGGGGTCGGGGAATTTCTTGTGCGATTTGACGTGGAATGACCCATATACGACATGGCATGACTTAATTAATGCAGGCAATTATCCCAGCCTAATTAATGCAGGCAAGTGACAGCGTCTAAGTCTAATACGTGCAAAGTGATGGCATTATATATTAATCCGTCCCGTCTCGGGGGGTTCTTCAACCGCCCCCTCATGTTTTTCGCGGATAGCACACGAACGGCGCGAGGCAGCGCGCCCAAATTTGGCATACCTTTTTCCACATCAATTTTACATGCTGATTTAAATTGTTTAGGTCAGGTAATCTAGGGTCAACGAGTTACTCAAGGTCAAGTGAGGTCACCTCCAAAAGGTTCAACCAGTCGTCACGCATTAACGGATACAGATATCTTAATGAAACTTTCAGCGTTTGCGTATCTTTACGGATGCAACAAAACGTAAGTGGATTTTTTTACTACATAAATTTTGCGTATTTGCGAAATTGCGGTACAAATACAGGATTATGGCTAAGGTAAGCATTTTTTATTAAGGCAAGTTGACTTCCAACAACGTTTCTCGTTCTGCTCTACTCACTGGAAAAATGAAATTAAAGGTAACTTGAAAACTCAAAATTGTGAAATTTCAAAAACAATATTTGTTTGGGGGGAGGGAGCACAAAATATAGCCCTCGCGATTTCGCTGTCCTTTTCTCATTCCAAATAATTTTTGTTTTTTCATATATCCCGAAACATGAACTCTCCAGAGTCAAAAACTTTATGTAAGTCATGAAAAGTCGTGAAAATCTATCCACCCTGGTGACGTCACTTTTCGGCGAAATTGTTTTGGGGGTGGATCCGGACCCTACTCGTCGAGCGCTTTCCAATGACACCTCTTTCGTTTTCGTGCGATGCTTAGTTTGGATTTTGGAGGGGGTCGTCTACCGCCCCCCCCCCGAGACGGGGTGTGAGGATTTGACCGGAAAGACGGCGCGGGTTAACATGATGCAGGTGTAATGGGAATGCATAGAACACCGGATATATGGTTGCAATCTTAATTCGGGTAAGCCAAATAGTGTCATTGGTGTTGATAGCCATTGTTGACAGTACTTGGACAGCCATTGTTGATACATGACTGATTATCTAGGTATGCGTGGCGTAAAACCCTAAAAATACAAACAGCACACTCAGTGTTAATTATGAGCAGCATCACCAAGAAGACGCACATATGCGGCGGATATCATGATATTATTTGGTTTGCACAAAATTCGGAGAATTTATTATAAATTTTCATTGTAAGCATTGACGAGTAAGTCGAATTTTTAGAAAAAAGGTTTCTTGCATCTCAGGACGTCGTAGTTTCAAAAAATTCCCTTTTCGATTGCTTGTACGTTTTGCCTAAAGGTGTTTTCTTATTACTAAAATGTTAGGAGCAAGCCAATTCCATATTTGCGTTGCAGATAGATATCAACAGCTCAAGCTACAATACATAATATATGTCTAACGCACAGCTTCTAACGTACAATTGCCAAGTAAATACCTATCTAACCACGACGGGAAACGATCGTCGGTTTCTTTCACCACTTTTCATTGTTTGCAGTTCAGTACCCGATAGCATAAGCATTAAAAGACATAAAGACATAAAGACATAAAAGATTAGTGCAACTCTGAGCCACAAGGGCCCTTCTTGGTTGCACTCTGTACACTGAACCAGTTGCCCACCAAATCTGCCAATCAGCCCTCCCTGTAATACTGAAAAGCAAGTCCTTTATTCTTATAATGATTGTCTATGCTGTTTTTAAAGATGTTCAATGTGACATAAAGACATAAAGACATAAAAGATCAGTGCAACTCTGAGCCACAAGGGCCCTTCTTGGTTGCACTCTGTACACTGAACCAGTTGCCCACCAAATCTGCCAATCAGCCCTCCCTGTAATACTGAAAAGCAAGCCCTCTATTCTTATAATGATTGTCTATGCTGTTTTTAAAGATGTTCAATGTTCTGCTACTGACGATGTTTTCTGGCAGCTGGTTCCAGTGTTCCACTACCCTGTTGGTGAAGAAAGTTTGCCTTAACCTTGTTCTGCTGTGGTTAATTTTAATTTTGAATTTATGACCTCTAATTGCATCATTTCTGTTAAATTCAAACATTTCCCCAAGGTATCCCCTCTCCAGACCATTGACAAATTTAAAGACCTCGATGAGATCTCCTCTCAGCCTTCTATATCTAAGTGAAAACATATTCAATTTCTTCAATCTTTCCTCATATGCCAGGTTGCTTATGCCATTAACCATTTTTGTAGCCCTCTTTTGTACTCTCTCTAATAGCCAACAATCTTTTTCATAGCTAGGAGACCAAGCTTGGATGCAGTATTCCAAATGTGGCCTGACGTATGCACAGTAAAGCTTCCTGATCACTTCCTCACTTCTGTATGATACATTCCTATTTATTGCCCCGAGCATTCTCAGTGCCTTCTTCCTGGCTTCCTTGGTCTGTTCTGATGCCCCCAATTTTGTGTTTAGAATAACACCTAAATCCTTCTCCTGTTGAGTCACTGATAGCACTTGGCCACCCATCAAGTATGGAGCCTTCATATGCTGCTTACCTACATGCATGATTTTGCACTTATCAAAGTTAAATTTAATTTGCCATTCTTCGGACCACTTCACAAGTTCGTCTAAGTCTTTTTGCAGCGAGATATGCTCATCCTGACCTGTTATTGCCCTAAAGACCTTCAAATCATCTGCAAATTTCAAAACTTTACTGCTTAGGCCACTTTCAATGTTATTTACAAATATAATGAACAGTAATGGCCCTAGTACTGACCCCTGGGGGACTCCACTAAGAACATTTTGCCATGATGACTTTGTACCATTTAGCATCACTCTTTGCTGTCTATCTGAAAGCCACAACTCTATCCATTTTAAGATGCTACCTGCAATACCATGGGACTGAAGCTGTATCATTAACCGTTTATGGGGTACCTTGTCAAAGGCCTTACTAAAGTCAAGATATGCTACATCAACCTGATTTCCCTGATCAAATTGTTCCGTGGCGAAGTTCAAAAAGTCCAAGAGGTTTGTGAGACACGATCGTCCTTTTCTAAATCCATGTTGAGTATCTTGAATCAATCTGCTACCTTCCAGATAACTAACTATTCTATCCTTGATAATTGATTCGAGTACCTTGCAGACTAGGGATGTGAGACTTATTGGCCTATAGTTTTCAACTTTCCCTCTTTCTCCTTTCTTGAAAATAGGAACTACATTTGCCCTTTTCCAATCGGTTGGAATTTCATTATGTGAAACTGATCTACAAAATATTATACTAAGTGGAAATGCCAGTTCCTTTTCAGTTTCCCGCAACACCCTAGCATAAATATCATCAGGTCCTGCTGCCTTATTTGGCTTTATTTTCCTGATATGATTGTAAACAACATCACTACCAATGAAATCAACATCATTTGTCAGATCCCATGTATCTGAACTATGGTGTACGGTCGGCAGATTGGTCATATCTTCCAATGTACACACTGATTTGAACTGCTTGCTCAGCTCCTCAACCATCTCACTATCCTCACCCAATGTAGTCCCGTTTACTTCCAGTGGACCAATTGTGTTAGAAACTTTACTCAGCTTGTAGAAACTAAAGAACTTTTTACTGTCCCCATTACAGTTTCTAGCTAAATCCAGTTCCTTTGCTCGCTTTGCTGCTCTGGTTTTTTGCTTCACAGTGTCTCTAGCTTTTCGATACGCCTTTAGATTAATGACATTTGAGGCTTCTTTAAAAACTCTAAATGCAGTTTTCTTAGCCCTAATTGCTTTTATCACGTCTGGTGTAAGCCATGCTGGCTTTCCTACCCTTCTTTTGCGTCTTTGCTTTTGGGGGACATGTCTAATCTGAGTTTCCTTTAAGTAAAATTTGAACTTTTCCCACATTTCACAGGCATTTAAATTGGAGAATTCTTCTTCCCATCTGATGGCACTTAAAGCCGCTCTCATGCCGTTAAAGTCTGCTTTGTTGAAATTTGGAACCTTTACCAAATTATCCTTGATAGTTTCCCCTACATGTGCCTTGAATCTAACTATGTTATGGTCACTTTTTCCCAGAGTTTCGCCTACAGTCAAGTCTTGAACCAAGTCACTTAAATCCGAGAATACAAGGTCCAAGAATGAACCATGCCTGGTAGGTTCCGATACAAACTGGTGTAAGAACAGGTCCTCTTCAAGGCATTTCCTGAACATTTTGCATGATGGGGAGCCAACACCAGCATTTTCATAACCTTTTAGATTAAAGTCACCGATAATAAGGCACTTCCTCTTAAAGTTTCTACTGATTTCCTCACAAATCACCTTGTCAAGCTCCAGTTGCTGAGAATGTGGCAGGGTTCCTGATCGGTAGAAAGCTCCTATCCTAAGAGTATTGCTGTTGCCTTTTCCCACAGTGACATCAAGCCAAATGGACTCCACAGACACATTTTTATCCCCACCTGCTACTTTTTGAGAACTGAATAAGCTATTCACATAGAGCATTACACCACCCCCTTTCATTGCTGGACCCCTATTGCACGAAAACATATTGTATCCCTGGATCTCATAGTCCTGTGTGCTGCTACTGACGATGTTTTCTGGCAGCTGGTTCCAGTGTTCCACTACCCTGTTGGTGAAGAAAGTTTGCCTTAACCTTGTTCTGCTGTGGTTTATTTTAATTTTGAATTTATGACCTCTAATTGCGTCATTTCTGTTAAATTCAAACATTTCCCCAAGGTATCCCCTCTCCAGACCATTGACAAATTTAAAGACCTCGATGAGATCTCCTCTCAGCCTTCTATATCTAAGTGAAAACATATTCAATTTCTTCAATCTTTCCTCATATGCCAGGTTGCTTATGCCATTAACCATTTTCGTAGCCCTCTTTTGTACTCTCTCTAAAAGCCAACAATCTTTTTCATAGCTAGGAGACCAAGCTTGGATGCAGTATTCCAAATGTGGCCTGACGTATGCACAGTAAAGCTTCCTGATCACTTCCTCACTTCTGTATGATGCATTCCTATTTATTGCCCCGAACATCCTCAGTGCCTTCTTCCTGGCTTCCTTGGTCTGTTCTGATGCCCCCAATTTTGTGTTTAGAATAACACCTAAATCCTTCTCCTGTTGAGTCGCTGATAGCACTTGGCCACCCATCAAGTATGGAGCCTTCATATGCTGCTTACCTACATGCATGATTTTGCACTTATCAAAGTTAAATTTCATGTGCCATTCTTCGGACCACTTCACAAGTTCGTCTAAGTCTTTTTGCAGCGAGATATGCTCATCCTGACCTGTTATTGCCCTAAAGACCTTCAAATCATCTGCAAATTTCAAAACTTTACTGCTTAGGCCACTTTCAATGTTATTTACAAATATAATGAACAGTAATGGCCCTAGTACTGACCCCCTGGGGGACTCCACTAAGAACATTTTTCCATGATGACTTTGTACCATTTAGCATCACTCTTTGCTGTCTATCTGAAAGCCACAACTCTATCCATTTTAAGATGCTACCTGCAATACCATGGGACTGAAGCTGTATCATTAACCGTTTATGGGGTACCTTGTCAAAGGCCTTACTAAAGTCAAGATATGCTACATCAACCTGATTTCCCTGATCAAATTGTTCTGTGGCGAAGTTCAAAAAGTCCAAGAGGTTTGTGAGACACGATCGTCCTTTTCTAAATCCATGTTGAGTATCTTGAATCAATCTGCTACCTTCCAGATAACTAACTATTATATCCTTGATAATTGATTCGAGTACCTTGCAGACTAGGGATGTGAGACTTATTGGCCTATAGTTTTCAACTTTCCCTCTTTCTCCTTTCTTGAAAATAGGAACTACATTTGCCCTTTTCCAATCGGTTGGAATTTCATTATGTGAAACTGATCTACAAAATATTATACTAAGTGGAAATGCCAGTTCCTTTTCAGTTTCCCGCAACACCCTAGCATAAATATCATCAGGTCCTGCTGCCTTATTTGGCTTTATTTTCCTGATATGATTGTAAACAACATCACTACCAATGAAATCAACATCATTTGTCAGATCCCATGTAACTGAACTATGGTGTACGGTCGGTACGGTACGGTATGGTGATGTGCATTAGTGCACATCACTAATAATAGGTGGCTGTAGTAGCTGCGATATGGGTATATTGTGATACCCATCTGAGGTGAAAGCATAAGAAATACATTTTTGAAAACTTACATTGAACTGAAGAGCATGGGCTCCAGTGTAGCACCTAGGAGCGTGGATAGGTGTAGGGTAAAGGTAGGTCATGTAGCGGATGTGTTTCCGCTAGCCATCTAGCGGCCGGCTGAAGACTCAGCCACTGCTGACAGCGCGCCCATCATCTAGCATCTCAAAACTTGTCGTTCGCTCTCTCGACGCTGGATGTCAGTTTAACAATCTACGCATTCAGGTCCGTTTCATCTCGTTTCTCCGCTCATCTCCAATGCTCTATGTCCAGTAGCCATCTGACATAATGCCTTCCACTTCACTGAGCCGACATACCTGTATATTTAACTCGCTTGAATTTGCTCTTCCATAGCTGCGCACTGAAGTGTTTTAACTAGTACATACTGTGTGTTCTAGTCCACATGAATTGCCGCTATGTCGGATTTACATGATAGCATCGAACACCCACCCCAGCGAGGAATATTCGGTAGACGATTGCAAAGCACTCCTACAACATCGCATTCGCCAATACCAACAGAAGACATGGACACAACATAACTCAACACAACACAAATCCAACCACGCCCACTCAATAAAACCAACCATAAGCACATGGAACACATCAAATCAGTCTCACCGACAGAAAGAGGTCATCCTCACTAGACTAAGAACCGGTTGCACAAAACTAACACAGCCTCGATTAGAGGATGACCAACACACAACACCGCACTGCGACTCCTGCAACACCACGTTAAGCATAGGCCACATCCTGCTAGACTGCAGTAGCTTTAGCTCTCAGAGACAACCACTTAAGGCCTTCTGCCAGAGAAAGGGCATCACCCTATCGCTTCCATCGCTTCTCGGTGACAAACACGCAGAACTCATTCAATTGCTATTTGAATATCTGTATGCCACAGAACTAGCAGGAGCTCTCTAGGCACCACCAACGCTCACATCAACTAGCAATACATGACCGCGAAACACTCATAGGAAACACGTAAATAGCCATCCCTGCATGGCGTCGGACGTACATGAGCCGATTTGCTTCCCAGTTAGGAATAATTGGCTACCTAGCGGTGCCGTCAGAGGTAGATGAGCTGACTTGCTTGAGGAAAACAACGAGAAAAAAAAATTGTTTAGCTTAACGTAAAACCACTACCCAGAGGAGCCGTCGGACGTAGATGAGCCGACTTGCCTTCCGACACTTAACGTAAATGGCTACCAAGAGGAACAGCGGACATAGAGGAGCGAAATTGTGAAACACCGTACTAACCCAACTGACAACCCTGCATGGCATGCATAAACTAACCAACTACTAACAACTAACACGCGGCAGCCGGCGTGAGAGGCGGTGTGGACAATTGCCTCCTTGTCCGCACGGTAAAAATCCCTCGGTGCTCTTCGATAGGAGTAGGCTAAAGCCGGCACCCTGGCAAAATCAGCTCGACACTCAAAACACCCCAGCCCCACCCAAACCACAAATTATTATGTGGAGGAGTAAAGTAAAATTAAAACCAGTTAGACACCAGGGAGACGTCCCCAACCCAGCCCCCGCCTCCAGCATCCAAAAAATTCGCACAAACTAGAACGTACAATTCCCTTAACGTAAATGTCCACTTGCCTGCACCTTGATCGTAACACTCGCTTTCATAGACAGATATGCAACGTGTTCCTTTAAAGGCGGCGCAAATGACCTTTATGGTCCGGCACGCCTCAAAAAACCACTCTCCCCCCCCCGATTTACATGAGCCGATTTGCTTCCAAGTTAGGAATAATTGGCTACCTAGCGGTGCCGTCGGAGGTAGATGAGCCGACTTGCTTTAGGAAAACAACGAAACTTAAAAAAAAATAGCTTAACGTAAAACCACTACCCAGAGGAGCCGTATGACGTAGATGAGCCGATCTGCCTTCCGACACCAAACGTAAATGGCTACCCAGAGGAACAGCGGACGTAGAGGAGCCAAATTATGAATCACCGTACTAACCCAACTGACAACCCTGCATGGCATGCATAAACTAACCAACTACTAACAACTAGCACGCGGCAGCCGGCGTGAGAGGCGGTGTGGACAATTGCCTTCTTGTCCGCACGGTAAAAGTCCATCGGTGCCCTTCGATAGGAGTAGGCTAAAGCCGGCACCTTGGCAAAATCAACTCGACACTCAAAACACCCCAGCCACACCCAAACCACAAATTAGTATGTGGAGGAGTAAAGTAAAATTAAAACCAGTTAGACATCAGGGAGACGTCCTCAACCCAGCCCCCGCCTTCAGCATCCAAAAACCTTCGCACAAAGTATAACGCAAAATTCCCTTAACGTAAATGTCCACTTGCCAGTACCTTGATCGTAACACTCGCTTTCATAGACAGATATGCAACGTGTTCCTTTAAAGGCAGCGCAAATGACCTTTATAGTCCGGCACGCCTCAAAAAGCCACTCTCCCCCTCCCCAGTTGAATACAGAGTTATTGTGTCGCACGATCGGGAGTCGCTTGAGGGGCAAGCCGGGGCAGCGGCGGTGACCCGCGTCACCTCTGCCGCGGAATCTTACTTCTTTCTCCTTCTGTCCTAAGGGAAACGCCGGGGCCGCACTGAGGGAGCTTTATAGTGTAACTGCGCACGCCCCAGGTGTTATTTGGCAAAGGCGTCTCCCTGTGGCTTTGCCAGATCCTTTACGCCTATCCACACATCCACACGCACCCATAGGCGCTACAGTCACCGGTGGATGTGCGGTAGCACGGTCTATCTAGCTATTCTAAAGCCAGGGAGGTTCTGTTGTCCAGCACCACTCGTGATATTCACGGTCTAACCGTACCACCAAACAAGCGGTGCCAGCCTCGCATAGGACGAAGGGGAAACAGGATTCCGTGGTTGGTGACGCGCCCTGGAGGGCCTCTGAAAATTTCGCTCACTGGAGGGGGGCGGATTCCGCCCCCTAGGATCTCGGCTCCTATTAAAGCTGGAGCAAGGAAATTCACAGGGTGGATGGGCACGGTAGGGAACTATATTGTGTGCAAATTTCATGAGCTTAGGTAAATATCTTCGAGGTCAAATGAGGTCAAAATTCCACAATTTTCTGGTTTTGCGTGGCTTGGTTTGTCATTGTTATGGATCGCTGTGATTGTGTTTAAATCCTCCAAAGTGGGCATCATTGATGGTTTCTTACATTAATAATGATGCAGTGCAGATGCTAGATCCGGCCCTTGACCTCAGGTTACCTATATAGCAACACATCATCAGGTCATTACCTGCACCAGTTCCGGAACCGGGCCTTCCGCCTAACTGTTCCGTTGGGCGGCTCGGTGCAAAAGGATTCGCAAAGATAGGAGTGAAGTACATGAATAAAGTACGGAAAGGCTTAGGTACACAATGGCAAACAGTAGTTTTCAGGATGGTCAGGGAGTAACATGCAAAGCGACGTAAATTGCATGACAGTCATTTGCATGCATGACAACATTCCAGTTGACCAAGTTTGGTTCCATCAACCTGTCATGAACTTGACCTGACTTGACCTCGGTGACCTAACATTACTTTGAAACCACATAGCATAACAACATACATCGAACAAGTCGTTAGTATTGCTAAGAACACTTCCCATTTGCCAACATACGGGAAGCACATCATCGCCGATTTTTGTGATCCGGCGCTGCGAAATGTTTTATTTAGCAGCCCCTAACTCGAAAAATATTTGGCCGATAGACGTTGTCCTGGATTTAAACATCGCGCCGGTCATTTCTAAGTAGGCACACACGAAATGGCGAATATCAACCGGTAAAATCTGTAGCTATACACGAAAAACCGGCGGATGCGGGTTTCGCCCACGCCCCCTACTCCCGAGCGCGTGTAAAAGCCGTTCGCAAGGCCTGAAGAAGTAGGGCACTTCTGGCCACCCTGCAGGATAACAATAGCAGTCATTGTAACCGCTATTTTTCCTCGGCTCGAGCCTCGCCCGAGTAGAGCTCTAGGGCACAAGCAGCCAATGCCAGTGTAGGTAAGCTCTGCCATGAATTAGGTTTCACCTTTGTTGACGAGTGGTGCAGGTTCTATGGCTCATGGGACCTCTATCAGAGGGATTGCCTGCACTTCTCCGAGAAGGGGGTGCATGTGTTAAGCAAAGTATATGAGCATGTTCTTCAGGGAATCAAGGCAATGGGGTGGGGATTCCTCTTACACTCTGGGGCCCCTTTACCATGGGATGGGGCTTCCTGTCATGTTCCAGGGGCATTATCTCCCAAATTAGGGGCCTTCTGCCATGCCTCATGAGCCTCCTTTATCCTGGCAAAGCCTTACCCGTCATGAGGGGATCATACATTTTGGAAACCTCATATCCTTCCATATCTGCTGCCACTCCCATCTTAACCCAGCACTTCCGGGGGGGCAAATATTTGCCCCCTCATTTGCCGCCAAACTAATCGGTTTAGCAAGGCCAAACCTCGCATAGCTGTTCATTGGTCTTTTTCGCAGATCCTCATACATTTTAAATCCTGGGTCATCTCAGGTCAGGCAGTGTAAAATAATTAACCATGCGGCCTGGAAATTCACAGTTAATGGAGTTGTGCTATTCCATCCTCATCCTAGGTTTTTACTATTTTGCCACATGATGTATGGGCAGTCATCATGCACATGACTGCTAAATAATGTAAAATGCATATGACTGAAGTGGAAGGCATTCTGCTTTTTAATCCTTAAGTGACAATTCTTTATTTTCTTCCAATCTTCCACTATTCCCAAGCAACTTCTTCCTTCATCCACACAGTTAATGGCAAAGTAATTTTATGACACTGAGGTCAGGTCACCAGGTCAGGCGAAGTGACCCAACTACACTCGGAGTTCTAGGTGGCATAACTTCCACAATAATTGGGCGATTCATTTCAAACTTATAGCATGTCATGATTTCATCATGGACCATGATATGTATATCGGGGTTTTGTTCGTAGCATTGGCCTCATGTCAGGTCGCTGTCATGGCTTCCCCATTATGGGGCTATGGTAAAATATGCAAATGTTTCCTGGTTACATATTTGCGTTTGGAATGATTTCACAACGGTTGTGACATGTAGATGGAAGCTATGCTCAATGCTACCGCAGACATTTTTTGCTCAGTGACCTCACCAAGGTGTCTGAGATCACTTGAGGTCACTACACATTTATGCGCATTACATCGCACTGCATTGAGATAGAAGGCTGAAAAAATTACCGCCATTGTACTGGTATCGTCAAGACATGTCGATTTATATATTACATGACCTCCCTAGGCCTTGACCTGAGGTCATGACTTCATGACCTTGACCTAATTTTCGGTTGACCCGACCTTAAATTACACCGCATATTGTCGGTAGCGCATTTCAAGGGCTGTCGAATAGCGGTCGCCGTTTGTTTCTATCTGTTACAGGTCCTGAGATATGTGTCAATATCTGAGTCCTACCTGATCTGGGCGAATTTGACCTATGATGACCCAGTGACCTGACTGTTGACCTGAGCGAAAATTGGCCAAAACACTTTCGATGGAGCCCGTCACCAGCTATCCAACGCCGTTTTCAGTTTGTCGCTAGCTAGCATAGTTCTAGAGATCTTAGGGGGGCAGACATCTGCCACCCCCCGGACATGCGAAGTTGGCGCGGACCACCGGACGTGCGAGTGTTCAGGGCCTCCTCTCATTTCCTTGGGACTCTTTCCAGTCTTCGCCGCCTCATTCGGTCCTGGATACCTACTCCTTCTTGATGGATTCCTCTTGAGTCTGGCAAGTGCCGCATTTCTCTTCTAGTGTCATTCTTTTTTCAAATTAAGGGCCTCCTCTCACGTCTTGGCGTGCCCCCTCTTCTGCGTATCGATTCGAACTTCGCTATTCTTACCCCGCGCCGTCTTTCCGGTCAGATCCTCACACCCTGTCTCGGTGGGGTGGGGGGAGCGGTTAGTAACCCCCCTCTAAAATCCAAACTAAGCATCGCACGAAAACGAAAGAGGAGTCATCGGAAAGCGTTCGACGAGTGGGGTCCAAATCCACCCCCAGAATAATTTCCCTACAAAAGTGACATCACCAGTGGGGCTATATTTTCACGACTTTTCACCACATACCTTATGCTTTTGACTCTGGGGAGTTCACTTTGGGGACATATGAAAAAACAAAATGTACCTGGAATGAGAGAAGGACAGGGAAATAGACCATATTTTGGACCCAAAAAAAAACTTTTTAAAAGTATGAAATACCAAAATTTTGAGTTCTCACGTTTTATTTCATTTTCCCTTTCCAATGGGTAGAGCAGGCCGAGAAACGTTTTTGGAAGTCAACTTGCCCCGACAAAAAATGTTTACTTTAGCCAAAATCCTCTATTTGAACTGTAATTGGCAAATATGCAAAATTCATATGTAGTCAAAAATGAAAAAGAATTGAAAAATTCCACGCATAAGTTTTGTTGCATCCCTAAAGATAAGCAAACGCTGAAAGTTTCATTAACATATCTGTATCCGTTAAAGCGTGACGACTGGTTGAAGTTTCTTGGAGGTGACCTCACTTGACCTTGACTAACTCGTTCACCCTAGATGACCTGATTTCGAAATTTTGAAACAGCATGCCAAATTGATGTGAAAAAAAGGCATGCCAAATTTGGGCTTGCTGCCGTGCGCCATTCGTCCACTATCCGTGAAAAACCTGAGGGGGCTGTTGAAGATCCCCCCGAGACGGGACGGGTTAACACGCGCACGTCTGGGGGCGAGATATATGTCCCCTGTGGTTTTTCCTAATTTGCCGCCATACTAATCTGGTTAGCAAGGCTTAACCTCGCATGGCTGCTCATTGGTTTTTTCCGCATATCCTCATACATTTTTAACCCTGGGTCATCACAGGTCAGGTCACCAGGTCAGGCGAAGTGCCCCAACAACCCTCTGAGTTCTAGGTGGCATAACTTCTACAATAATTGGGTGATTGATTTCAAACTTGCAACACGTCATGATCTCATCAGGGACTATAATATATATCCGTTTTTTTGTGGCATTGATCTGAGGTCGTGTCGTGGCCATGACTTCCCCCATCATAGGGTTATGGTAAAATATACAAATGTTTCCTGGTTTTGCTCTCAGAATGACCTCACATCGGCTGTGGCGTGTAGTTAGAAGATATGCTCAATGTTACCGCTGATATTTTGCTCAGTGACCTTACCAAGGTCACCTGATTTCACCTGAGATCACGAGCACATTTTTGCGCATTATATCGCACTGCATTGAGGTAGGAGGCTGCAATTATCGTCATTGTGCTTGTATCGCCAAGACGCGTCGATTGATATATTACATGTCCTCCCTAGGCTACTTCATGACTTTGACCTGAGGTCATAGTTTCGGAGTAAGAAGTATTCCTGCTTCACACCGCGTGTTGTCGATAAAAAATTTCAAGTCCTGTCGAATAGCGTTCGCCGTTTGTTTCTATCTATTACAGGTCCTTAGATATGTGTCAATATCTGAGAGTCTCACCCGGTCCGG
Organism: Imbricaverruca yamaguchii; assembly: GCA_034440575.1. Taxonomy (NCBI): domain Eukaryota; kingdom Metazoa; phylum Arthropoda; class Thecostraca; family Neoverrucidae; genus Imbricaverruca; species Imbricaverruca yamaguchii. The sequence goes on from JAOTOL010001614.1 coordinate 2,099,890, forward strand.
TCGAATTTGACCTATGATAACCCAGTGACCCGAAAATTGACCTGAGCGTAAAAATGGCCCAAATACTTTCGATAGAGCTTGTCATCAGCTATCCAACGCCATTTGCTGTTTGCCGCCAGTTAACATAATTTTAGAGATCTTTGGGGGGGGGCAGACACCTGCCCCCCCCCCCCCGGAACCGGCGAAGTTGGCGCGGACCGCCGGACGTGCGAGTGTGGTCTCTTATTTCCTGGCGAATTACTTTTCTCTCCCAAGTGTCTCCTCTTCAAAATTGCAGGCAACCTTTCCTATATCAGTGGCCTTCTGATTTCCCGGGGACCTTCTTGGCCGTCTTCGAGCCTTCTTTTAGCCTAGGAGCCATCTTTCTTACCCAATGGCCTTTCTGTCCTATTTTAGGGGCCTACTCGTTCATCATGGGGTTTCATTTTTAATCTTGTGTCGTCCTCTTCGGTATTAGGCGCTTCCTGCAATGTCTCTGGATCATCCTTTTCTATCTTGGTATAACGTTACCCATTTTGGTGCCTCCTTTCGTGTTTCAGAAACCTCATCTCATATTCACTGGCTTAGTTTTCCGTCTTAGGGCCTCGTTCATTTTCTGAGAACTCGTATTCTGTTGTCTCGTATTATCCCGCATTGTGGCCTCCTTTGAAATTATGGGGCCTCCGTGCCAATTTGTGGCACTCTTCTGATTTCTGGGTCCTCCTACCCTCTCCTAGGTGACTCCTTTTTCAAATTATGGGCATCCTCTTAGAGGCCCCTAATTTTGATAATTTCCTTTTCGTCCTAGTACTCCCCGTACCAATTTCTGACATTCTTTTGATTTCTGGGGCCATCTATCCTCTCCTAGGCGACTCCTTTGTCCGACAGGACCTTTTCTTCGTGTTAGCTTACTTGACAATTGATGATTTAATGCCTTCAAAATGTCGTGGAATTACTGTGACGTTCGGTAGCTGTAGTCAGGTTTTTGCTAAGTGGTCTGCTTCTTCGTTCCCTGGGATGTCGCAGTGAATGGCATCAAATGGAAATGGACCTTCACGCCCATCGGTTAAATAAACTGTGTCAAGTGTTTCATAAATGAAAATATGACAATGACGCAAAAACGAAACGAAGACAGGGATTGTGGAAAATATTTCAAGTATGAACAAATCGCGACGTGTCTAATGCAATGGCGCAAGATACGATCACGGATATAACTAAGGGCAATGGGGGGGGGGGGATGCTGTAATTCGACGATAAAAATTAGATTCGGTCCCGTAAACGAGGTTGACTTGTATGTGTCCCTGAAGCAATGTCGATCCCTGTGATGTTAGCATCCTTAGATCCGTCAGTAAAAACAAGGAACATGGTGATATCGATACCGAAATTGGTTGAATTTCTGGATAAAGCTTTGATTTTGAAGTGGTGATGAGATAAAGAATGTGTTGTTCGGCCATCTGTCAGGGTGGTGAAGTGGGTGGAGAAAGAAGATAATTCGTGGAATAGCGAAATGAAGTTGACAGAACATCCTTTTGTCCAAGAAGCCATAGTGAGGCCAGAAGTTCATTCTTCCGCTGGCTGGACCAAGATAATAATGGTGTAAATTTGTGATAACGTGCGATTATGCGTGTGCATGGAAAGGTTCCATGCAATTGAATCTTTCGGCCATACCTAGGTGCGTGTTGCTTTCGACTAAGAGCTAACGGAGGGATTCCTACTTCGGTTTCTGAAGAAATGATGACAGTAGTAGTAATTGCACCGAGTGCTATCCGGAGAAGCTTGCTTTGAATGGTGTCCAACATTTTCAGAGGATATGTGAACCGCCATAGACTACTGATCAATATTCTATGATGGGCAGAATTAAGGACGTACATAGTTATACATGTGCATGGCGATCGGCTCCAAGTGGTGACTAAGCGATGGTGGGAAATACATTGATTCGGTGAATACATTTGTTCTGGACGTGTTTGATGTCTTTATGCACATAAATTGTACGAGAAAAATGCATCAGGAAACTTAAGCGAACTTACAAAAGGTATCTCATTGTGACGGAGGTCAAGCGCGTCGGATGACACCAGCTGGCATGGAAGCGATTTGCTAAATGTTGTTGCAGAGATCGTAGCCGAAAAAAAATTAAACCATCACTCAGGGGTCATTGATATATTCCGTCGCATGCGATTTGTAGGCGAAATAGTTCGAGGTAATCGTATATTTTAAGATTTCACAAACTTCGCGAAATAGACATTTGTGACATATAGGGCCGCCGACCGTTGAGATGTACGGACCAGCCGACAGTTGAATGGGCCTGCTGACAGTTGAGGTGTGTGGGCCTCCCAACAGTCGGGCTATGTGGGCCTGCCAACAGTCGAGATGTATCGGTCTGCCAACAGTCGGGCTGTGCGGGCCTGCCAACAGTCGGGCTGTGTGGGCCTGCCAACAGTCGGGCTGTGTGGGCCTGCCAACAGTCGGGCTGTGTGGGCCTGCCAACAGTCGGGCTGTGTGGGCCTGCCAACAGTCGAGATGTATCGGCCTGCCAACAGTCGGGCTGTGTGGGCCTGCCAACAGTCGGGCTGTGTGGGCCTGCCAACAGTCGGGCTGTGTGGGCCTGCCAACAGTCGAGATGTATCGGCCTGCCGACAGTCGGGCTGTGTGGGCCTGCCAACAGTCGGGCTGTGTGGGCCTGCCAACAGTCAGGCTGTGTGGGCCTGCCAACAGTCAAGATGTATCGGCCTGCCGACAGTCGGGCTGTGTGGGCCTGCCAACAGTCGGGCTGTGTGGGCCTGCCAACAGTCGAGATGTATCGGCCTGCCAACAGTCGGGCTGTGTGGGCCTGCCAACAGTCAAGATGTATCGGCCTGCCGACAGTCGGGCTGTGTGGGCCTGCCAACAGTCGAGATGTATCGGCCTGCCAACAGTCGGGCTGTGTGGGCCTGCCAACAGTCGAGATGTATCGGCCTGCCAACAGTCGGGCTGTGTGGGCCTGCCAACAGTCGGGCTGTGTGGGCCTGCCAACAGTCGAGATGTATCGGCCTGCCAACAGTCGGGCTGTGTGGGCCTGCCAACAGTCGGGCTGTGTGGGCCTGCCAACAGTCGGGCTGTGTGGGCCTGCCAACAGTCAGGCTGTGTGGGCCTGCCAACAGTCGAGATGTATCGGCCTGGCGACAGTCGGGCTGTGGGGAGTCGGGTGTGGGCCTGCCAACAGTCAGGCTGTGTGGGCCTGCCAACAGTCGAGATGTATCGGCCTGGCGACAGTCAGGCTGTGTGGGCCTGCCAACAGTCGGGCTGTGTGGGCCTGCCAACAGTCGGGCTGTGTGGGCCTGCCAACAGTCAGGCTGTGTGGGCCTGCCAACAGTCGGGCTGTGTGGGCCTGCCAACAGTCAGGCTGTGTGGGCCTGCCAACAGTCGAGATGTATCGGCCTGGCGACAGTCGGGCTGTGTGGGCCTGCCAACAGTCAGGCTGTGTGGGCCTGCCAACAGTCGAGATGTATCGGCCTGGCGACAGTCAGGCTGTGTGGGCCTGCCAACAGTCAGGCTGTGTGGGCCTGCCGACAGTCGGGCTGTGTGGGCCTGCCAACAGTCAAGATGTATCGGCCTGGCGACAGTCGGGCTGTGTGGGCCTGCCAACAGTCAGGCTGTGTGGGCCTGCCAACAGTCGGGCTGTGTGGGCCTGCCAACAGTCAGGCTGTGTGGGCCTGCCAACAGTCAAGATGTATCGGCCTGGCGACAGTCGGGCTGTGTGGGCCTGCCAACAGTCGGGCTGTGTGGGCCTGCCAACAGTCGGGCTGTGTGGGCCTGCCAACAGTCAGGCTGTGTGGGCCTGCCAACAGTCGGGCTGTGTGGGCCTGCCAACAGTCGGGCTGTGTGGGCCTGCCAACAGTCAAGATGTATCGGCCTGCCAACAGTCGGGCTGTGTGGGCCTGCCAACAGTCGGGCTGTGTGGGCCTGCCAACAGTCAGGCTGTGTGGGCCTGCCAACAGTCGAGATGTATCGGCCTGGCGACAGGGGCTGCCAACAGTCGGGCTGTGTGGGCCTGCCAACAGTCGAGATGTATCGGCCTGGCGACAGTCAGGCTGTGTGGGCCTGCCAACAGTCAGGCTGTGTGGGCCTGCCAACAGTCAGGCTGTGTGGGCCTGCCAACAGTCGGGCTGTGTGGGCCTGCCAACAGTCGGGTTGTGTGGGCCTGCCAACAGTCGGGCTGTGTGGGCCTGCCAACAGTCGGGTTGTGTGGGCCTGCCAACAGCCGAGATGTATCGGCCTGGCGACAGTCGGGCTGTGTGGGCCTGCCAACAGTCGGGCTGTGTGGGCCTGCCAACAGTCAAGATGTATCGGCCTGGCGACAGTCGGACTGTGTGGGCCTGCCGTCGGCGCCAGATGACACCAGCTGACCTTGGGCCGACACTGCAGCTGGTGCGCACATCACGCTGCGCCGCCGCCGCCTGAACAACAGATTAAGTCGCGTGCTGCCTGGGCGCGCCGGCACCGACACCTGCCCATTGGCGCCTCTAATCCTCCTCACGGAAGTCGCCGCCGCCGCCGGCACATCGCGCCACTCTGTCTGGTCCGGCTCCCACCAGCAGGAGATATCGGGGTGTTTGACATCTCCCCGACTCCCTCCAGCAAGAGATATCTGGGTGTTTGACATCTCACCGGCTTCCTCCAGCAGGAGATATCGGGGTGTTTGACATCTCCCCGGCTCCCTCCAGCAGGAGATATCTGGGTGTTTGACATCTCACCGGCTCCCTCCAGCAGGAGATATCTGGGGGTTTGACATCTCCCGGACGGAAATCGATTATACTTGATGTCCAATAGTATGTGGACTCCCGTTTTTCGAGCAGCAGCCATATTCTTCCCATGCGCAAGTTGAAGTGTTGGTGTATCATATTTGCGTGCAAGAGATATATGTATGTATATATATACACATATATATGCATATATATATATATATATATATATATATATATATATATATATATATATATATATATATATATATATATATATATATATATATATATATATATATATATATATATATATTTATTTAATTGTGCATATAACAACAATCTTGAGAAAATTTTTTTTTTTAACATTGGCTGTTCGCTACAGTATCCCCTGCGACTTGCACGTCGACCACGGAGTTTCGACACTTCCAGCCGCCTCCCAGCGCTAGACCCAATCGTGAATAAAACGATAGAAAAGGGCGACTTTTATTCACACCCATCCCCGTGTGCACGTGCCACGTGCGGCAAGAGTGTTCACACTACCAAGCTTTGCAATTGTTGTCACGACACCGTGGTGTCAGTTTCGTGTCGATCTGTCTGTTGGTTCGCAAGCTACGCCGGTTGAAACCGAGCTGATTCGGCGCACAACAATTGGCCATATTCCTACGTACAAATTCCCGTTTTACACGCTAACTCAACAGACGACAGAGGATTTCGGCGTGACCCATTCTCACATCACACCTATATCGTTCACGTGCAGCACATTGACCCGATAGCACCAGAATTGTGCCCAAAGGGTAGCCCAACATCATGGGCCTTCACGTGGTGTCAGACATATCTCGTTCCCTGCGATGTGAGTCGAGCCAGGCGCCAACATGTGACGGCCGCGCTTTTGGCTGAAAAACCCAATCCCATGTTGAAATGAAGTGGGGTTTCGAGCGAATTTCATGCGCATGGTACGCGGGACCCTTTACCCACCGCTACAAATTGTACATGCCCCGGTATCGGGCTTCCCGTCCACCATATTTGATAGCTGTGGTATGCGTCGCTCTTGGTCCGGAGGTACCCCGCCGAAAACAGATGCCCGCGCCTGATGCCAAATTTTGGCGCGCTGTCGCGCGCCGTTCGTCCACTATCCGCGAATAATCTGAGGGGTAGGGGGCGGTTGAAGACCCCTGAAACGGGACGGATTAAACGGGACGGGCGTAGTCATCGATGCCCGATGACTACGCGACTCAGATGTGAGCGTGAGACCCAGCACAGCATCTAACCACCTGCGTATTAAATGTATTCAGCGGCTTCGTGAATATGTCCGTACGTAGTGTCCTCACTGACATATGTTCGTTTGTCTTAGTAATCTCCTGAATAAGCCACACCTAATGGTTTCCACACATGCATGCGGTACGTGAAATAAAGCAGGTTGCCTGTGCCTCCATACTGGGACACAATCCGAAGTTCTGCAATATCACTAATAAGTCCGTCCTATCGCATGAAACATTTCGTAAGAAGATTTCATTTCATTTCATCAATTCAATTCATTTCGTATCTACATTTGTAAGAATACAATGTCGGACTGTACGCGACGAGTGGACACAGACGTCACGTTATAAAAGCGGAGAAGGTCCTGACATTGCAGAGATTCCGGTTGAGGTGTGTCATACAGTGTTGAGCTAGCCACTTAAAAAGGTTCTACCCTGCCAATCCGTGCCAGATGTGCGGTGACTGTCTGCCTCGATGACTGAGCAATGCTCAAGGTGGGGCCTAATGTTCTCGTTATATGCCGCCGACAGAGCAGTTTTCGAGAATTTGCTGCCAAGTACTCCTGTTTGCATTGATCTAATGAGCATTCCAAGAGCTCGGTTCGCAGTTAGCACAGTTTTCGCCACGTTCTGTGCGAATGTCAATCTACTGTTGAAGTACACACCCAGATCTCGCATCACAGTCTCACGATACAGCGTCGTATTGTGTACCTTACATTCAAAGTGCACGGGAGTACGACGGAGAGTCACTGTGAACGACCCACATTGCAAATGGTTCAAGGATAACATCCAGTCTGCGGGCCACTTGCAAAGGGAAACAATATCTCTCTGCAGGCAGGTCGCGTCGTCCACAGACGCTGCCCTTCTAAAAAGTTTGAGGTCATCAGCAAACATTAGATATTCCGAATCAATCTTGGATGACATGTCGTTCACAAACAAGGCAAACAACCTTGTTGGCAAATGCTGAGAGGGCCAGCTAGCTCCCTTCCGGTACACTGGAAGTGACATCAGCCCAGTCCGAGACTGCCCCGTTGACTATCACCCGCTGCCGGCGACCAGTCAGGTAAGAGCGAAGCAGAGGGAGTCAAGATAACAAGACGAGTGGAGTCACACGTGTATTGATGCGTCTGTCCGGTGATAATAACACCGTCGGTGATGCCATCTGCAGGTCTGCAACCCCACAAGACCCCGGCGACGTGAACCATTTCGCCATACAAAGTCATCATTCTAAGGACGTTCGAAGTAATAAACAGGAATATACCTTGGTCCGCTTGCACACCGTAGCGTCAACAACGTGCATTCGTTTTGTGTTGGAAGATTCCTCCGGCTGATGTATGTAAGCTGCGACGGCATACTGACGTGTGAAACGGTGAAAATGGCTGGCGTGGAGTACGTGACGTTGTAGCCACATTTCGTGTGTTGGGCGGCGAGTTGTATCAGCACTGTCATGACACAGCGTGGCATCAGCGTGGCATCAGCTGCATCCAGGCGACGTGGCTGAGCAGGCTATGGCTCCTTACCATCGGGAATATCCCAGATGAATTTGAGAAATTATGTGGAATTTTCCCTAAATCGGAGCTTCTTGCCCAACACTGAATATACTTCAGCCGAGGCACCTTGCAGAATGTCTGGATGTGCAGTTGCGTGATACCCACGTCACACCCACGTGAGGTGGTGTGTGTAACAGCACGGTGTATATAACACGTGGCGTGAGGTGGTGTGAGTGTGGTACTGCTTTCCACACGTAATACAGCAGAGTGTAACATGGGTGACATGATGCCGTATGACGTGGTGAGGATTGACCTGTGCTACATTGTGACGTGCAACGTGCGTGACATGGATATGACACAGACATGTAACACGTGCGACGCTGACATGGTACATTGTAGCACAGCCCAGGCTGACATGTTACGGTGTGGGTGAGGCAGCAGGTCAGGTGCAGTCGCAGTTGACGCTGACATGTCACGGTGTGGGTGTAGCAGCAGGTCAGGTGCAGTCACAGTTGACGCTGACATGTCACGGTGTGGGTGTAGCAGCAGGTCAGGTGCAGTCACAGTTGACGCTGACATGTCACGGTGTGGGTGTGGCAGCAGGTCAGGTGCAGTCGCAGTTGACGCAGCGAGGCTCCCGAGACATCATCCTACAACCAGGCGGGCACACCTTCTTGTCACGCCTCCGGCAGTTGTAGTGGAAGTGGGTGGCTGAAACACAGACAATCTAATGAACAGGGTAGCAGAGAAGCGTGTTCTTGATTAGCATGGGTGAGCATAGACGGAGGCAGAGCCGCTCCAGCCTCCTTTTCCACGGGAAAAGAGACAGATGGACTTGGTCCCAGATGTTGATGGTAGAGAGCCAGCAATGCTAACTATGCCCCCATCCAGCCTCCCCTCACTCTCACACACATGCACACACACTACTTCGTTTCTCTGAAGGAAAGCTGTATCAAGTTATAATTTTGCACGACGTGGAATGACAACCTTGAGACTTTTTTCCATTTCATGTAATTTTGGAAGTGGAAGCGCCATCCAAGTACTATGAGTGCTTGCAAATAATTTCCTCCGCGAGGAAAATTCGCTTTAGGTGAAACGTTCACCGCAACCTCACTTCCCGCAAATATGTCTGAAGCGAATGTGGGCGACGAGTCGTCTCCATATTCGTGAACACATGGGTGGCTCCTTCGATCCTCCGCGGATTTAATGTCACCAGAAATGCTGGAACTGGAGAGAAATGCGTTGCCAATGAGTTGCTGAGTTGTCGATGGCAAATTTTAATGGCAAATGAAATTCGGAGCTTATAACATGTAGGTTTTGATATTTCTCTCAAAACGCAATAGGCTTGATTATTTCAGTGCAGGATGTGCTCCTCCACCACCGGGGCTGAAAAGAATGGATCGCTCTAATTAAATTTGGAATTTAGCAGTGCGCTTCTTGGCGTCGGATGGAAAGGATGAACCTAAAAACCATACTATCGCCTTCAGCCATCTCGTTCTGATGGAGGCAATGCATTGAGGAAATGCACCGGTTCATGAAAAAGAGAGGAAAACTTTCCGGAGAGCCTAATGTTCTTGATGACAGGAGTTCAGGAAAGTGCAGCTTACAGCTTCATCAGCCTTCTCGGCGAGATCCAGTGGATTCGGTCGAGTCCGGCCGCAGTAGGACTGGACTATAGTTGGAGCAGCATGCTAGTGGAGGGGCAAGGAACTGGCCTTGGGTAGTTCGTGGTACGACGACGTGACTGTGTGTGGTGGTGGTTTTACGACACGTTGACCGTTGAGTCATGTAGCGTCGCCGGTCTCTCACGCCGATTGGCCGCGGGTGAAGAGTAGCGACAGGTGAGACTCGAACCCACAATCTTTCGTATGAGACGGGCAGCTTACCCCTAGACTAGTTGTCTCCGATATGATCGAGTGTGTGGTGATGGGTGAGGCGACCGCACTGGCCGATCTAAGTGATTGTGTTAGGTCAGGCAGCCTGTTTACCGTTCGGTAACTTGGCTGTGAATACCGCGCCGCACCACATCGAATGCTCGCGGTCCGGACTAACGGTCTGTGGCGATTTTTCACGTGTATGAGCTTTCGACACACGTCATCGAAAAACGTCTCGGCACGAAGCGCTTGTCTCGTGGTCGTATTAGTGGTGTGCTATGGCGTAACATGCATGCTCAGACCATGAAGTGGCAGGAGGACCCGTCTGGTGACGTTCCGCTGTCTGGGGTAGCCGGTAGCGCAGCCATGAGCTTCCTCAGGAGGCCGACCAAACACAAATGCAATGCAAATGAGAGCCTTCGGCGCACGAAGCGGGCCGAAAAATTAGACTTTTGCGTGGTGAGAATCTCAAAATTTTCGTTTCATATCGTATATTCTTCGTTGCTAAGAGGAGGGGGAGGGGCGTCCCTATTGACTGTGTCTCTGGGCATGGCGACTGTACTTAGATACCGTAGAACAATTTCCGAGATTAGGTTCCATGTGGCGAAATGTCGGTGTGGACAGGTTAGGATGCTTGACTAGTGCTGCCATTGTTTCTCTGGACATAGCATCAATGGCATCGCCACTGACATTACACAGACATTTCGCGGATGGAATTGTGGCAAAAAAGCCTGACAATTAAAGTAAGATGCTTCTCTTCAAGGTGTTAGCACCTGGCCGGTATGAGTGACTGCGGATGGTCACTGGCTCACCGACTGACGTTGCTCCGAAGTAACCGTATCGAACCACGAGCGTCACTATATGGGGGCTCAGTCAAGGCCCCTTCCACTGAGCAACCCGAAATACGCCAGATCAGACAAGAAATTTCGTGTTTTTTTTCACCGCGTAAAACCGAAATTTTCGGCGAGAGAGAGAGGAGAAAGAAGAGGGAGAGAGAGATAAAAAGAGAGCGAGAGAGCGCGAGAGAGAGAGGGCGAGAGAGAGAGAGAGCGAGGGAGCGCGAGAGAGAGCGAGAGACAGAGAGAGAGAGAGAGTCGGAGTGAAGCTTGCTTCCAACCCTCCACCGTTTGGCCGATGGCGGCGACAGCGGGCCGAACCCGGACCCAGTGGGCCGCGTCACTCACAAAATCTCGGCTTGGGCGGAGGGCACACGTCGATCCTGGAACAGTCGGCCGTGTTTCCCTGGTGACAAAGGCAGCGCTGACATGAGCGACCGTCCTTGAATTCCCACTGCTGGCCGACGACGCAGTTCATGGTATTGCCCTTGACGCAGATGATGAAGTTGGGTCGGAACTGCTTCTGAGCCTTGGGTCGACGGTCGATGACGTATCCGGTGGGGCAGCCCACCTCTTCTGGCCATTCTTCTTGGCCTTGTACAAGAGGAGCTGCAGTGCACAAAACACACATGTCCAGGCGCGTAGGAACGACATGAAAAGTTGTGGACAATTTTCAGGGGCAACTATTTCCTAGGGGGGGGCGCCAAAGACTGAACAAAATTAAGGGGTGAGGTAGGTACATACAAGTGGCTCTTGATGGACGAATTTTGTACTCAGAGAAGCGCCTTCAGCTGGAAATTTCAGGAGGCACGGGGAGTGCACTCGAACATTTTGTTGGGGTGCCTCTCTCCAGGCAGAGGGGTCCCGCCGAAGAGCGAGGGGGCCACCCGCACAGGCGGCGAGTTTCTGGCCGAGGCGACTCTTGGCATAGGAAGAGTGCCACATTTCCTGACGTTGCATCGTCTAGGCTACTTAAACGGGCTTTGGCCGTACAATGGTGATGCATGCATGTGTACGTCATTATCGATAATTTTTTTATGTCCCGCATAGCCTTCACTCGTCGGAAGGGCCGGGAAATCCGCCTATACCGGGCTTAAAGAGGCCTTTAATAGCCCCTAACTTCCGATCGTAAATCGTAAATCTTCCGATCTACGTAGGCCATGATCAAATCCAAAAGCCTTTAGAAAGCCATGATCAAGGAGGGCCGAAGCATTTGTGAGCACATACTCTACATTTGCATTTTGACCGGCAATGAGATCACCAGAGGTCACATTAGGTCAATATACGAACCTCGACTTATACCTCTTGAATGGTGCCTGTCATCAATCACTGCCTCAGAATGACCACCTGAGATTTCTTTGGCGGGGTCCAACCCCACCCGAAAACTGGCATGGTTCAGGAAGCCTCATGCATCATAGGCCCGGCATGCGAGCGGTGGAACTGAACATTTTAACCGCAAGAACAAAAACGTAAGAGATATTGGACCGCAGAAATAAAGTTGCCAAAACCAAGTTTCTGTGTGAAGTCGGTAAGAAGGGGAAGGGGACGACGACGATGGCAGAGGACAATCACAATCTTACTCAACTGCTTGAAAATCTTTCCTGCGCTCATGGAGCTGGATCCCACGTGGAAGCTGATGGGACGACGCCACTGCCTACTTCACCAAAATGCGAGAAGAATGGTCATTGTTTCGAAGCGAAGACCGATAGATCTACTCGTATTCGGCCGGCTCTGACACTGAGCCGGCCAGGTGTCGGTACTTGCCCGGGTTGGAGGCGTCATAGGCGGCGGCTGGTGGACCGCCGATGACCAGCACCAGGCCGCAGATCAGTGTTGCCAGCCGCATCGCCGCCAGGATTGTGTGGCTGTCCGGCGGGAGGACGCCTTATAAAGGGGGCCGCGAGCGCCGCACGACCTCGTGCACCAGGTCGACAACCGGGCGCGCACCTCCAACAGGAGCGGTACAAAGGCGGACGTCGGCCGACGAGAAGGGCCCCTGAAACGCCAAAAGGGGCCCCGGGCTGACGGAAACGGTTCCGGACCGATGGGTGTTTCACGACGCACCAAATGCACGATCACGGCTTATGGCACCGCCCACGCTGTTTCGCCATGGGGCCGCGGGATTGTGAAATGTCCACGAACGGTGCAAATATTAACCCGCGCCGTCTTTCCGGTCAAATCCTCACACCCCGTCTCGGACAGGGGGGTTGAAGACCTCCCCTCTAAAATCCACACTAAGCATTGCACGAAAACGAAAGAGGTATCATCGGAAAGCGCTCGACGAGTAGGGTACGGGTCCACCCTCCCAAAAAAAATTCCCCCCAAAAGTGACGCCACCAAGATTTTCACGACTTTTCACGGCTTATGTTTTTGTCTCTGGGGAGTTCATTTTGGGGGATATATGAAAAAACATAAATATATTTAGAATGAGAAAAGGACAGCGAAATCGACTATGGCTATAATTTTGTTTTGCCCCAAAAAAAAATATTTGCTTTTAATTTCAAAATTTTTGGTTTTCAAGTTTTCTTTAATTTTCCTTTTCCAATGGGTAGAGCAGACCGAGAAACGTTGAACGTCAACTTGCCGTGATAAAAAATGCTTCCTTTAGCCATAATCCTGTATTTGCAAACACGCAAAATTTATATGCAGTCAAAAACGAAAAAAAAAAAATTCAACTGGTACGTTTTGTTGCATCCGTAAAGATAAGCAAACGCTGAAAGTTTCATTAAAATATCGATATCCATTAAAGCGTGACGACTGGTTCAACGTTTTTGGAGGTGACCTAACTTGACCTTGACTAACTCGTTGCCCTTAGATGACCTGACCTAAATATTTTGAGTCAGCATGTCAAATTGATGTTGGAAAAGGTATGCCAAATTTGGGCGTGCTGCCTCGCGCCGTTCGTCCGCTATCCGCGAGAAACCTGAGGGGGGCGGTTGAAGACCCCCCTAGAAGGGACGGGTCAATCCGCGCCGTCTCGGTGGAGGGAGGGGTTCTTCAACAGCCCCCTCAGGTTTTTCGTGGATATTGAACGAACGGCACGCGAAAGCGCGCCAAAGTTTGGCATACCTTTTTCCACACCAATTTGGCACGCTCTTTCAAAATTTTGAAGTCAGGTCATCCAGGGTCAACGAATTAATAAGCATTTTTATTAGGGCTAGTTTACTTTCAACGACGTTTCTTGGTGTGCTCCATCCATTAGAAAGGGAAAATTCAAGAGAACTCGATAACTCAAAATTTTGAAATTTCAACAGGTTATTTTTTGGGGTCCCTAAAAATGTATGACATTGGTCGATTTCGCTGTCCTTTTCTGATTATAACTAACTTTTTCTTCAAACTTCCCCCCCCCCAAATGAACTCCCCGGAGCCAAAAACATAATGTAAGTCGTGAAAAGTCGTGCAAATATACACCACCAAGTGACGTCACTTTTCGGGTACATTGTTTTGGTGGGTGGATGGTCCCTACTTGTCGAGCGGTTTCCGATATCTCTTCCGTTTCCGTGCGACGCTTAGTTTGGATTTTAGAGGGGGTTACTACACCCTCCCCCCCCCCAAGACGGAGTGTGAGGATCTGACCCGAGAGACGGGGTGGGATAAACCCGGGATATTTGGTACCCAGATACCGGGCCGCTGGAGAGCGCCCCAAGTCAACGGAAAATGCCATCGGTAGGATGTTGAGGGCCTTGTTCTTGGCAAGGTGAAGGGCTTGCATATTGACGGAGGGGCAGCATATTGTTTGATGGGCCCCGGGCTGACAAAGAGCCTCGAGCCAATGTGAATGGCCCTTGAGCTAACGGCGGGGTCCAAGCTGAAGAAAGGGCCCTGATCTGATGGGAAAATCCCAAACTTGTGCAATGGGGCTCCGGCCTGTCGGAAAAGGTCTTGAGCGTCATAGAGGACCCTGATACCCCTGGCCGTCAAAAAGTGTCCTTAGGTCAACGGATGGGCTCGACCGTATAAGAACCATTGGTCTGATGGAAGAGCCCGGCAGTGACGCCTGCTCAGCTGACGGCAGCCGGCAGCTCGTCCGCTCTTCGGAACAAAGGCCCACATTAGGCACGTGCAGTGCCACTTCAGCGGCTACAGCCGTCCCAGTAGTGACGGACGTCCCAGCAGCTACTCTCACCTCAGCAGCGACGGACGCCCCAGCGGCCACAGCTGTCCTGGTGATGACGGAAGCCCAAACGGTGATGACCGCGGCAGCGGTGACGTCCGTTTAAACGGCTACAGTCGTCCCAGTGGCCTGACCACAGCTGCCACAGCAGCTACGGTGGCGACTGTCATTCCCAAAATAACAGCAAGCCCTCTTCAAGTCTCATCCAACGACGCAGCCCACACTGATGTGACATGCGTTTTGGATATTCAAGGGAAATGTTGCACGTGCGCCGCAGCTGTCAGCAAATCCGGGATTTTCCACGAAATCCGGATTCTGGTATCCTGCATGTAATCCTGATTTCCTCGCCAATGGTCCTGGAAGCGCTCCTTTTAATCCGGATCCGATTCATTGTGGAAATTCAGCCCCGATTCAAACCTGACATGGAAACAAGGCCATTGTTTCGCCGGTAGGCCGCGTGATTGGGAAAGGTCCCGAGTAGTGCGAATACTGAACCCTGGCACCTTCCCATGGCTGAGCTCGCTTCGTATGCTTCATAAGAAGCTTTGCATACTAATACAAATTTAATTCGACTAAAACTAAGTTTGAACCAGAATGTATCGAGCCGTTCTCAAAGGTGTTGTCACCGCCGGAACAGGTGCGGCGGTGAGCATTAGAGGCGCCAAATTAGGTGGGAGACGTGTCCCCACGAACGCCATAAAGTTCAGAACTGCTACTGGGCACTGCATGGAAGGAATGAGCCAAAAACAGTCACTCCCAGCTTAGGTCATCTAATTCATAGACCATTTCTCTCTCTCCCTGGGCGTCGGTACCTCAGTGGTTAAGCTGAGCGTCTGGCACGCCGGAGGTGCGGGGTTTCCCCCGCGACTCCCGCCCTCCTTTCCGGGGTGCGAGGCAGGCAACGTCGTACGACCTTAGCTGCTGACTGCGTCGTAAAGCAACACTCCAATCCAATCCTCTCTATCTTTCTTTCTTTTGTGAATCACGACAAGTGCTTTGTGACAGAAAGTCCCTTTTGCATCTTCTAGTTAATTTTGGAAATTTAATTAATAGCAAGTTTAGAGTACGTACCTACTCAACTGTCAAGCTACACCATTCAACCTTCCAGCATGAAACTGAGAGGAAAACGATAGTTTTCTAGAGAGGAAGACTATTTTCCGAAGCCTGCAGTGGAGTGAACCGCTCCGTTCTCCTATAATACGTAGGTACTGGCCTTGAGAGCCAATCCACCCAGTTCTCACCTCCAGAAATGCAGTCCCATTACTGGTGTGAATATTCATGCACATGCCATTTTCCTCTTCCGCTCAAGTTCGATTTCATGCTGCAACATTTAGAATTGAACACAATAACGCTTTCACCAACCAAAGCAATTTACGCACCTAAAAGGGTCATGGAAGGCTGTCTATAACACAGCACATTCGACATACAAATCTGATCCCAATGGGATGACACACAATATCGCAATCCACGGCTCCTGTGCATTTGCCACTTGGCTGCAGCACAACCGCAATGGAAGAATGCAAACCTGCTGCGTTACTTTGGGAAAAGCGCGCGTCTCCAATGTTGATTTTTCCCACTAATAGTCATACCAGATTAAAGTTGACTTGAACAATTCAGAGTGCGCCTCAGCAAACCTTTCCTGGAACACCGCAAGCTAGACCTTCCATTAGCTTCGCGTATTTTTGGTTAAATAAACCTATTCCCTCACACCTTTTTCATAGAACGTCACCTCCGTGGTACTGGACCCCTGATATGACAAGTTTAGTTTTGTCAGTTGTAATCACCACCCACCATAACCACCGGAGCAAGTCCCCATCAAAATATCAGACAGAGGTGTATTGGACACAGTAATACGATGCCGAAGACCTCGGCAGTATCATGTCCATGTTCTTTGCAAGTTGCCGACAATATTTGCGGAAACCGTCATGCATATCTTCCAAGGCGTGATGCAGTGAAATGCGAACCGATATAACATGTACCGTGTTCATCAGAACACAGCATTGCAACAACGAATTATTCGGCACTCACATTACAAGTACACATTCCAGTTTCGCCAGTATTTGTAGACGTTTTGAATTGACTGATGATCAGCTGAAATGTGTTTGCAAGCAGGTAACCCCCACGATAACCTTAACATTTACGAAGTAAAAGCTTCCAGATAAAACAGCCCCGGTTGCTGCTATGAGAATTCGCTACTGACCACATGCAATGTATTGTAATCACATGATACATCCATGTATCTGATTCCACGTGACACTGCGCATGCCTGGCAATCTACTGTGGATGCATCTGAAGACATCCACTGCTGGTTCATCTACGCGAGACCCGAGTGAAAATTTGCTCTTCGCTCGAGGTTTGTTTTGACGGTGTTCTTATATTGCAAACTTGGTGGTAAGCAACTTATGAACGGTTGTCAAGTCCCAATCACTGATAGGGATCCATGGCATTGACTGGAGTGCGAATACACACTTTGATGTGATTTACATTCCAGCAACACCAAAAGAAACATGACACGTATGTGGGTGACCACCACACAGTACAAGTTACAGCACAAGTTGTTACAGCACAGAGTACAAATTGTTCCTCACTGCGCTCAAGCGGGTGGTCAAGTGCCGCATAATTCTCGTGGAATTAGACATATCCTTCAATCTCTCACACCTCACCCGAGGAAAGCTGCACAACTCGGGCTATTGGGCTAACTACTTATAGCCAAACTCAGTTAATTGCCACATTGTTGCACAAGGAGTCTTGTCCTCCATTCTGGTAGCCATACAAAAATCCACCGACAAGCAAAACAGGTCGGCGGACCCACATCAACCCGTTGGGAACCGCCGACAACTTCCATTACTCGAAGAAATCAGCGGCACGTTTACGGGCGGGCAGCTGCAGCAAGTTGTCGGTGATGCCCGCCAGGGGCGCTGGGGACGCGTCCGGCGTGAGGAGTGCTGGGGAGGGCGAGGAGGGAGCAGGCCGCCGCTGCGCCGGGCTGGGTGTATAGGAGGCTCGCAGAGCGCGGTCGGTGGCGCGGCCGGCCCTCGCCAGCCGGCGGGCTGCCGGCGACATGGTGGCGAGCCGATCTAGCGCGGCGGCCGCCGGCGAGGCCGCCTGGCGGCGCGCGGCCGCCAGCGCGCGCGCCTTCTTGTCGCGGTGCTGCGACGAGGCGCGTTCGGCCAGCTCCAGCGCCAGCTGCTCGCGCCGCGACGCGGCCGCGATGCGGAACGGGCTGGCCAGCGAGACCGGCGTCGCCTCCAGCCGGCACGGCGTGCCGTCCACCTGGCCCCAGGTCATCAGCGGCGACGCGTCCACGCCGGGCGCCGGCGACGGCGTACGTACCGCCTGTTGGCTGGCCTCGCGCACCTCGCGCCCGTCCACGTCCACCCGACCGCCCAGCGTGCGCGCCTGGCCGCGCGCCGCGCGCTCCACAGCAGCCCGCTGCGCCGCCGCATCGAACGGCGACCCATGGAACCGCGTGTTGACCACGTCGATCTGCTGGGCGCGCCGTGCCGCCTCGATATTCTCCTGGGCGGAGGGCGCCAGGCCCCTGGGCGCGTACATGAGGATGTTCTCGGACCGGTAGCGCCAGGTGGCCACCTGGCCGGGCCGCGGCGCGCCGGCTGCCTGCTCCTCAATGGTCGGCACGGCGGCCGACAGCAGCGCCGCCTGCCGCTCGTTGTGCGCCGCCTCCTGAGCGTACAGCCAGGGCTGGCGCGCGCGCTGCCGTCGGCACGCCTCGTCCATCATGGCGGCGAAGCTCTCGTCGTCCTCGCTCGTGTGCGTGGCCAGGTACTGGTTCAGCGACAGCGGTTTGGCGGAGTCGTCGGGCTCGCCGGCCGACGCCACCGCCGGCGGCGGGCGGCGCCCGTCACCGTCGGCCGACTCGCCCGGGCTGGACGACCACGAGGCGGCCGTGGCGGGCCGGCCGCCGCCCGGCGGCGGCAGCGGCGAGTCGGCCGGCGCGTCGGCGTCGATCAGCGCGCGCAGCCGGCGCATGTCGGGGAAGTAGTCGCGCTCCACGATGCCCTCCAGCTCGCGGATGAAGTTGTCCTCGTCCAGCACCGTCTTGCGGAAGCGCTTTCGGCGCGGCGCCGCCGCGAGAGGTGCCTTGAAGAGGGCGGCGGCGGCGACATCGCCAGAGCTGGCCGACTCGGCCATGACCGCCACAGAGCTGACGAAGGAGAGGTCGCGTCACCACCAGCAGGTCGGCCGTACATCGACTGTGCAGCAGCGAACCGGGTGCTGCCACTAATAGGGCACATACGACGGTGGCATAGTCACGATTCTGATTGGCCACAGGCAATATAAGGACCGTGGATATGAAATGATTGCATATCCCAAGGGAAAATACCCAGCTTTAGCATGAATGAAAGCTAAGCTTATAAATGCAGGGAAGGTTAATTTTAGGTATATGGGCATTTTTACCCAAATTATGACATAGCAGGATCCACAAGACTTCCTGTGGGCAATCCCAGTGTCTGGCAGTAATTTACTGTCAGCAATTCATTTCATTGGGAAGTCTTCATTTCCCAATGAAATGAAGTCATGAAACCACATCAGAAAGAACCAAAAAATTGCCATCTCAGGGATATTCCAATAGTGACAGCCAAGGCAATAGAACACCCAGTCAGCAAATAGCGATAGCAGTAATTCAAGGAGACAGAGTGGTAGCTCATCCAGTGATGGTTGGTTGGTAATTTGGGCTTAGAGGCACATCAATTGCTTCGGTCATGCAGTGCCCATCATCCAGTAATGAAAGAGCTCCTCAACATGAAGAAGCCAAAGGTGGTTATGAAACACATGTCAAGTGCATGATACTTAATGCTTAGAGTATTCCATCCAAA
This sequence comes from Imbricaverruca yamaguchii, assembly GCA_034440575.1. Classification (NCBI taxonomy): domain Eukaryota; kingdom Metazoa; phylum Arthropoda; class Thecostraca; family Neoverrucidae; genus Imbricaverruca; species Imbricaverruca yamaguchii. The sequence continues at coordinate 2,118,998 of JAOTOL010001614.1, forward strand.
TTTGACGAGTTCAAGTGCTATTTTGCTGAGGACGAACCAGATTTTGCTTGCATTATTGAGGCATGGGTCAGTGAGGGGTATTTTGTGGATAACTAGCAGGACTATGAGATCCAGGGATACAATATGTTTTCATGCAGTAGGGGTCCAGCAGTGGAAGGTGTAATGCTCTATGTGAATAGCTTATTCAGTTCTCAAAAAGTAGTAGATGGAGTTGAAAAAATGTACCTGTGGAGTTCATTTGGCTTGATGCCACTGTGGGAAACGGCAAAAACAATAAACTGAGGATTGGAGCTTTCCAACGATCACGGAACCATGCCACACGCTCAGCAACTGGAGCTTGATAAGGTGACTTGTGAGGAATTCAGCAGAAACATTCAGAGGAAATGCCATGTTCTTGGTGACATTAATAGAATATGAAAATGTTGGTGTTGGCTCTCCATCATGCAAAATGTTTAGGAAATGCCTTGGGGAGGACCTGCTCTTACACCAGTTTGTAATGGAACCTACCAGGCAGGGTTCATTCTCAAACCTTCTTTTCTGGGATTTAAGTGACTTAGATCAAGACTTGACTGTTGGAGAAGCTCTGGGAATAAGTGACCATAACATAGTTAGATTCAGGGGACATGTTGTGGGAACCATCAAGTATAATTTGGTAAAGGCTCCTAATTTCAACAGATCAGACTGGCTGCACTAAAGTGGCTTTAAGTGCTAATAAATAGGAAGAAGAATTCTCCAATTTAAATGTCTGTGAAATGTGGGAAAAGTTCAAATCCTACTTGAAGGAAATTCAGCTCACACATCCTCCAAAAGTAAACGTGCAAAAGAAGGGTAGGAAAACCAGCAGGACTTATGCAAGATTTCACAAAAGCAATTAAGGGTAAGAAAGCTGCATTTAGAGTGTCCAAGGAGGCTTCAAACTTATTAAATATAAGATTATATAAAAAATTAGACATTGTAAAGCAAAAACCAGAGCAGCAAAGTGAGCAAAAGAACTGGACTTGGCTAGGAAATGTAATGGGGACAGCAAAAAGTTCTTTAGTTTCTACAAGCTGAGTAAAGTTTCTAGCACAATTGGTCCAATGGATCTAAATGGGACTACATTAAGTGAGGAAGGTAAGATGGATGAGGAGTTGAGCAAGCAGTTTACATCAGTGTCTACATTAGAATATATTACAAATGGGTCACAAATGGAAGATACATTGGAAGATATACATTGGAAGAGTGCCTAATCAGAACAACATTGAAATCAACATTGGAAGAGTCCAATGTTGATTTCATTGATAGTGATGTTGTTTTTGATCATATGAGGAAAATAAAGCCAAACAAGGCAGCAGGACCTGATGAAATTTATGCTAGGGTATTAAGGGAAGCTGAAAATGAAATGGCATTTCCACTTAGTGTAATATTTTGTAGATCAGTTTCACAAAATGAAATTCCAACAGATTGGAAAAGGGCAAAGGTAGTTCATATTTTCAAGAAAGAAGAAAGAGGGAAAGTTGAAAACTATAGGCCAGTAAGCCTTACATCCCTAGTCTGCAAGGTACTTCAATCAATTATCAAGGATAGAATAGTTTGATATCTGGAAGGAAACTGATATATTCAAGATACTCAACATGGGTTTAGAAAAGGGTGATGTGTCTCACAAATCTCTTGGACTTTTTGAACTTCGCTAAACAAAAATTTGATCTGGGGAATCAGGTTGATGTAGCATATCTTGATTTTAGTAAGGCCTTTGACAAGGTACCCCATAAATGGTTACTGATGCAGCTTCAGGTCCATGATATTGCAGGTAGCATCTTAAAATGGATGGAGTTGTGGCTTTCAGGTAGACAACAGATAGTGATGCTAAGTGGTTCAGTCATCATGGCAAAATATTTTTAGTGGAGTCCCCAAGGGTTCAGTACTGGGGCCACTACCATTCATTATATTTGTAAATAACTTCAGAAGTGGCCCAAGCAGTAAGGTTTTGAAATTTGTGGATCATTTCAAGGTCTTTAGGACAATAGCAGGTCACAATGAGCATATCTCACTGCAGAAAGACATAGACAAACTTGTGAAGTGATCTGATGAATGACAAAACAAATTTAATTTTGATAAGTGAAAAATCATGCATGTAGGTGGCAGCATATGAAGGCTCCATACATGAAGAGTGGCCAAATACTATAGGCAAATCAGCAGTACTAAGTGTTTTACTGAATACAAAATTTGGGGCATCAGAACAGACCAATGAAGCCACAAAGAAGGTGCTGTGAATGCTTGGGGAAATAAATATAAATATATCATACAGAAGTGAAGAAGTCATTGGGAAGCTATACTGTGCATATGTCAGGTCACATTCGCTATACTGGATCCAAGCATGGTCTCTTAGTTATGAAAAAGATTGCTGGCTTTTAGAGAGAGTATGAGATGGCTACAAAAATGGTCAATGGTATAAGCAACCTGGCATATGGGGAAAGATTGAAGAAATTGAATGTTTTCAGTTAGATCTAGAAGACTGAGATCTCATTGAGGTTATTAAACATGTCCATGGTCAGGAGGAGGGACATCTCAGAGAAATGTTTGAATTAAGAGAAATGATGCAATTAGAGGCCATCAATTCAAACTTTAAGAAGTTAACCACAACAGGACAAGATTAACATGCACCCTGAGGGCCTCTGAAAATTATGCATACAGGAGGGGGTGGGAGCAGATTCCATCCACATAGATCTTGCCTCCTATTAAAGCTAGAGTAACAAAATTTGCAGGATGGGTGGATATGGTAGTGAACTCTATTGTGTGCAAATTTAATGGCCTTAGGTCAACATCTTCAAGGTCAGGTGAGGCCAAAAATGCAAAAAAAAAGTCCTGGGTTTGCTTGTCAAAAGTCCTAGTGTTATGGGAAAATGTTGCTCACATTTGTGGACAAAATTCTTCAACCTTTCAAATGAACCTGATTTTGTCCAATTTTCATGGCATTCAAGATCAGAAATGTTGTGTGGAAACACAAGTTTGGCTTCTGATCAGCTCAACTTAAGGTGACAGAACAAAGATGAAATGATGTAATAGTTTCATTTAGCATGGCCATTGGAGTTTTGGTTCTGGACAGAGGCTGGAAAGCAGGAGTGGCCTGAGTTGGGCAGTGGAGTTTGGCATTTTGCCCTACCTTGTTATTATTGCAGATCAAGGCCAGTTTTGATTCCTTGGAGGTATTATTGCAGATCAAGGTAAATTTTGATCCATTGGATTTTCCATCACAAATTCAATGCATTTTAAAATGATTGAGATGATGGGACCACTCTTTTCTCTGCGAATTGATACTTTTCAGGTGTCAAAGAAATACCTGATCATAATCTTCACTCCACAAATATACCCATCGCATATAATTATCTGTGTCTGGTGTGCCACATGTGATAAAAGTAAGTTCAGCTGGATGAACTCTATATTTTAAAATAATCAGGGCAGGATAGGTTGAGACTGTTCAAGCACTGAAAAGTCCAGACGATTGCACACCAAATTGAAGTCAAATTATATTTGAAGAGCATGGCCAAACCTTAGCTCACCTTAAATTCCCTGACTTTTTAACTCTATATGACTGGTTTTGTTGGTATCACCTAGCTCCGGTTCCTGATTCTAAGTTGTCACACTTCGGCTTTGCAGACAACCACTTGCAATTTGCCGAACGATTACCCACTTCCAATGCGACTTAATTATACCCACTATAAAGGCAACTTATCCTTCAAATTATCATTCCCCTAACACCAACCAATCTCGTAAACCGCGAAAGCCTGGGAACACCAGCGATCCGATTGTTAATATGCAAGAAATGCTCAAGGAAATGCTTAAAACCGCGGCCCTCCAATATAATTTGGCAACCGATGACATCACACGGGCTGGACAATTGCGCTGTCCCGAATGCTCTCCAGCCAAACTTATGTGTTTTCACACAACATTTCCGATCTTGAATACCATCAACATTGGATAAAATCAGGTTCATTTGAAAGGTTGAAGAATTTTTTCCACGAATATGAGAAACATTTTCTCATAACACTACGATGTTTTGCTTGAGCTCACGCTGACTAAATTCATGTCGAGCGCGGCAAGAATCGCGCGGTGCCACGGGTAGTAGCGGTATGAAGAGCCAATTGAAGATTACGGCCGGGAACGAGGCGTAGGAGCAAGTAAGGGACAACTGTTGCAACATTATATTTAGGCTACCGGTGTAGGTACCAATACCGGTAATTAGACTAGCAGGCCCTTATCACCCATGTGCATTGAGCAGGGTGTTCGTTCTCTGCATCCGCCACTGCGCAGCATATCAGCTTCCCACGGGGCGACGGCCGGTTCCCGACGTCTGAAAAGTTAACAATGTGCGCACACAGAAAAAGCGTATTCAACGACACATCCTGCCATCTAGTGAGAAATATTGTTATCTATGCTTCAACGTTCAATCGCATGACATTCATTCAATATCCGTTGCTATAATACCTAGACCGTGCTGCTACCTAGCGATAGCTATCTGAAGTGATGCTTCTAGAAAATTAAAAAAAAGTTCTTGAATCTGTGGAGGTTTCAACCTGTGGAGGTTACGACCGCTGCTGAGTTGTGGAGGTTTTGACCGCTTCGTACTTGTGGAGGTTGCAACCTGTGGGGATTACGACCTGTGGAGGTTATGACCTGTGGATGTTATGACCGCTTCGGAGTTGTGGAAGTTACGACCTGTGGAGGTTACGACCTGTGGAGGTTATGACCGCTGCGGACTTGTGGAGGTTACGACCTGTGGAGGTTATGACCGCTGCGGACTTGTGGAGGTTATGACCTGTGGAGGTTACGACCGCTGCGATGTGTTGAATTTGTGGAGGTTGTGACCTGTGGAGGTTACGACCTGTGGAGGTTATGATACGTCTCCGTGCAGATACAGAAACTGCAGCCGGTTTTCAGAATGGTTTTCCTTTTTTAGTTCACGTGCGTCTAGACCGGGGGTGTTTTAACAAAATTGAGTGGCAAGTGCCCCCTCAATGTGGGGCTTCCCATTAACTTCATGAATTTTGCACTCAAACAATCTATGGTCTAATAATCATAATACTATCATACATACATGTATATGTACATATATATATATATATATATATATATATATATATATATATATATATATATTTTTTTTTTTTTTGTGTGTGTGTGTGTGTGTGTGTGTGTGTGTGTGTGTGTGCTGCCCCGCGGCCCAACCGTCACGCGGCCGGGCAAAAGGCCGGGGCGGCAGCACCCAGCGCTGTTCCAGGCGGCGCCAGCCGCCGCCGCAACGCCCGAAGGGTAAGTGGGTCCTGGGAAGGACAAGGAACCCCCAGGGAGGAGCCATCGAGAGTCCCTCGCCCCCTCCACCCAGGGTCCCGCATGGTATGGCGTAACACCCTGCCTATCCGCGGTCGTCACGTACGACCGCGGGTTGCTGGTACTGGCGGCGCCCGGTGATGTGCTCGACGTACACGTCACGGGACCACCTCAGGGTGTCACTCACCATCAGCTGACGCATAAGCTTCGCATAAAAGCGACTAACGCGCAGCTGTTTGAGCGCGGCCTCATTCCCCCGGCACCAAGTGTCAACACGGCCCGCCAGGCCTCCACCAGTGCGGAATACAGGTCACGTAGAGTGCTCAGAGCCTCGGCCGGGAGACCAAAGGCGTCCAGGACACTCCAAATGTGTGGATGGGGGACCGAGCCGAACGCATTGACCAGGTCGACAAACACCACATGGCACCTTTCATTGGAGCGACGGGTCCCATTGACAGCACACTGGACGACAAAGTTGTGCTCCAGCACACCATCAGAGGACCTGAAGCCCTTCTGACCGGGTGACAGGACATCTCCCGCCTCTGCCCAGGCGCTCAGCCGGTCCGCCCACATCCCAGCGTACAGCTTGGCAACCGTCAAGCCTAATGCTATCGGGCGCCAGCTGGCAGCCACGCTGGGGTCGCCACCATTGTGGATCAGGACCGTCTCGGACTGCTTCCACGACGGCGGCACACGCTGCGCTCGCCGGCACAGCTCAAATACCGCCGCCAGGAGGAGACAGTCGGGATCCAGGGGGCGCCACGCGGCATAGCGCAGACCGTCAGCGCGGGCCGTAAATCTAGTACATTTCTTTTTACGTCACTTGGGCTGGAACTAGAAAACCTATTAGGTTCCGTTGTACCCTTTAGATTTAGTACCCAGTCTTGGAACAGCTTGGAACAGCACAAATGTGGCGCTGACGATACATTTGTGAAGCGCTTTGGGCCACCTGTGTCAAAAAGTTTTGAACTTGTGCGATATATATGTAACCATAATACAAGCACAAACAGCTGATTTTTACTCCAAGTTACTCCATACGTTCCAGCGCTCGCTTTTGGCGAGCCTGCTCTGAAGTGCTCCAAGTTGCTCCAAGTTACTCTACTCTTTTTTTTTAGCAGAATCAGGAGCAGACCCAATCTGTTTCGCGTATATGGAGCAAGTGCGCCAGGTTCTATCACGTTAGTTAACTTGAAGCAGTGAGGCATGTGCGTGTCTGAGGGATTGCATGCTTTTCAGCCGAAAGTAGGTTCTACCATATTTTTAATCATGTTCGTTTTTTGTCACGCATGGCATTCAAACATTTGTGTCTGAAAATTAAATGGTAAGGGAGGGGGTTGGATGAAAACGGGCTGTCTTGGCTGTGCCACAGTCCTCAGTAGGGAAATTCCTCCAACAAAATATTCAACTATTTCATGAGGCACTGAGCCAAAGCCACAGTACTCATTGCCACTATTCCAATACAAATACAAATATTACAGTAATCATTGCCACTATTCCAACACAAATCCTTTGAACAATGTTAGATGCCCTTTGTAGCAGACCATGTAATTGCAATTTGCTGATATCAGAGGAGTAAAATCTAGAGCACCTAAATGCTGAGGTGAAACTATAAGTATATAGGATATATGAGTTAGGATTTGTGTTAGGATTTATAAAAACTTGTGAAGTTCAAATTAGCTAGGAACATGTACAAGCAATGCTAAGAGGTTTCTTAACTTATGCAAATTTCAATCCAATATGTAGTGTAGGACTAAGTGATAGCAAAACAGTGGTTGAATTCTAATGCAAAAGAGCCCTAGAATGCAATTCTCACCAATTCTTCTTCTGACAAGATCTCAAGTATAGGTGAAAGCACTGAATGTAATACTGTGACAGGATAAGTTAGAAAAGCTTACAATAGCAACTGAATTTGTAAAAACCACTTGCAGATTATACAACCAATTGAAGTTGCAGGGTCTAACTATAAATAGGCTAGGTATTAGACCACGGAAAGAAATGCACACAAAAATAAAACCTAGAGGAACAGCTAAAGCTTGAGCACACTGATTTAATGCTTAAAGATAGGTGTACTACAAATGTACTAATTTTCAAAAAGGCAATACAAAGTGTGTGGTCAACTACAGGTCAGTTAATTTAAACTCGCTGTCTTGTAAGGTGACAACAAATCTTGCCAATGAGAATGTTCAGACTCATCTTGGTGGTAAGAAATTGTTAAAGGATACTCAACATATATTTAGATCTGGTGGATCATGGTTAACTAGCCTCATGGAGTGCATAGAGTGTCACTATGAAAGTTGGCAGTCTGAACAGGATCAGTTGGACTTCAACAAAGCTTTCAACAACACTACTCTGTTTACCTCTACAAATTCCAAATACATGCACTCCTTGTTATGAAACTTGATGTCATCACAATTCACAGATGGCTGTCAACAAGTTTGTCATTTGTTCCACAATGACAATATGCATTCTGTTTCAGATTGATCGTGCTATGTTTTACTCAAGGTTCTGTTACTATGGACTTTTTGTGGCATGTCTGATCTAGTCCCACAAACTTAGATTTGAAGACTTGATTTTTTTTTAAAGAGTGAATTGGTAGAAGATATAAGCTCAGCACAATCAGTTTGGCTCTGTTGGAGCAGTGGCTCATGCTAATTATTACTGGGTTTACAGTATTGGTCCAGCCATGGATTACCAGGACAAAATAATACTGGCACCGATGGTCCGGGTTTCAACATTGCCTGTTCGTTTGATGAGTTTGGAGTACGGTGCTGACATTGTGTTTACGGAAGAACTGATCGACTGGAAGCTGCTGGCATCTGTTCGTCGGTGGAATGGTAGGTACCAAGAGATAATGACAGCTACCTGGTCTACTGTATTTGGTATTCGTATTTCACTCCTGCCCATGCAAGACGTTGATGTAACTCTATTCCCCTGCTGATGTGTTTATGCTATCATGGAATAGCATTGGGTCTGTTCCGGCGACCTCATCAGGAATAAATTGAGCTTCAACCAGAATAGCTCTTCTGAGAGATGGATAGACAGATAGAGAGAGAGAGGATAAGCGATACCCACCTAGAAATAAATATTTGGCGAAAATCCATTTTATTGTGTATATAACCCAGAAGCTGTTGCAGCACAATTATTTCCTCACTGCCTAAATCAGCTGGTACTTGTCGAAGCCCATGTAAGTGCTGGAATTAGTGTACTGTCACCGAAAGTGAATCCACTTATGTCGAAGCTGTCTGAACTACCAGCATGACCAAAATACGTACTTCCGTGTCGTATGCACTTAGCACTACGTCCAAGGGATATTTGGTGTTGCACTAGTTAGGATTCAGACATTATGCTTCACTCCTCAAATGGACTTTGTCTTGCTGAGTTCCAAACAAGCCTGAGGTGCTCTAAAATTGGACCTGGAATGGAGGGTAAAAGTGCGTCTGGACGCAGGATGGAGGATGCTGGTGGGGGTAGAGGAAGGTGTGGATGGTGATGCCGCCTGTACTATTCCCCAGAGAAGCTGGGCACAGTGGACTACGTGGACCCGGCCGATGGCACCGTGACATTCCGCACCTGCGCCGAAGAGAGGTCACGGGTGGTGCTCCAGATGGGCACCTGTGACGTGGATAGAGCCCTCCAGGTGGCACAAAAGTAGTACGTGTGGCGTTCATGTGGTGTCAGTGAGTCTTCGGCTTTCTCAGTTCGACTCAGGTCCGTTTTATGAGCCGTTATTAGCGAAAGCTGTTTGTGATCTTGAATAATGAACACACTGTTTCTGGTAGGGTTAATCACACGAAATGTTATGTAGCTTTGTCATCAATTCATGAAAGCCGTTCATGTACATGACGCGGTGGAATGACTTCTTATAAACCCTTTGAAGTATATCAAGTAATACTATGCGTCATTCAGCATTGCTATGTGGATGTTTCCAATTCATGCAGTTATCAGCTGTACAGATGCTTGCACTGCAGCCAGTTCAGAAGTGTTCATGAGTTCACACGAAGATCTCCTTTGAAGAGTTCTCAAGCTTTTGCCATGGAGTAATAGTCCTTTCATCGGCGGTAACCCGGATCACAGGTGGCGTACAATTTATGATATCCCCGCTACGTCCAGGGAGAGCATCAACGATGCCTTCCAGTTGCAGCCGGGACGTTGACGTTATGCTACCGTTTCCAGCGAAGGGGACATCGCAGGCATCGACATCAACATGGGTTGTCCGAAGGAGTTCTCCATCAAAGGAGGCATGGGCGCAGCCCTGCTGCTGCAGCCGGAAAAAGTCAAAAACATCCTCACTGCTTTAGTGGGCGGAGTCAACATCCCGGTCACGTGTAAGCAGGGGTTGGCCAGCTACGGGTCACCTGGACACCAGTACAACCAGCGCCACCTGACTGACAATCACCTGAGTTCAGGACGCCTCGCATCGACACTATCTGCTGGTGCACGGACCAACAGACATCCGACCAACTCGCTCTGCGACACAGTCACATCGTTGGCAGCTGAATTGGTTTTGAGGTTCGCGTGCTCTGGCCTTCGTCGCATCCGCACCACCGAGTGCACAAATTGTGTTCAAATTCCCGTCGCACGCTGGTGTGGGCTGGCGACTTCTTCCCCCGTGCCTTTCCATGACACGGTTATTTTGGTGGTGAAGAACATGTAAATCCGATGTTGGCGTTGAACAAACGCACCGAAGGCGGTGGCGGAAGCCGGTCGCCGCATAGTTTTCGTAGGCGCGCCGACCTATCGGGCGACCTCATTTGAGGCATTGATCTTTGATCGTGCAGCTTATTCTGCAGGGAGTTCACCACAGTCGTACTCTTCTCTCCAAATTTTGTTTTCTAGTTCCGTCAGCTTCCCAGATATATATCCGCCACCCTCTCTGGCTCGCGTGATGTTAGAGGCCCTCAGGCGCGCGTACAAAGAGGCGATAGTAAAGGGGGATGGCAAGATCAAGGCGTTGTAAAACATCTAAACGCCGGGACCAATATGGTATCTTAAGCTGATTGTCCTACAAATTGACAACCCCGCGAGAGACTCAGAACAATATATAAACTGGAATTTATGCGCTGCATTTTTATCAGTGTTCGCCTTGTGTTTACATGTCGTGTTCACCCCGTCATGTGTCTATCCGTTCTTCCCCGCACCATCTCAGAGTCTCCTCGTATGTACCAGCTCCATCCCTCGGGTCCCAGCTCTATTCCTATATTTCAACATTGTCCCACGTATTCCAGTTCCGTTCCTTTATCCCAGTTTCGTCCCTATATCCCAGTTTCGTCCCAATATCCCAGTTTCGTCCATATAGCCCAACTCCGTCCCTATATCCCAGTTTCGTCCCTATAGCCCAACTCCGTCCCTGTATCTCAACGCCATCCCTATATCCTAGATCCATTCCTATGCCTTAGCTCCGCACAGATGCTCTAGCTCTTATGGGCGCCACATGACCTATGCAGTCGATTGACCCATAATCTACAACAGCCAGATGTCCCAGCGTCGTCTCTAGACTATTCCAACTCCGTTCCTGTCATCCCAGCTGCTTTCCCGACTGACGGCGGCTGCCGGCAGCAGTGACAGCGGCGACAGCGGCTGCCGTCGGTGAAGGTTATTGCCGGTGGTGGCAGTGGCTGCCGGCGGTGACTTCGGCTGGCGTGCACGTGACACCCGCTGCCGGCGGTGGCTTCGGCTGGCGTGCACGTGACACCCGTTGCCGGCCGACAGGCAAGATCCGGCTGTTGTCGTCTGACGCCGAGACGCTGGCGTTCTGCCGGCTGGTGGAGCGGTGTGGCGTGTCAGCGCTCACCGTGCACGGCCGCACGCGCACCGAGCGGCCCCGCCACCCGGTCAACAGTGACGCAGTCCGCCACGTGGCCAGCCACCTCTCCATCCCGGTCATCGCCAAGTGAGCGACCCCCGGCCCGGCCCGCTGGACCGTCACTGACGGACCGGCGGTGTGACAGGGAAGGATCGGATGGGAGTTGTCACACCACACGGGATGTAGTGCGGTGGCTGTCAGCCATGTAGTGCAATGGCTGAGGAGTTGCCGTTTCGATCAGCCGACATTCGGTTTCAACTTCCGAACGGTCGACTGATGGGCATTTACACTAAACAACGCATGGTAAAAGGGGTTTGGCTAATTGAAACGTGCATCAGCATGCTTGGCTATGTCTTGTTTGCTATACTGGATTTCTTCGAGTTCGTGCGTAATAGGTAAATCACTAGAATATAATGCAAGCGTCGTAAAGAAAGACAATTTGATGCGTCGCATGAGAACCCTTTTTTCATGCTTCGATCCCGGGTCGCGATTGCTAATAGTGTGTAGTTGGTGCTGTTATGTGAATTGTGCTGTGTTGCACAGGTGCAGGCCGCTGGTGGCATGGTGTAGCCGGTGCTGTGTCGGGCCTACAGCGGCAGCCGGTGCTGTGTTGGGCCCACAGTGATAGCCGATGTTTTGTTGTGACCGGTGCTATGTCAGGTCAATGCTGTGTTGTGGCCGGTGCTGTGTCGGGCCGACGCTGTGCTGTGGCCGGTGCTGTGTCGGGCCGATGCTGTGTTGTTATGTGGCCGGTGCTGTGTCGGGCCGACGCTGTGTTGTTATGTGACCGGTGCTGTGTCGGGCCGACGCTGTGCTGTGACTGGTGCTGTGTCAGTCCGATGCTGTGCTGTTATGTGACCGGTGCTGTGTCGGGCCGACAGCGGCGGCTCGCGGCTCATCAGCTGCCGTGCCGACGCCGAGCAGTTCCGCCAGCGGTGCGGCGCCGCCAGCGTCATGCTGGCCAGAGCCGCCATGTGGAACGCGTCGGTATTCCGCCGCGACGGCCCGCTGGCCATGGACGACGTCATCACCCGGCTGCTGCAGCTGTGCGTCAGGTGTGTGGCGGCGCGGCGGCCCCGCGGCCGCGTCGGGTTCGGTGGCATCGCAGTCATTAAAAGGACGTCATCATGGTCGCGCTGCCTCCTGCCATCGTGGTCGCGAAGCACGGCTGTGTGACGTGGGTTTCCACTCCCTGCCCTGGACAGTTGTAGCTATTTTGTTTCAGGTTGAATGAGACATCATGACTATGTAAGCATATATCTGGTGTGGATCGTTATAAAATAAGATGCACCCTAAATAACTGCACAAGTTCACGCACACACGTGCATACGCGGACCCACACCCACGCTCATACTTTGAGATTGGCTTTTGTTATCTGTCGTTTCCTAGAAATGTACAGTGAAGCACATTTATTGAATGGAAGCTCCAGAATGGTATTCATTCTGTTCAACCAAATATCGACTGCGTCCCAAGAAGCACGTCACAAAATAGCTGTGCTCGGCCTAGCTCACATTGGAGACTGGTTGGCCACTCATTTAGCGACCAGTCACGCTGCTAAATGATTAATTCTGGCCGATGTGCATTCAAGCTCAAATAGCCTTCCAACCAAAAAATACTGACGAATCCCAGTCATACTCTGACCAATAACTGCCATACTCTGACCAATTACAGCCACACTCTGACCAATGCCAGTCACGTTCCAACTAGTCGGTGACGAGTAACGAGCTAGCCGCCTCTGCTGACCTGGCTCTCGCCCCTAGCACCCACCGGCACTCACCACCGACCGACCACTCGCTCACTGACCTGACACTCAACCCTGACACTCACCCCTGACACTCACTGGAACTCATCTTCGACAGACCACTCACTCACTGACCTGGCACTCGCCGGTCGTCAGTACGGATCGGCTTGTCGACGGACGACAGCGAACAATCAGCTGCGACATCAGCAATACGCCGCGACTGACGTCACTTGGTCCGGCCAATGTGGTGGACTTCTGCTGTTAACACGTCGATAACACGTGGTGTGTCGTGTGTCCAGGTACGACCACCCGTTCACGCAGACCAAGTACACGGTGCAGCAGATGTTGCGCGACCTGCAGCAGAGTCCGCGCGGACAGCGCTTCCTGGCCGCACAGACCCTGGAGGAGATCTGGTGCGTGACGGCGTCCGGAGCGTGGCCTGCAGTGGAGGCAGTGAGATGGCGTGGAATATGTCCATGGTGAAGGCTGTGAGATGGTCTGGGATATGTCTGCAGTACAGGCTGTTAGGGGGTCTGGGATATGTCTGCAGTGGAGGCTGTGAGGGGGTCTGAGATATATCTGCAGTGCTGGCTGTGAGAGAGTGGGATATATCTGCAGTGCAGGCTGTGAGAGAGTGGGATATGTCTGCATTGGAAGCTGTGAGGGGGTCTGGGATATGTGTGGTGGAGGCATGAGATATGTCTGCATTGGAAGCTGTGAGAGGTTCTGGGATATGTCCATGGTGAAGGTTGTGAGAGGGTCTGGAGTATATCTGCTGTTGAGGCTGTGAGACGATCTGAGATATGTCTGCAGTGCAGGCTGTGAGGGGGTCTGGGATATGTCTGTGGCAGACATGGTTGGAGACTTCTAGGGTGGCCGGGCGGTCTGGACACCCTGGTTTGGTACCCTGCTTATGTTAATTTGTAATTTAAGCTATTCAATCTGAAAATATGTCTTGAAAATAAGGACTTTTACCCTCCCCTCCCCCGGCTCCATGCAAGGTATCCAGCCTTGTTGGTGGACACTGTTGGGGCCTTGGACATGAGGAATTTTAACTATTAAAGTCGCATGGAACACCAACAATCAATAAGTTTTAGAGGGATCTGGTATAGCACCACATCCACTAACTAAATATGATTTGGAAGAAAAGAAGCATTACATACTGTACTTAAACAGTAAAACGTGTCACGATACTCTACGTTGTGTTCCATTCGGTAAAGAAAGAATATCCTCAACTCTTATGCTACTCCCTTTGGGGTTGCTAAGGATTGCTGCCCTAAAGGGATCAGTTAGCATGTGGGATCAGTTAGCATTGCTGCCCCAAAGGCATCAGGTAGCATGTGGGATCAGTTGGCATTGCTGCCGTTGCCCTCATCGCCAAAATTAAGGGCAGACCTGCCCTGGCCTCCGCCCCTGGAATAGCGCATATTGTATGCAGAACGTTCGTTTATTAACGAGGTATACCATGACGTGTGACGTATGTTCATTACGGCGGCTATCCTAAGTAGTGGGTTGGTGTTATCACAGGCGAGGGTTAAGAGAAGTTATATCGGTACATGGCAGGCCAGCATCACAATATGGGCTAACCCGTTGACGCGTTAAAGCAGTTATGCGCGTTAACCCGTCATGGGGGACTGATATGCGCCGCCGCCCATACGTTTTTCCACGGATGGTGAAAGAATAACGCGCTACCGCGCACCGAAATTTGGTATGCCTTTCCATCAATTTGCCATTTTGTGATAATGTCAAGGTCAGGTCATCTAGGGTCAGCGAGTTAGTCGAGTTCAAGTGAGGTCACCTACAAGAAAGTTCAACCAGTCGTCACGCGCGCTTGAACTGATAAAAATACTTGAATGAAACATTCAGCGTTTTCTTATATTTACGGATACAGCAAAACACGCGGAAGGATTTTTGTCGTTTTTGATGACTTATTAGTTTTTTGCACATTTGCCATCAGGTTTTGTTTCGTTTTTGTTTGCTCGCGTTTCAATTACCAATTCAAATCAACAGTTCGGTCCGCGTCAAATGATGTTTGCAGTACTGTGAGATGGCTCTTTGACTGCTATCTAAATAATCTGCTCAAATATAAGAACTAAATCGGCAGTTCATGAACAAATGACGTGATTTATGTGTGGTGGTCTGTTGACTGAGTTCTGCCGAGAGCTCATATCGTCTCGTGTTTTCTTACAAGTCGCGTGGTTTGTGCGATGTGGAGTAACTCGCCAATGACACATGTGGTTCTCCACTTCTTCACGGAGCTACCGGCGTACTGCGACCAGGTCCCTGGTTATCATTGATTGATTATTCTTGCTTAAGGGCGCGCCGACTACAAGGTCATTTAGCGCCCATCCCCCGTTATCAGGTGTTCAAATGATTTCGCTGCTTTTTAGTTCGTATTTTAAACCTTCGCTTCTCCGAGCAAGCTTCTGTACCGAGACGGTCAATCCATGTGGTTAAGTGTAACGCGACCCACCCTCCCCGTGTAGAGCCGGTGCTCCCCCGCCCTGTCGAGCCGGTGACCCCTGCCCTGCCATGTCGAGCCGGTGTGCGCAGTGAGTGACGCGTCTCGGTCGGCCGCAGCGACCTCTGGGGCCTGGGCGGCACGTGCCGCGCCGTGCTGGGCCAGCCGGCCAGCCCGGACAGCCGGCCCCTGTCAAAGCGGCCAAGACTCGATTCGGACGTGGTGCCCGGTCTGCGGCCGTTCGTGCGGGGTCACTACCGGGTGAGTTGGCCAGGTCGCTGGCGGATCCACCGACTACTGGTGGTACCGCTGGTGTTACCGCAGACTACTGGTGGTACCGCTGGCGGATCCACCGACTACTGGTGGTACCGCTGGTGGTACCGCAGACTACTGGTGGTACCGCTGGCGGATCCACCGACTACTGGTGGTACCGCTGGTGGTACCGCAGGCTACTGTTACGTGATCACTACCGGGTGAGTTGGACAAGTCACCGGTCGCTGCTGGGGGAAGGGGGTGGGGCGAGTAATCTGGGGGTAAGATGCCCGTCTCACAATCGAAATATTGTTGGTTCGAGTCACGCCTGTCGCTGCTCTTCTCCCACGGCCAATCGGCGTGAGAGATTGGCGACGCTACATGACTCAACGGTCAACGTGTCGTAAAGCCAATAGCCACCACTGGTCCCTACCGGGAAGACGGGTTAGGTCGCCACTGGATCCGGTCACTGGCCACTGGCCGATCTATTGGCGGATCCAGTAACCAGGCACTATCTGATGGGTGGCTCGTCTTACCACTTGTCGCGGGTGCAGTCGAGTAGCCCGTTCGCCCGCCGCTCGGAAGCCACGGCGAAGGCCGGGGTCAGGCTCGCGGCGCCGATGCTTTGCGATGCACTCTCGAGGTGGTGACGGTTCCGACCTTGCAGCCGGAGCAGCTGCCCAAGACGCTGCTGCACGCGTGGTGCAGCCGCCGCGACGAGCCGGTGCCCGGCTACCAGCTGCAGTTCTCCGACAAGTTGTTCCGCGCCGTGTGCGTGGTCGGCGACAACAAATACGCATCCCTCTGGTGAGTGGTGGCCGGTGAGACGGTCCGCTCTGCGGACGCCTTTTCGGGTACTTGATGTGAAGGGCGCAAGGGAGGAGGGCGAAGAACGACCTGGCGGTCTTCTGCGTCGCGCTCAGCCAGGTTGTGTTGTCAATTTATGTTGTGCAGTGTGTGTGAGTGTGTCAATGTGTGGAGTGTCGTGTCGATACATGTAATGATGCATATGCAGGACGTGGGGTGGTATGTCGATGTGAATATGTGACTAAGTTCTTGTGTCAATTGATGTGTCAACGGGAAATCACGGAAACACGAAACATCTTTAAAACAGCATAGACAATCATAAGAATTGAGGGCTTGTTTTTCAATACTCCAGGGAGGGCTAATCGACGGATTTGGTGAGCAACTGTTTGAGTGTCCAGAGTGCAACAAAGAAGGGCACTAATGGCTCATAGTTGCACTGATCTATTATGTTTGTATGTCTATGTTTTTATGTATCTATGTTAATCGATGTGTCTCTAGGTTCTTTAGAGCTAATGTGTATAATGCTATTTCGACATGTGCAGTAATGTGCGGATACTATGTGAGATCATTGGTCCGACGGGACTGTGGGGATGATGGGTCTGACGTGTAATAGTTTGTTGACCTGTGGAATGATGAGCCGATCTGCTCCATGTGGAGTGAGATGGGCTTGACATGAGTGCGGCTGCAAATGTTGCAACACGGCCTCCCGGTCGTGCTGGGCAGCACTGTCCGCACAGGTGGCACCAGAGGTCAGGGTGATTCGTGCGCGCACCGCCGAGTTCCAGCCGGATACGTGACTGTGTTCGCCTCACGCGGGTCGTGTGCCTGGCAGGGAGAAGAACAAGAAGTTCGCCGAGCAGGGGGCTGCGCTCACGTGCGTCGCGTGTCTGGGCATCGCAGCGTCGCCGCCGGCGGCGGTGTCAGCCCAGCCCGAGACTTCGCCAGTGGCTCGAACGCAGCCGGAGGTGTGTGATGCGGTGCAAGTCCAGCGAGAGGTGTGTCGAAATGGAGAGGCCCGGCCAGACGCCTGTAGAGCTGCACAAGGAGGGACAGAGACGTGCAGAGTGGTGCAAACCCAGCGAGAGGCGTGTGCGGACGTGCAAGCGCGGCGGGACGTCCTCGCGGCGGTGCAGAACACGGCGGACGGTCGCAGTGCAGCCGAGGCGCCTGTCCAGGGAGAGACGTGCAGCCGGGCCGAGACGGCTGACCGGACCGAGACGCGTCCCGGCGCCACGGACACGGCGCCAGCGGTGGTCGCGAGTGGTGACGCCGTCTCAAAGTGCGACCACCGTCCGCCCGACAGAGGACGCCTGGCCGCCGTGTGACGACTTGATGTGCTGCGTGACGACCGTCGGCTGGTCGTGTGTCCGTGAGGTGGCGGGGCCGGGGGCGCCAGCGGAGATCCCACGCCACCCGTTCCTGCAGCCCGTCGTGTGGCGTCCGTGCGTTTTATGAAGTTGTGACCAGAACTAGATCATTTTATGAGTTGCATATTGCGCATCCATGTCCAGCCGATGGGACCCAGGACACTCTTACGGTGATTTTTTTTTTTTTTTGGGGGGGGATTTTCGGAGCTTTCAGGAATTGAAAACAAAAATAATTCCTTGCTTCCCGTGATCATTTTTTTTTTCAGGGAAGGCCTGCGAATAAACTTCGGGCCTTACTCCTTAAGATAAACAACATAAACACGGGAAGGTTCCTCCATCCATCACCGCCGACTACCACCCTCCGCTTAAGGAATCCTGGGTGCGCTCCTGGTGCAGACAGGTGATCATTCTCGGTAGAGAGCTGTTCTGCCGTTCGGATGTTGAGCTGATTTCTTTGATTTGGAATATCACCAGATACATACAGAATACAACGTGGTTGCGGGCCAGGCCGAAGACCAGTTTTCTTCCAAGTACCAGAGCAAATCAACATCAGTATGCCATATCCCTTCAGCTGGTGAGTACGTCGTAAACCCACAAATTGAGCAGTGCGGAGGGTCCCGCAATTCTGTCTGCATTAATTTCAGAAGTTCTGGACCATCCTTTCCACTATATTTTTATGGTCATGAATTCCAGTGTGGATATTTTCACCCAGCGAGGATATTCAGCGCTTCAATATCAGCAGATTGGCATGCCTCGCATTTCAATTCAAGTGGCATGAAAACTAGAACGTATAAGCTTTTTGTAATATGCAATGCTATGCGTATCGTAATAGCTGCGCAATACTATCGAGAGAAGCATTTTAAGTCCAGGGCGTACAGAGAGATGGGGCCACTCGTCGAGGGTACGTCGCAGGCCACGGTGGCCTGGACCGCGACGGGAACCCATCTGGAAGACCCGTGGCGGTAACGTCGGACAAGCGCATATACAAGATCCTGGCACAGAAACCGGGAAATTCTTGCAAGGTACCGTATTTTCCTAAAGTTTGCCAGATTTCTAGTTGGGGGTCGAACCGCATCAAAAAAGAATGTCAGCTGGTGTCCAAGCCTCGTGAATCCTATGCTGCTCACGCCAATGCAAATATTATATATATATATATATATATATATATATATATATATATATATATATATACATATAGATATACATATATATGTATATATATATGTTTATATATATATATATATAGATAGATATAGATATATATATATAAATATATATATTTTGCTTTTTTCGACGGTGTGCTGCTACACCGCGATGTCCAACATCGAGGAACACCGGTGCGCGACGAACTCTCAAAGCGTCAGAACGTCCAAGTGCGATGCAAATCCGAAATTAGCATGACTGTATACTGGCTTTGGACTCTGTTGCATTAGACATTCTGCGACATTGGCCTTTCGTAGCATCTATGTTTGGTGTTTGTTGGATATTATTATGTTTGTACATTCTGATGGTCTTGTGCAAAACGTCCTCGAAAGAGTTTCATAGGTATTTTTTTGAAGAGGGGAAACGAGTTTCGTAGAAAATTTTACTAAAATTCCAGAACTTTAGAAGACATTGTTATTAAAGTTTCTTATGGAGAAATATATTGCTTTCTTTTGCGTTTTTCAGGACTAGGCCTGGTTATCGGAAACGGCTAAACATAGCGACTTGCGATTACTTTCATCTCATGACCCCATGTACCGGCTACAATTTTCCATCGGACGATCAGTGGCTGCAGTGTGTGTGGACGCCGTCGTCGTGTCATGGGCTGCACATGTTTCTGTCCGTGAAAATGGCTCGGCTTTCCACTGTCTCCATATCACTGTCGAATGACATTTCGCGGAGAAAGTTGTACTCGCGGATAGTCCAACTCTTTGTGATGCGGACAGTTCCTTCCGATTTTACCCATCGCAAATTATTTGTTTGCAATCGTCGATGCCCGTAACCATTGCCAGACTTCACGTTCGGAGACGTCGAACGGCAGACAGGGACGGGACAGTGTCCTGTCACCATCCAGACATTGAATCACACGCAATAGTTCCGTTTTCCAGCGCATTTTGTTTTCAAATCTGGTTTTAGTGTGTACGCATCTACCTAATAAGTATCAATGCGCAGCTGAAACTGAACTTGTGTATGTTTGCGTAAGTGGTGTTTCGTCTCTGAAAGTCGGTACAAGTATTGAAAACATGGTCTTGTCTTTCATGTTGGCCCCCCAGACTACTTCTATCTCCGGGAAATTATCCACTCATTTTTTTCAAAAGATGAATTGAGTTTGACAATGACTGCTCTCCTTGCTGTTTGGTAATGCTCATGGGAACATGAAAACACGTTTTTAGACATTAAAAAATCACATCATTCTCCAACTTGGAATGCTACATTTTTTGCTCTCATAATTTAGGATTCAGTTTCAAAGAATATTCCTGAAAGTCCTCTGCTACATGTCATCCTGTAATGTCACGTAATTTTCCTTTCCAATTCCAGAATTCCAAGACATAAATCCAACCCTGGTCATACCTAACTGAAGAGACACTTAGTGTCTAAGGTGAGAGTGTGAGTGTGAGTAACATGCCCGGGTGTGAGTGCTAATATGATACCACCATCACGAGAAAAAGGTGCGTTGTGTATGCTTACATGCATGGGTGTAACCACGAATTCGAAATTAGGGGGGACAAACCCATGACGCGGTAAGTTTGAACAGGATAAAGGGGCTTACCCCCCTCCCCTCCCCACCCCGAAACAAAAGTCTTGGGTTTCAGCCACTTCATTTCGAATGTCATTTTCAGACAGTGTTCAGTGTATTCCAATTCTTCAGACATGCCATTTCAAAGAAAATATATTTTGGTGGCTAAAATGAAAATTTTGAGGACTAAAAGCACCTCCACCTTCGAAGGAGGTGCCAGTCTGTTACATAGGAGAAACCTTGACGCACTTGCGGGACCACAAAATACTCAAGTCCTAGGACTGAGAAATGATCGCTTAAGCTTTGCTTAGGGCATCAAGCTGGTGGTAAGAAATAACAGTAGTGACGAATCTAGCTATATTCAATTATTCTTTGAGGACATACAAGTGGGTTGATCAATAGGAGATATCTGTAAGATATGATTAGCATCAGTCACTCTGCAATATAGAGGGCAGCGGGAAGATTCTTTTGTTAGAGAAAGCATTGAGACGTTGGTTGTTTTTGACACTTGGGTATTTATCCACATATTACTTATTTATACCCTGGTATGGCCCAGTTTTCAGCGAAAATAATGATTATTGCTATTGCGTGTTGAGTAAATAATGCACCATGCCAAGAACAAACAGCACATTAATATGTAGTCATGTTTCCTATTCCCGAACCATACTAAGGGCCTAAAACAATAGGAGGCCTTAGCACAATGGAGGCCCCTTTAGGGGAGCATGAAGCCTCCTTTCGACCTTGCCCCCTTGGGAGAATTTCGTGGCGACGCCACTGGTGTGGATGAGAGGAAGCGAAGAAGATTATAGTTGTCTTGTAGAGGCGAGTTGTGAGAGAGTTGAAACGACTTGAAGAATGGCGCGTAGACGGAGGAGAAGTTGAGACGTCTTGCAGGCAGATGAGGTAGTAGTCGAAGCTGAGTTGGTGCAGGAGAAAAGAGTTCGCCAGTGCGGTCGGTGCCATGGGGCGGGGTGTAGTTGGAGGGTTGGGGTCGGGTCATCGCCAGTATTGATTTTACAATGCAAGAGCGTTAGTAGTTAGTACATATCACGTGGGGTTAGTTTTTTGTTTCTTTTTCTTTTGTATTGTTTTTCTGTTTTTCTTTTTTAAACGTATCTTTTCATTTTTTCCCCTTCTTGTTGATTTTTTGTTTTCTTTTTTAAACATATCTTTTCATTTTTTTCATCATAGTTCTTGGATCAGGCGTGTGATAGAGAAAAAGTGGAAGAGGTGCTCGTGTAATGTTGGATGGTCATCGTTGAATGTCGTGTGTCGTGATGTTTAGTGGGATGTTGTTCATGTTACAGTAATTTGTGATGGGTTTTCGTAAGAGGTATGAGTGCGTGAGTGCAGTGTGTCCGAGACGTAAGCGTGTTAGTGTGCGTTCTTTTTGTCTATTGTTTTCGTTAATGGTGTGCTAGAGTTCGTGTTTTGGGGTATTTCGTGTAGTTGCGTGATTGTTGTGTCCCATGTTTGTTGAATGTCTTTGTTGATTGCCTGGCTGATTGTGGGGTAGTAGTCTGATTGTGAAAGTGGGCAGGGTGTGGTTTGTTGTAGTGTTGTGGCTATGCTGGCTTCGGTGTCTGCCTGTTCGTTACCGTGTATGTTTGTGTGACTTGGGATCCGGAGTAGTGTTGGTCGTTGTGGTAGAGTGAGTTGTTTGTGGATGTGTAGCATTTTGTGTATGAGGGGGTGTTTGTATTTAGTGTGCGGTGTTATGCTCTGTAATGCTGATTTTGCGTCTGTGGCTATGATGTTGTGTTCAATTTTGGTGTTGTAGATGGTGCAGTATGCCGAGAAGATTGCGAATAATTATGCTGAGTACGTGGATGCTGTGTCATGCAGACGGGCACGAAGGACGACCCGCAGCGGTGCTGCGTTGGGGAACAGCATCGCCGCTGTGCCCGTCTGCTATGTGTGTGATTTTGACCCGTCCGTGTAGATGATGTTGTGGTTTTGGATGTTGAGCTTTAAAGTGGAGGAATAGTTGGTGTATTTCTGCTTCTGTGTAGGTGTGTTTTGGCTTGTCGATAAGGAGATGTGTTTTGGGTGATCGGTGTTTCCACCATGCAGTGGGTGGTGGGAGTGCTTTTGCTGTGGGGAGTGTGATGTGTAATCTATTTGCGTGTCGGTGGATGCGGCAGCCTATTGTAGTTTTGAGTCGTGTTGCGTTCATGAGTTGGTGTTTGCGTTGAGTGTGGAGTTTTAATGCTTGGGTACATGGGTGTTGTGCGATGAGTTGTGTTTTGTAGTGATATCTTAATGATGTTTCTGTGGGTTTATGCTTCAGTTCTGGTATGTGGTTATATGTGTGAAGAACGAAAAAAAGGCGAAGTGGTGTATGCTCCTGTGGCTATTTGTAAAGATTGGCGTAGAAGAGAATCTATAATTTTGAAGCTTGATTTAGTCGAATTTTCGAAGAGTGTGGATCCGTATTCCAAAATTGTCCGAATGATTGACTTGTGAAGAGCTAAGAGTGTGTTTCTGTCGGATCCCCAGTTTGTTTCGGATAGTGCTCGAAGGATGTTTATTCATTTTGATGCGCGTTTTTGGATGTCTAAGATATGTGGACGGAAAGTGAGTTTTGGGTCTAAAGTGATGCCTATAAATTTTGTTGTGGTGACGAATGGGATGGGAGTGTGGTCTATTTTTAGTGGTGGTAAGTCTGTGTATTTGTGGTAGCCGAAAATCATGCATTTTGATTTGTGTGGTGCAATGTGTAGGTTTAGGGTGACGAGTTTGCTGTGCAGTTGTATTAATGTGGTTTGTAGTATTCCTAGTGCGTTTTGTGGTGTTTCATATGCTGTCCATATAACTATATCGTCGGCATATATTGCAATTTTGGCCGGAAGGTTGTCTGGGATAACTGAATTTAGACCTAAAATAAAGAGTAGGGTGCTGAGTACGGATCCTTGCATCAGTCCGGTTGTGGGGAATTTTGTGTCTGACATGTGGGATCCAATTTTGACTTGAAATGAGCGATTTAGAAGATAGAAGTGAAGATAGTGTTGTAGTCTGCCCTATATATCTATGTTGTGTAGGTGTTGTAGTAGTGCTGTTATGTTGATGATGTCGTAAGCTTGTTTGAGGTCCAGGAAGACGACGACAGTGGAACGTTTCCCTGCCGCCGCTTCCTGGATATGTGTGACAAGGTAAGTGAGGTTATCTAGGCATGAACGATTAGGAAGAAAACCCGACTGAATAGGAGAGATTAGTTTTTGTGTTTGGATGTGTTTGGATGATTAGTTTTTGTGTTTTGGATATGGAGAAAGCGTTTTTTGACAAGACGTTCGAATAGTTTGTGAAAGCAGCTGGTGAGCGCGATTGGGCGATAGGAAGTGCAGAGAGTTGAGTCAGTGTTTGGTTTGGGTATAGTATGAGAGAAGCGTGTAACCATGATTGTGGGTATGTATGTGTGGTCCATGCGGTGTTGTAAGAGTCGAGCAATGTTTGGAGTGCTGAGATTGGTAAGTGTTTGAAGAAGGCATAGTGAATGTTGTCTGGTCCTACGCATGTGTTTCCTGCCTGTGTGATTGCTAATTGTAATTCTGTAAGTGTAAATCTGGTGTTGTATAGGTGTGGGCGTGTGTGTCAGATTGGAGGTGGGGGTGTTCGTGGAAGTCTAAACGATCTGAGATGGTAGTGGTGTGCGAAAATGTTTGCTATTGTCTGTGTGCTGTGAGCGTGTTGTGTCTAAGTGTGATTGCTTTGCATGGCGGTCTTTGTCTGTGTTGAAATGTTCTGAGTAGTGTCCAAATTTCGTCGAGAGGTGTGAATCTGTTAAACCGGGTGCAAAATGTATTCCAGGAGGTCTTTTTTGCTTGTTTAATCGTGCGTCTGCATAGTGCTCTCTGTCGTTTGTAAGCTGATAGTATTTCTGGTGTGTGGTGTCTTTCATGTCTGTGGCGTGCGTGGTTCCTCGCGCGGATCGCCCGGTGGCACTCTTCGTCCCACCATGGAGCCGCGCGAGGTTTATGTTGGTGTCTTGGTTTTGTTCGTGGTATGTGTTCTTGTGCTGTGGTGAGGAGTATGTATGGAAACTGTTCTGGTGTGCGTTGTGGTGTGTGCTGTTTGTGCGGCTAAGGAATCTGAAAATTGGGTCCAGGATGTTTTTTTTAGGTTCCACCGGCCTGGCTGGGAGTTGAGTGGGCCAGTGGTCGGCATTTGGTGAAAGGTAATGGTGATGGGTGCGTGGTCGGTGAAATGTGGGTCGGAGTCGGATGTCCAGGACAGGTGAGGCTTACGTGAGGAAGCAAGTGTGACATCTGGGGTCGTAAGGAGGAGGGAGCTGATTGGTACTAGGTGGTTGTGAGCCGGTGTTGAGCATTGTAATTATGCTGTTGGATATTCGATGAGTGTGTGTGTCTTGATCAGGTTGTGTTGTGCGGGTGTCCCTAGGGGTGGTGGAGTTGAAATCTCCGGTGAGAATGATAGGGTGCAAATTTTCAAGTTTAGTTAATTCCGAAGGGTTTCTGTGTTTCGCGCGGTGGATCGTAAATGTTGATGAGTGTTAAGCTATTTTGCGCATGAATTTCAGTTAATAGTATGTCTGCCGTGATGTCAAGTGTATCAGGCGGTGGGGGTCGTGTTCTAATGTATGTGCATACACCGCCTAATCTGTGTGGTTGTATGTGTTTGTTTGTAGTGTGTGAGGATGTGAAAGTGATATGGTCGTTGGGTTTGAAGTGTGTTTTTGAATGCATAGTGCTATAGATTGTTTTTGGTAATAGTTGTAGTAATAGGTGGAGTAGGTTGGCAGGTTCGTGGTGGTGGTGGTGGTGGTTTGTGTGCCGGTCGCTGGCCTATGTTTGCTGGTGTTGGTGTGCGTGTCCTACGTGTGTTGTTAGTGGTAGTTTTTGGGTAGGTGTCCGTGTTGTGTTGGTGTCGCGTGGTTGCGGGTGTTGGCAGAGCCGGGTATTCGATGTAGTCGTGTCGTGGTGGTGGTGCTGTGTATGTTCCCGGCTCTGCCCGACGGGTCGGCCACGCCGCCAGCGGCCCGGTCACCGTCCTCCTGACCAGGGACAGGTCCATGCCCTTCAGGTGGACCAGGCGGAGAATTTCCTTCTCCGCCATCCACCGGGGGCAGGTCCTGTCCCCAGCCTCGTGCCCCCCCCCCCCCGCAGGCGGCGCAGCAGGCCTCGCCGTTGTCACATGTTTCTGTACTGTGTGGTTGGGCGCAGCGGCCGCATGTGTGGCTGTTGGCGTGGCACTCCCCCCCCCGCGGAGTGGCCGTAGCGCTGGCACCTCTTACAGCGCCGCGGGAGGGGTGCACGTGGTGTGGCGGAGTACCGGATGCACCCCGCTTTAATGTGTGTTGGTGGTGTCCTGGTGTTAAAGGTCAGTATTATGATGTGGGATGGTTGTCCTGGTCTGGGAGCCGGTCGGTATGCGGCGGAGACACCCTGTCTCTCCATCCTCGAGACAAGGGTCTCCACCGCGATATCGGCCAGCTCCCGTGCGTGTATGGTGCCCTGTGAGGTTTTGAGTTTTGTTGCTGGTATGATCGAAACGGGTGTGTTGTGTATCTTGTGTATGGTGGGTAATATCAGTCCGTCTGTGTTTGAGTGAGCTTGGATTATGAGTGCCTCCGATCTAAGTTGTTTTGCGATCAGGGGCACCCCTGTGTACTTAGCGATTTCTCCCTCCACCATCCAGGGGTTCAGGGAGCCCATAGGGTCCCCGTCCCCCCAGCGGCACAGGAAGAACTCGCCAGTTGGTTGTGCGGTGTTCATGTTTGGCGGTGTTGAATGTGTTTGGCTTGCTAGTGGTGTTGGTTAAAGGGTGGTATAGCAGGTATGTGGCGTAGTGTTACACAGTGAGCAAGTACAGTATTTACAAGTTTGGCGGAGGGTGTTCAGAAGGGCGTGAAGGAAGCCCGGCAGGAGTAACAGTGGGGGCAGATAAAGACGAAGAATACACAAAGAAATCAGAAACTGTGCTTGAAGAGAGCACGACTAGATAGATCAGATACAGATCGTGCATAGGGCACTAGAGGGAAGATCGGGTGGGGGTTGGGGGGTTCCTGGGTGGGGGAGTGGCAGCACCGCCGGACTGACCTTTTAGTAGTGGTGGCTTGTAGTAGGTAGATGAAGCTGAAGTAAAGACGAAGGCACTGCACTGTAGCGCAGGAGATAGATCTTGGAGATGTAGATGTAGAGGCTGTTGTAGAACACGTAGATGCAGGTAGAGGGCTTGTAGAGGTGTTGTAGAGACGAAGTGGTAGAGAAGACACTGAGTAGTAGAGTAGTAGAAGCTTGAAGTTAAAGGTAGCTGAAAATAGGTTAGCGGAGCGGGAATGTAGTGTTTGTACGGTGAAGGTTGGGTTTGGAGCGGCTTTTGTGTTCTCTGGCTGTAGGTAATGTGTTGGTGTATTTGGTGTAGGTGGTAGGTGGCAGGCGTCGACTCCTCCGACTTCGGCCTTGGCCCGTAACTTCGTCCGCGATCTCTTCTCCTCCGTGAACCCTTTAAAGCCAAACTCTTGTGGCTTTCAGAAACATTCAGGCAGCGAGCGTAGCGTCAGGCCGTTGTGGAGCGTGCAAAACCAAGAAAAAGCTATGAGAAATCGAGACCTCAAATCATATAATCAGAAATCGAGTCATATAAGGATTTGCGCAGAAAGCTGCGCAGTAGGGATGACTCCACCTCATATATATCGCCCTGGGTCAAGTTAAATAGTGTCGATAGATATGGCATGGGCCTAAATAACATCCCCTTACATAATAACTAGCACGTTCGTGTAAAGGCCTCCCATGGTAATAGAAATACCATGAAACAACCTTTCAAATGACGGATAATTTATACCTAGCACGCATACTTGCTACCCACTAACGTACGCGGAAAGGTACCATTTCTTGCCGTCGTGATAACCTGCTGAACCCAAATCAACGCCCAGATGACGTCACCGGCTCCCAATACATTGACAAGGACCGATCTTGTGCCCTGATTTGCACAGGGCCTTGGATTTGCACCGGAAGACGTGATAAAGGTCAGAGTCGCGGTGGTATGAGCTACGGCGGGAATTGCAGGAATTATTGGCTTATGTAGGAGAGGTACCGGGTTGGATTTGTTGTTCACAATCCGGATTTGCAGAGATCTTAGAGCTTTCAAACATACACAATAGTCCTCCCTGTTTTTGACATTAAAAGCCGAAACCGTGTCTGGGTTTTTCGCTGTTAATGTTTGTGCTTTAAGGTGTTTGATGAATTAGTGAAATTTATGTTCATTCTAGTGCAATGTTTATGAAGGTGACTAAAGCAGTGATAAAGTATTCATGGAATAGGGTGGAATATAGTACTTTCTGAACACTCCATTGACATCCTTCTCCAAGAAGTATTGACATCCTCGTTTATGGCATCTTCATGTCTCCTTTCTAACAGTATGTAGGTAGTTTCGTTTTGTGTATGGTTATCATGCCAATGCCCTCAAAGGAATGGTGATGCATGAACATTCTGCAGTACAATTTTTGATAAATTTAGGAAATTCGCTAATTACAAATATCAATACAAATGGTGTATCCACACTAAATTTGGTGTGAATACACTGCTTGTGATTTTTGTGCAATTGCCTCTGGTCATGACCAAATTGATATTTGGACATTGGGGACGAGTATCCTGGGGTAAGTTGCTCAGCTTACAAACAAAAGGTTGTGAGTGAGTCTCACCTGTCACAACTATTCACCTATGACCAATTGTCATGAGATTGGAGATGCTACATGACTCAATGGCCAATGTGTCATGAAACCAATAAGCAATATTTGGACATTACATCTGTACTGTGCCCAAGTCATTCAAGATGTTTACCCAAGTTGGCCTTGGATGCCCTTTTTGCTCAACTTTCTTGTTTGGTTGATCCAGTGTTATTTTTGGATCTTTATCTAATTTTGGCATCTTTTTTTTGCAATATGGTGGGCAGAAGCAGCTAATTTAACTAACATTCTATCAAGTTTTATAAAGGGTCAGCCCCCTTTGCCTGACCATGCATTTGAACTGCCATAGGTGATGTCATGCCCTGACCGGGCCCATGATGCCAAATGTCTTTGAACTATAACAAAAATGTAAGGTAATGTGTCTGGGGTGTGGAGGTGAGACTTTCAGATATTCAAGGAGAGATAGGAAATTGTTGTTATTGAAGAGGAAAGATATTCAATTGTGTTAATTTCAAGTGACCTTAAAGCAGAAATTCAATATGTCTTATCTTGGAACAGGGCAATGGAATTTTGGGAATTATTAATAGGAATGTGAGGTATAAGAGCAAGAAAATCATGCAAAAAAACTGTACTTAACCTATGTGTGACACAATCACAATATTATGTGTGGACATGAAGCCTTTACTTGGAAATAGATATAGCTATGCTAGAAAGAGTGCAACATGGTTGGTTGGTTGGTTATTGGTTCCACCAATAACCAACCTCTCACACTGATTGGTGTGAGATAATCATCATTATATAATCATCACCAACCTCTCACACTGATTGGTCATGGGCAAAGAGTAGTGACAGGTGAGATTCAAACCCACACCCTTTCAACTGTGAGGCGAGCAACTTACCCCTAGACTGCTCATCCCCCAAGAGCGCAACATGAAGCCACTAGACTTGTCAGTGCACAAGGTAACTGAAAATATGGGGAAAAACTTATGGCATTAGATATGCACTTACTCATATGTATGAGATTGAGGGGTGATATGATTTAGATGTATAAAATTGTCAAAGGGGTCAGGTCAATCTGACTGATGCCCTTCTAGTTAGAGTATCACATAAGAACCATCTTGAAGTGTATTTTTGGTGAAATCTAAATTACATGGTGGCATTCTACTATTCTTGTTTCCACATCTCACCTAATGAAGATCATCATCTGGTCATTGAGATAGAGACTACTCACATGTGTAGATGCTGGCCATTCTTTTCTGCTTTGGTGTAATGCTACATTTTGTTAGATGGGTGATATGGGAGAAGTCATACAGGGATGTGGACATTTACCATGAAGATGAAGTCATTCAACATCACTTAGTTCCTGTCAACTCAACTCAGCAAAGGGAATTTCAATGGAAGCAAAGGGAATTTTGCTTTCAGCAAAGTTGTGTTATTTTGGGAGCACTGGCATATGTTCTATCAACAACCACTACTGTTTATCAAATATCATAATAGGCAGTCACATTACCTAAAATGTATTGCATGTTATGGGTGTATTGCTATATATGTTAGCAGGCATGTGCACAACATGGTACAGTTGAAAACATGGAACAAAGGTTGTCTGGACAGACCTTGATGAGGCTTGATGTGAATATGTGCTGGGGAAAGATTTCATTTTGGTGTTCAGTAAGTGGTATGTTCCACCCATATTCACAATGGATGTATCACTGATCTGTTATGTAGGATCAAGTGGCCAGGCCACCCATTCAATGACAAAAATCACTACTTTTTTCAGGAGCAGCCTCCAGTTGTTACCTAGACCCACCAAAGACCATCAGTTTATCAGTCATTTGGGCTTTGTGGCACATCAACATTATTGATCTTATGGTGACCATTCCAGAAACCACTAATTAGCACAGCAGCTTGTGAAATGGCAAAATATATGTATTTGTTTTACTTTGCACCCCCATCCAGATATGTGTGCTCTTATGTTATCATTGTCTACCAGTGACATCCTCTATCTTATTGAACCATTCATGCCATGTCTGGCCTCTTGTCTGGTATCATACTGATGCCAAGTTTCTGACTCAATTTCAGCATCATCCCAGTTGACTGTGCTACAGAGACAGACATGACATCCAGACCTATAAGGAGTGGTGAGTAAAGCAAGAAGCAAGTATTTCTTAAATGCATCTTTTTAATCACTCTCAAAGCAGGGCTTGAGTTTTCAACATACACTTTGTGTCATGTCAACTAGGTTTGACCTATGAAAGCTTGCAAAACTGGTAAAATAGGCACAGAAATTGGTGCCATGTTGACACTTCCTTTGACAATTTCAGTTCCAATTGTGTCTATGTCTACGCATTGTACATATTGTATGATATGTGACAATCTATGTGGCATACAAACACTGTCTTATATATCTGAAAATGATGAAGCATTGTGTCTCAGTATGTTGTTCTCAGTTCTTCTCAGCAGACTGGCTGTTTGGAGTTGCAATCTCTTTATTGTCTCAGCAGGCAAGTTGAGTGAAGTGAATCTGCCATGGACAAATGTCATTAGTAGTGTTCTGCATTCAGGCTCCTCTTAAATTTAATGAATGTGAAAATATTGGTCTGAATAACTTAGTGTGCAGCCAGCTCTTCTTCCCTTGCATTACCTTACCTTACCTTTTGAATTTTGGTTTTAGAGTAAGCATTGGTTGGACAATGATATTTTGATATGTGGGCAGGGCTGGCAGAGAGGTACTTGGTAAAATCAGGCTGCAATTTTGCTATACTTCTCTACCTTCTGCTATTGTTGTTATGACATTTGCATGCATGAAGGTTATCTAGATTCATCTACAAATATATAACTTAATGCAGATGGACTCATTATTTTTTAGGGATAATGGATCAGTTTAAAAAAGAAGCTTGATTAGGGCACATAATTTTGCAAATTAGTATAAGGAAAGACAATAATTTAATCTTCGGATACCTTGGATATAGTTTGGACTAGTCCTTTTCGAAAGTAGGATAGCTTAGGAAATATAAGTACTGGGGAACAAACTAAGCAACCAAGATAGCAGGACATGCACCTCTGGGCAGCCAGTAGCTACCAATCTGGTGTTGTGATATGTTTCAGATGGTCCGATGAGCCAGCCACTCTCCAACAACTTCGTCAGCGAATCACGGCCGTCCCAGATTCCGGTGATTGGCGGCTATTCCACCAGTGGGCCGGACCCGGCAGTCAAGGTTAGGACCATGTCCAGCTCCATCACCATGGTCAGCTGTAGATCGCTGCTCTAGGACTGAAAAGACTGTCTCATGGACGGAAACCATCTCTTGAACCAACCGATTAATTCTTTGCTTAGACCAGATGTGATCCACTTGACCTATGCTGGTGCAGTGTTAGCAACCATGAGGCATCAGTCTACAAGGTCATCAATGTTTTCCCAGTCACAAGCGATTGGCAGATACTCCAGCATAGCTCAGCCACTTATACTCCATTTGTTTTCCCCCATGAAAATGAGGGGGCGAGTGGTCTAGGGGTAAGTCTTACGACCGAAAGGTTGTGGGTTCGAGTCTCACCTGTCGCTACTCTTCGCCCGCGACCAATCGGCGTGAGAGATTGGCGACACTACATGACTCAACGGTCGACGTGTCGTAAAACCAACAACAACCACCACCACCACCCCATGAAAATAACGTTCACATCCATTCTGTTTGGAGGTATATAACAAGGTCGCCATGTGACTAGTCAGTACGCTCTAAAGTTGCCTGACCTGACCTGACTTGACCTATGTCTGGCAGCCGGAGCAGCCGCGACACTCCCTGGATGGGGATGCTCCTATGAGCGGCGACAACCAAGCAGGAGCAGCTGAGACGAAGAATGGCAACGGGCTGGGTAGCATGCCTTGGATAAAGAGAGGTGAATGTCAAATCCAATGCATCCCATTTTCTATTCATTGTATTCGGGCACAAGCTCATGGTCACCTTAACCAGTCCTATCTCGTGGGGTCTTCAATTGGCCCCTCAGGTTTTTCGTGGATAGTGGACGAACGGCGCGTGGTAGCGCGCCAAAATTTGGCATACCTCTTCCCACATCAATTTGCCATACTGTTGCAAAATTTTGAAGTCAGGTCTCTAGTGTCAATGAATTAGTCAAGGTCAAGTGAGGTCACCTCCAAAAAAGTTCAACCAGTCATCATGCTTTAGTGGATACAGACATTTTTATGAAACTTTCAGCGTTTGCTTATCTTTATGGATGCAACAAAACGTACTAGGGGAATTTTTCCTTTTTTCCCCATTTTTGACTACATATACATTTTGCATATTTGCCTATTGCAGTTCAAATCGAAGATTCTGGCTAATGTAAGCATATTTTATTAAGGCAAGTTGGCTTCAAACAACGTTTCTCGGTCCGCTCTAATCATTACGAAAGGAAAATTAAAGAAAACTTGAAAACTTAAAATTGTTAAATTAAAAATTTTATTTTAAAAAATGTTGGGGGCGGAAAATTTGTATGACCCTGGTCGATTTCAATGTCCTTTTTTCTCATTCTAAATAATTTTTTTAGATATCCCCAAAATGAATTCCCCAGAGCTAAATACATAATGTAAGTTGTGAAAAGTCGTAAAAACCTGGCCCCCCTAGTAGCGTCACTTTTGTGGTTTTTTTTTGGAGGGGGCGTGGGTGGATTCGGACCCTAATCGTCGAGCGCATTCCGATGACACCTCTTTAGTTCTCGTGCGACCCTTAATTTGGATTTTAGATGGGGGTTACTATCTGCCCCCCTAGACGGGGTGAGGATCTCACCGGAGAAATGACGGGGGATATTAAAAACAAATTATTTGGGAGAGACCATGGAACCTCATCCTTGCTATTGACCATGATACATGCTATTTGCAATTGCTATTAACCATGCTACCATCACCCCTTAATCTTTGCTATTGTCCAGAGCAGCAGACATCACACCAGTTGCAGTCAGTTTCTCACGAGTCACAATGAGCCATCATCCAATTGCTGAATAACCGTATTCTCGATCCTGGTCTCGACCTTGGCCGGTCGTAATGAGGCTCGGCCTCATGACCGGAACTGGACATTATCATCATTATCTATATCATTATTATCCTCAATTCGGACCATATTCTGCGGAGTGGCGCTGCCTCTGTAGTTGATGATCTAAATCTGTATTCACCAGATGCATTGCCGTCTTCTCTACGTCCAATTTGAGTTGCATAGTGCAGCAATTAGCTTCGTTGACTTCGGCATTTCAGCACAATATATTCAGATTTAATAACATCCGGCGTTGGACCGTATGTTGCGATACCACATGAGCAGTTTCGGCAGAAGAGCATTCGTTTCCAGTTTGCTAGTGTTGGAACTGGTTGCACAATTAGTCTTTCCCTAAGTCAAGCTCCACTATGGAACATTGCGCACGGCATTAGCGCGATTTTACGGCATCGTATAACGAAATCGCTGCACTTGTGGCTCAGATGTTCATCACCAATATTGGCCTCAGACGAGGTCTATATCCCCGGGTGTCTATTTTAGCTTCATGCATGAGCAGAAGCAGCCAGGCCAGCATTAATCATACCGTGGGATCAGTCTGCGCGTCGGGCCATACACGCGGCTGGCCGGTGTGGTGAGACGCCATGCCCGCCGCCTTCGGTGCGCCAGGCGGTGTGTGTGTCTCCTGGGCGGGCCGGGTAAGGAGAGCCGGCGCACTGACGCGCGTCCTCGGCTCGCCGACAGGCGGCCCCCGCTCCCGTCCCGCCCCGCGCCCACTCCGGTGCCGTCTGTGCGGCGGTGCCACGGCCTGCCGCCGGCACCGCCGTCGGCCGGTGCCGGTCGTGCTGTGTGTCCCCAGGAGGTGGGTGCTGGGTGTTGCTCTGAGGCGGCACGTACTGGCCGGCGCGCCCCGCCGCCGGCCGGTACGTGCCGCCGCTCTGACCTGACCAGAGCCGCCCTGACCCGTCTGCCTGGCCAGCGCCTGGCGTGCGCAAACGGAAAAACAAGAGGCTGCAGCAGCAACGGCTGCGCAAGCACGTGACGCCCAAGAACGCGACCATGGCGCTGCAGGAAGTGTGCCCGTACGTCACGTGTACCTACTCGTCTCTGCCAGAAGACCCGGGCGTGTGCACGGCGGAGGTCGTGGTAAGTGAGCACGGGGGTGTCGTAATATGGGGGTATGGCTTGGGCACGCGTATGTCGGTATTCATTGGCCGTCTATGGCTGATTTTGGTATGGTGAGAGTCGCGCTGCGGTGTGAACGTTCGGAAGCTAACAGGTCAGGAAAACTATTCCTGGAATAAGGTAATTCCGTGCGAAACCGAACGGTGGAATTCCAAGGATTGCGCCCTTCATTTGGGATGTTTTTTAATAGCAGTATTGGCCCTCCCGATGAGGCATCACCTTTACGCGGTGGGGGGGGGAGATTGAGTTGCCCCAATGACCCGGCGACCATCATGCCGGCGAGGGGTGAGACCAGGAGTGCCTCACTCGTCCTTCCGTCCATACGCTCCCATTCCAATGCCCATCTCATCCCATCATCCATATCCTTCAATTGGCCCTGCAACACCAATTTTCCCTGCTATGAGCAGGCAGGGCAACATCCCCGGTCCTGCCCACCAGCTCCGTTTTATCGGGATAGCCGCGCCCCTCGGCCCGCCCCCCGGGGTTGACCGAGTCCGAGTGGAGGTTGAGGTCTACCGTCGCACGGTGCTAGTTGCGACGGGGGACCAACACGCCTCTTTGGTCCCGATATCCCGGAGGGGCGGGCGGGTCCGTGGGGCCTCACGCGGGTCAAGTGGCAGGTCGCCGCGGGCTGGGGGCCTGGGTTTCCCAGTGCCTGCCGGCCCGGCCGGCCGGGGTCAAGGGGTGGGCGGTGCTGGATCCTGTAGGGGTGGTGTCGGTGAAGGCTCTCTCCCGGCCTGGTGAAGGCGTCGCCTGCCCCGTATAGCTCCTCGGGCGCCTGGCGACCTCCCGTTCGCGGGACCCAGGCGTCCCCCAGTAGGGCTCTATGCGGTGGGGCGCCTGAGAAGCAAAAACAAAAACACACTACATGGCAACCAGAATAATCAAAAACGCCCCCGGTCCCTCGTAGGAGCCAGACCTGCCCCCACCCGTCGTGGGTGGGGTGGGGGGCTCCCCTGACACAGACAGCGCTAACGTTCCCCCTACACATCGGGTCCTCATTTTCAGAGGACGAGGACGAGGCGGGACGAGGTCGGTCTCTGTCGCCTCAGGCTAGGACACACCCACCCAACGCACCACTATTTGCTCTGTGGGGAGGACAGTCCAAAGTGCCCACGATCCCACGCACCACTGTCAGTACGTCATATTCTGTTATCCTGCCCCCTATTCGCCGATGCTCGAAGAGGCCTTGGAATCGTGCAGCCGCCGTCACTCCGTGAACTCCTGGGTGACCATTCACGCGCTGTAACTTCAGGACAGCTGTTTCGCTTTCGCTCGGATGTCAAATTTCGAGCGATTTACACACCTCGCTGACATGTAACACTATACGCTCGGAACCGTGACATGTCGCTCCAACTGATCTTCGCTTGCTCTCACTGTTAAGCTGTGTCACTGATGATACTCCCGTTTCACTGTTTCACTGATGATGTTTGTTTGTGCTTGCTCTTTCGGTTTCACTGTTTCACTGATGCTTCTCCCGTTTCACTGTTCCACTGATGTCTGCTTGTGCTTGCTCTTTATGATTCACCGTTTCACCGTTCCATTTCGCCGTTTCGCTGATGTTGCTTGCGTTTCGCTGACTATGTTGTGGGCTGAATTGCACGTTGTGGCTTCGGGACAGCTGTTTCGCTTTCTCTCGGATTCAAGGGTTGGAGCGATTTGCACACCTCGTGGACATGTGGCACTGAAGTGTTTGTCTGTCTTTTGAAGTCTCGCATAATACTGTTCGCATGAATCCCCTTAAGTTGTCCATCTAAAATTGTTTTGGGAGCTGTATGACCAACGCAGTCGATGCGCCCGAAAGCCCAAATAACCAACCAATAGCAGTATTGGTGTATTGAAATTCGCATCTGTATAATTCACCTGTGCCGTTTTTGAATTGCATTACAGTACATCTCCATTGTTTTGATCCCATCTTGGCACGGGGGTCGTCCATCCCATGTGTAGGAAGTTGGAGCAACTAACCCGCACTGTGGTTCCGATGTCCCGGGGCTCACCCCGGAACCGCCGCGCTGGCATTGTCTCACGCTGCCGGCCGCCGCACCTGTTCTCAGGTTCGGGGCGGTAGGATGTTCCACGGCGTGGGCAGCAACAGGTCGCTGGCTCGCGCCGCCGCCTCTGAGTTGGCGCTGCAGTCGTTCGTGTCCAAGCCGAAGAAGGTGAAGAACGAGGCCGGCCACGAGGAGGTGGTGGACGATACGCCGTGGGGGGCGCTCGCCTCGTTCGCGCTGCACAAGCTGTTCTGCGACTGGAAGCGCGGCGTGGTCGGAACACCCGTCTGTGTGGAGAGCGTGCCGGTCGACAGTGCGGGGGACGCCGCCGGTGTCGGCACGAGCACGCCGTTTGTGCCGGTCAGTGGAGTGACGTCACGCCCGACCTGTCAGCTCGCCGGCTGGCAGGCGGGCAGCCGTGAGTTGTGTTGGTCGCGGCTGTGTTCTATGGGGACGTTATGTGCACATAGTGACCTGATCAGTCGGCGCGCCCTACTGCACCAATCCACCGTGAGAGTATGAAAATGTTTAGATGTTTCTGAAATGCATGTTACCCCATCCCTGTCACCCAATATGTCGTGATAAATGCATGTGTTCAGTCCTCCGATGGTCAAATGTCGCCCATTTTGCCGAATTGGTTCCCTCCACGTTTTTCTTTTCGTGCATTTTGTTTGTTGATTTGGGCGTGCCGGCGACGTCTGCCACCGTGAACCGTAAGGGCCGTTCTGCAGTCGCATTGCTTTAAATGAAGGGTGTATTGGCTGGGGAATGGCGAAGCTGCCGAAATGTGTAGGGTTATTGTCCCGAATAGTGTCTTCAATAGGAGACCATCTATTTGCAGCGATACAATTTGAGCGCCAAATGAAGGAAAGAAATGATGACTAAGCATTACATTGGAGCTTATCACATTCAGACGATCTCTGTGAGGCTACATTCAGTTTTCTGTTCGCAAAATCGTGCGTAGCACTTGATGGGGTATCGCGTTCCGTATGCTGGATACTTGAGTAGCTGCTGGCCAGACCGGCCATCCAGCCGCAACCCGTCCAGGCGCGCCCAACATGCCAACCGTGCAGTTACTGAGGTCCAGTTAGTCCGAATTAGACAAGTTGGGTAGAAAACATCACGGAGTAGGCAACTATTTGCATCATAAATCAGGTGTGTATCTGTTTGGGATCTTCTGTCGGTCTCTATGAGCGTGCCCAGGGTATAATGATGTAATCAAAGGATACCTGGCATTAATTACTTTTATGTAGCTCCCGCATCTGTTTGAAGTGTTGCTGGATGGCACACAGACCCAGGATAGTTTGATACAAGTACATATGTATTCCGTATATTCCATTGGGCGTTTTTGTCAGAGATTTGATAACAATATTGGATTTTATTCAAAGGACACCACAAGGGTTCCGTATCACTTACCAGTTCTGGACTTCTCCAGACTTCCAAATGTTCACACAAGATATCTGCAGACTTTTCGGCGAACAACCAGAGACCTAAGTCACTAACAGTCCTGTTCACAGTCCGCATTGTTTCGGACCGTGGCCCGTACTGACAGCTGGACTCGTCCCCAGCCGCAACGTAACCCGATGGACGAGGGCGACAGCGAGTCGGCCAGTGAGGGGAGCCGCGCCAAAAGGCCCAGAATGGCGCGCCAGCTGCCCGACGACGCTGCGGAGCGGAACCCCGTGCAGCTGCTGCACCAGATGCGACCCGACACCGAGTTCGAGATGCTGCCGCAGGAGGCCGGCGACCAGCTCTACAAGACGACGGCCACCATCGACAATCTGTCGTTCGAGGCCACCGGTGAGCTCCTGCCGTGCTCATGGACTTGTATGGTGTCCAGCTGTGGAATTTGTGCATCCGTCAGGTCACGCGTGTGGCGACAATTAGAAGCATTTTCAGCTGGTGTCCCAGCTCCCCTCGCTCGTCTCGAGGAGCTTGCTCGTATGAACTGAACGTATGGGATCGGCGGTCATGTGCTCGTTGTTGGGACCAGATAGTAATTATGTGAAGGGTACCCAGTTCGAAGTGAGCATTTGTTTAATTTTCGGTTCCTCGAACCGTAACGAGGGTCGGTAGCGACTGATTGTCTCACTCCTTAGCTATTTGAGTTTAAGGACGCTTGGAACAAAACGTGCGATCTGGCAGTGTTGGCGCTGGCAGACACTGGTGTGCCCGGGCAGTGTTGGCGCTGCCAGACACTGGTGTGCTCGGGCAGTGTTGGCGCTGGCAGACACTGGTGTGCTCGGGCAGTGTTGGCGCTGGCAGACACTGGTGTGCCCGGGCAGTGTTGGCGCTGCCAGACACTGGTGTGCCCGGGCAGTGTTGGCGCTACCAGACACTGGTGTGCCCGGGCAGTTGCTGGCGCTGCGGCAGACACTGGTGTGCCCGGGCAGTGTTGGCGCTGGCAGACACTGGTGTGCCCGGGCAGTGTTGGCGCTACCAGACACTGGTGTGCCCGGGCAGTGTTGGCGCTGGCGCTTGCCCGGGCATTTGGCTCCTGATTGACACTGGTGTGCCCGGGCAGTGTTGGCGCTGGCAGACACTGGTGTGCCCGGGCAGTGTTGGCGCTGGCAGACACTGGTGTGCTCGGGCAGTGTTGGCGCTGGCAGACACTGGTGTGCCCGGGCAGTGTTGGCGCTGGCAGACACTGGTGTGCCCGGGCAGTGTTGGCGCTGGCAGACACTGGTGTGCCCGGGCAGTGTTGGCGCTGGCAGACACTGGTGTGCCCGGGCAGTGTTGGCGCTGGCAGACACTGGTGTGCCCGGGCAGTGTTGGCGCTGGCAGACACTGGTGTGCCCGGGCAGTGTTGGCGCTGCCAGACACTGGTGTGCCCGGGCAGTGTTGGCGCTGCCAGACACTGGTGTGCCCGGGCAGTGTTGGCGCTGGCAGACACTGGTGTGCCCGGGCAGTGTTGGCGCTGGCAGACACTGGTGTGCCCGGGCAGTGTTGGCGCTGGCAGACACTGGTGTGCTCGGGCAGTGTTGGCGCTGGCAGACACTGGTGTGCCCGGGCAGTGTTGGCGCTGGCAGACACTGGTGTGCCCGGGCAGTGTTGGCGCTGGCAGACACTGGTGTGCCCGGGCAGTGTTGGCGCTGGCAGACACTGGTGTGCCCGGGCAGTGTTGGCGCTGGCAGACACTGGTGTGCCCGGGCAGTGTTGGCGCTGGCAGACACTGGTGTGCCCGGGCAGTGTTGGCGCTGGCAGACACTGGTGTGCCCGGGCAGTGTTGGCGCTGGCAGACACTGGTGTGCCCGGGCAGTGTTGGCGCTGGCAGACACTGGTGTGCCCGGGCAGTGTTGGCGCTGGCAGACACTGGTGTGCCCGGGCAGTGTTGGCGCTGGCAGACACTGGTGTGCCCGGGCAGTGTTGGCGCTGGCAGACACTGGTGTGCTGCCCGGGCAGTGTTGGCGCTGGCAGACACTGGTGTGCCCGGGCAGTGTTGGCGCTGGCAGACACTGGTGTGCCCGGGCAGTGTTGGCGCTGGCAGACACTGGTGTGCCCGGGCAGTGTTGGCGCTGGCAGACACTGGTGTGCCCGGGCAGTGTTGGCGCTGGCAGACACTGGTGTGCCCGGGCAGTGTTGGCGCTGGCAGACACTGGTGTGCCGGGGGGTGTGAGACACTGGTGTGCCCGGGCAGTGTTGGCGCTGGCAGACACTGGTGTGCCCGGGCAGTGTTGGCGCTGGCAGACACTGGTGTGCCCGGGCAGTGTTGGCGCTGGCAGACACTGGTGTGCTCGGGCAGTGTTGGCGCTGGCAGACACTGGTGTGCCCGGGCAGTGTTGGCGCTGGCAGACACTGGTGTGCCCGGGCAGTGTTGGCGCTGGCAGACACTGGTGTGTTCGGGCAGTGTTGGTGCTGGCAGACACTGGTGTGCCCGGGCAGTGTTGGCGCTGGCAGACACTGGTGTGCCCGGGCAGTGTTGGCGCTGGCAGACACTGGTGTGCTCGGGCAGTGTTGGCGCTGGCAGACACTGGTGTGCCCGGGCAGTGTTGGCGCTGGCAGACACTAGTGCGCCCGGGCAGTGTTGGCCATCCGGCCGTCAGCCAGCCACTGTCGCCGTCCGGCCGTCAGACGGGATCTGGATGTCCCAGTTGGGATCGGGACTGTGGGACTGTGAGCCGTGGTCACGACCTCGGTTGGGGTGTTCTAATTGGGATCAGGACTGTGGGACTGTGAGCCGTGGCCACGACCTCGGTCGGGGTGTTCCATGTGGGATCGGGACTGTGAGCCGTGGTGATGACTCGGCCAGGATGCTCCAGTTGAAGACCTAGGTTTTATGGATGGAAGAGAGGCTCCTTTCGAAGTGAATCGGCTTACCTTCTTTCAGGGTCTCCTTCGTTGTCGTTTCTTCCCAAATGTTTAGTGTTCCTTTTAGGTAAAGGCCTTAGCCTGTTCGAATCTGTTTGCCACGCCCGCAAAATTTGGTGGGCTCCAAAGCACCACTAAGTCTGTCCATCCAGCCCACACACGTGACCCCAGAGAGCATGCCCATATCCGTGGAGAAAGACGATCGTTCTGTCCCATGGCCAGATTGTGGTTCCTGGTATATTCTGGATAACAAACCCAACTCGGTTCACAATGTTCAGTAGTCTTGCTGGCTAGGGTGTAGAAGCAACTGTCTTGGTCCTTAGGAAATTCGCTGGATTTTATGCCAGGCTCGAAGTATGCTTGACATGATTCGAAAGCTGCTGCGTCTCTTCCAGGTTTCTTTCAATGCAACCTATTTGTACTGGTCTAGTATATAATTACAATCGGTTGTTGCGTACAGTTCAATCGTGAGTAGCCATTTTTCGAATTGTGATTGATAACAGCTAAAGAATGAAAGCTGTTCCAACTGCTTCATAA
This sequence comes from Imbricaverruca yamaguchii, assembly GCA_034440575.1. Lineage (NCBI taxonomy): Eukaryota > Metazoa > Arthropoda > Thecostraca > Neoverrucidae > Imbricaverruca > Imbricaverruca yamaguchii. The sequence goes on from JAOTOL010001614.1 coordinate 2,160,094, forward strand.
AGGCGGTTTTACACTTTCGTCAACAGTGTTTACATGTTGTCGATACCCGATTGGTATTTGTGTTTGTGTGTGAAGCAGGGTGGATAACTTACTTTCCGGGTTTGGAGTCGGAGTGCAAACAGATCTCTTCCGGAGTACATTTTCATGGACATATTATTTTTAGGGCATGGAATCTATTTGCCGGTAACCGACGGGACAATCATATGTACCTAGTCAGTACTTACGTAATATGCATAAGTAATACACATCATTTTTCGGCACATCAAAGCATAGAAACAAAGTGAACAATGGACGGCACATCAAGACAGGGAGTTGTGATGATCAGCTCAGCTTTGTCTCTCGTAACGCACAGGAGCAATGCGCTTTCCTTTCACTGTTGGTCTCAGTACAAGGCTAGCCAAATGAAAAACACAAATAATTCACGCTTCACCCTCAGCTCAGAACGCACACCTACCCACATACGCAGCCAATTCCCTGCGCGATACGGACCGGACACCAACACCTCGCACGCGACAGTCGGGAGGCAAGGGATCAATCAAGGTCTTGTGTTTGCAGTATGGCACTGTTAAACATGTGTTCAAAGTCGCTAATTGTTATGACGTCATTTAAGAAATACCTTGCATTGATTGGTTGAAAGACCGTTTTCAGAACAGAAAATGCTAACGAAGCAAGTTTCGATCGGCGGCCTCCGGGACTCCGGGACTCCGGAAGTCGTCTCTTAAAACGGTCAATTTTTCCCACTATAGAGTGGCTCGAAAGCAGATTTCTGGAGACGCATCGGCCGAATTCGTAGCGACCGGAGGCCACTGTTCAGTGCGCAGGCGCGAGGTTTGGCGCGTTGTCGTCGGTATTTCCGCTGATTGTGGTGTAGTGTGGTATGTGTTCGGGTGTTGTCTGTGTGCTTGGTGGTACGAAAAGTGGCTAGTTTATTTTGTAATCGTAAGTAGAAGAACATGTTTGGCGGATGTTTTATTCAATCTTGTATTAGTTTTTAGTGGTATTTTTGCTCCTTCTGCATGTTTGTGTCGGAGTACATGTGGAGCCCATTCTATCTAGTATGAATCCGGAGTGCAACAATGTTTTAAGAGGTGAAATATCTTAAGAAGTGCCCTAATTCCCACCCTGGTGCGAAGGCTCGATCACATGTTGATGTAGCTGCAATTGGTGCACATTAGCTCCCCCTCCCCATAGGCAGTAACTTGACCGCTGTTAGCGAGACCCCACGCGGCTGCCTGACCAGACCCTCTCCGGACAGCGCGCACCAAGAGGATGTCGAAGCGAGTGGCAGCCCAGAAGGCACTGGTCGCCCTGTACAACATAGTCTATCCGGAGAAGAAGATGGAAGAGACGGATGGAGCCGCCGAGCAGTCGGCCAAGTAGATGGCGCCGCCCACTTCAGGGCTGCCGACCGCCGTCGGTTGAGCGTTATGGGGCCGTGTCGCATCGGGTGGCACGTGCTAGTGACACCCGAGGTGCCACCACGCCGGCAGTAGATCTGCCGGCTCCGAGCGAGACGGTACAGCTTACATTCGACTTGGTGGCACTCTTCTAGCTGGCGAAGTAAACGAGTGGAACAGTTCGTAATGGATAGTTGTTGGGGTCGGGCGTTCTCCTGTTTGCGCGTGCACATGAGTGGACCGACAACAGCAGACATAAAATAGCATGACTCACGCCGCTTGATCGCTGCGTCGGCGTCTACGGATGGTCGGTTGTCGCGGCAGGCGGAGGGACTGGTGTGTTGTAGACGTGTGACGTCACCGTATTCATGCCTCGTCAACATTTCTTCACCGTTGTGTCGCGCGTGAAGCGTTCGTCGCGCGCTTCCGTCACTTCTTGCCGTGCTCTCGTAAAGCGGCCCCGCTACGGTGTGCTCCGCGTTCGATGTTGGTGTCTGCGCCACTGGTAGTCGGAATCGGAACGGTGTGCGCCTCGTGGACAATACACGTCTCGCAGGAAGCTTTGTGTGGGCGGCACCCGGTCCGCCCAGTCGGTAGCCGGCGCCGAGACACGCAGCCGTGACCGGTGGCCGGCAGATAAGGCGGACACGACGGCAGAGGTGCCGTCACGCTGGGAATGGAGCAGCCGCTCACTAGGCCAGACGTCCGGCGGACACCCAGCGAGATGGATCGCTGACGTACTCATCACACCCGCTGTCCTCTATTCTATGTCTAGTCTTGTGCGGTGACAATGTCACAATTATTGCTTGATCTGGTGTATATGGTAGTGCACAGACCACCGCAAGAAATTTGCTTGGTTCTCAAGGAGTTTTGTTCATGCATTTGGGATCGCCTTCAACCTCAGTAGAATACAAGATTAGTCTTGTCTGACTCATAGATCCCTTTCATCACTCAAGGCACTCTTGCTCTTGGGGACCAAATCACAGTCTTCAATAGCCCTGTCTACCTCTCACTTCGGGGGTTTTCAGCTCGGATGGATCCTCACATGTCCTCGTCAGCTCTTAGGGTCCTGTGCATCCATCAGGGGCCTTTCAAACCCCAAGAGCAACCCAACCTCTGGCTCTCAAGTGACATGCTTATGCCCCGAGGCCCTCATTGCCCTGATTATTCCTCAGCCAGCCGGGGGCCCTTTTTAGCCGAGATTGCTCCTTCCGGCTGGCATGGGCATTCCAGTTCTCGAGCGAGAACCCTCCTGTCGTCACGGCTTTTGCCATCATCGGGGCTGACGTTTGAGGACAGGGCGCTTTCCACGTAAGCTGTTAGATGTACTTTAATTTTTCCTCGGTTATGTATCTGCACAGGCACCTAGAGGGCTTCATCGGAGTCGCTGGAGGCGAGTGACTCCTTAGATACGTCACTGTTTATTTTTAGCAGCCCGGGGCTCCTCAAAAGACTCAAAAGAGCACCTTACGTAGCACAGGGGATCCCCCACTTCGGCCTGAACCGTTTCGATGGCTCTGGAGCCTTCTCGTCAGTGTGAAGCCCGCTGTCAGCTTTGAGTCCCTTTCCATCGGCGTGAGCGAAAGCCGATCCAGTGGCCCCGCACGTCCTGCTCGGGACACCGTCCGTCGGCTCAAGGGCCTTCTTTCACGGCTTAGGATACTCCCTGTACGATCGGAGGCCCCTCTGCCAACAGCTGGGACCTTCCCGATCACGCAGGGAGCATCTGTGCGGCTTCGGCTCCCTCCGTCGACCCAGGGCTCTTCATGTCGGCTCTGGACCCTCTCCGACAGTCCATGGCATCCAGCGGCTAGGGGTCATCTTAGTCGGCGCAGGGGCCTCCTTAGCAATCCATGACCTGTATCGGGCCGGAGGCTCTCTATCAACGGCTTGGTTCTCTCCCTCAGACCAGGAGCCTTCATACAGTAAGGGCCCTTCCTTACGGTCTGAGATCAACTGGCAACTTGGCTCATCCGTCTTCTCCGTGACCCTCTACAATTACCCAGGCCCTTTCCTGACAGGCCGGGCCCCTTTCCAAAAGTTCCGACTCTCTCTATCAGGCTAGGAGGCCTTTCTTCGGCTTTGGCCCCACCGTCAGCTCAGAGGCCCTTCATGTTGGCTCGGAGTCCTCTTCGTCGGCCCGGGGCTCTTCTAACGATCCGGGACCCGCTCCGTTGACCTGGAAGCCCTTCACGTTAGACAAGTACAGGGCCATCACAATCTTCTCAAGCTTCGTTTACACGGAGCCCTCTTCGTCGCCCGGGGATCCTTTCCGTCAGCCCGAAACACCTTTCGTCAGTCTAGTGGCACTGCACATCGGGCCAGGATGTCCTTTCTGACCCTCTCTGACCCTCCAGGGGGCAGCTGTCCCTTTGGCGACACGCCACTATACTACCTGCAAACAAATGAATGTAAAACCTAACATCGATTTGTGAAACAGCCGTTTCAACAACCACCATAGCAATTTGATGGTAAATGTCCAAAATAAGTGGAGGGTGAAAGGCACACAGAGAAACGTCCCATTCTCTAACCGCACGATATTACAGGAAAATACATGTACATCGCGTGCAGGTGTTGGAATTAAGTCTTCGTAGGAATTTAGGTATTCGTGCATGGTTTTCCGAGGGAACTATGCTCTGAAAATAAGGGCCTGGACACCCCCCAAGCTCGGTGAGACGTGTCCAGCCCGACTAAGCAACGAACGCGGTCTTAACCGTCGTAAGAACCGTCGTAAACGTACGAAGGCCGAAATAAGAAACTTGGTACCTTGGAGTCTTGCTACGTGAGTGCATGTGGACCCACAGCGCTTCAAATATCGACGCTTTGATGGTTTGTCATCTATTGACGGGCGTGACCTTTTTGCAATACGCTTCGGTTTCCCTCGACTGTCACACTGAGGGCGAGTTATCTGATATCTGACACAGGTGCGTATCTTTACACAGGTCGAGTCCAAAGCTCATTTTGGTACCTCGACAGTCGCCGTCCAACTGGACGTTTGAACTCGTCTGCTCAGCCGGTTCTGTTCGAGCAACGGCAGTCATGTGCTGTTGTTCGGGCCATGACTAGTTTGACATTAATGGTGCTGCCAGAGACTAACTTCGCTACAGTAGCTCAGACAGTCTTGGGATACTGCTTGCAAACCGAAGTACCTGGAAACCCGGAGAGCCGAAACTGTAGATAAGTACCTGACCCGCACAATGTTCCCAGACATCCAGTTCCGCACCTCATGCCCTGCGACTTCCGCTGAATTGGGATGATCAAAATGGCTAGAGATGAAAGTGTAGGAATGCTATATAAAAGTGTATCCGTTCGACCCAAGTGCTAAATAATGTAGTTATCCAGGAATCATCCCGCAATAGTTGACTGTCAAGCCGGATATGTTACCAGTGTGGTGAGATCATCAACGATACCAGAGCCGACGGCCGCCGATCGACTGTGGATCGGCGTCCGGTGACGTCCCGTCAGGTCTAAAGTCTAACATGTGGGTCTTACACCCCGTTGGAGTTCATCCACCCTTGCAGCCATGGTGGATGTGGAACGGCTGTCGGATGTTAAGCCAATAGCGAGGAAACGCGCTGTTGCCGTGCCAGTCGGCCAATCACGCCTGCCGCGAGATGTCGCCCGGTGCTGGGCGTATGTCTGCCAATGGCCGACGGCAGTTAGGGAAAACAATCGGTCGCGGGCGGACGTGGAGACGGTGGAAATACTGTAACTGGCGAGCTTGTCGATCGCGGTGCTGGCAGTGGCACTTCTACATTGCTGTCAGCATTCATCTTTTTGCCATACTGTTATCTTGCTCTCGCACTCTATCTAGTCGTCGCTGAATCTGCCGTGTCGTCTTCGCAAATTATAGCACAAATTAACGCTTAACTTAATTACTTAATGCTGAACTGTTCTGACTGAGGGGATCGCAACGCGGTGGCCCTATATACTATTCACTGGCAAAGAGGAGCTTCCCCACAAAAGAGACTCGCTGCACACCACGGGAGCAGGTCAGATTGAGCCGGCACCACAGCGACTTTTCGCACACACGAAGTTTAATTTGAGGCGTGTATTGTCCACGAGGCGCACACCGTTCCGATTCCGACTACCAGTGGCGCACACACACCAACATCGAACACGGAGCACACCGCAGCGGGGCCGCTTTACGAGAGCACGGCAAGAAGTGACGGAAGCGCGCGACGAACGCTTCACGCGCGACACAACGGTGAAGAAATGTTGACGAGGCATGGATACGGTGACGTCACAAGTCTACAACACACCAGAGTCCTTCCGCCTGCCGCGACAACCGACCAGCCGTAGACGCCGACGGAGCGATCAAGCGGCGTGTCATGCCATTTGATGTTGTCTACTGTTGTCGGCCCACTCATGCGCACGCGCAAACAGGAGAACGCCCGACCCGAACAACTATCCATTACAAACTGCTCCACTTGTTTACTTCGCCAGCTAGAAGAGTGCCACCAAGTCGAATGTAAGCTGTACCGTCTCGCTCGGAGCCGGCAGATCTACTGCCGGCGCGGTGGCACCTCGGATGTCGCTAGCATGTGCCACCCGATACAACACGGCCCCATAACGCTCAACCGACGGCGGTCGGCAGCCCTGAAGTGGGAGGCGCCATCTACTTGGCCGGCTGCTCGGCGGCTCCATCCGTCTCTTCCATCTTCTTCTCCGGATAGACTATGTTGTACAGGGCGACCAGTGCCTTCTGGGCTGCCTCCCGCTTCGACATCTTCTTGGTGCGAGCTGTCCGGAGAGTGTGTGGTCAGGTAGCCGCGGGGAGTCTCGCTAATAGCAGCCAAGTTACTGGCCATGGAGGGGGGGGGGGGACTAACGTGCACAAATGTGCCCGTTATCATGTGATCGAGCTTCCACGCATCAACACAAATACAAACTGGGTATTGACAATACGTCAACACTGCTGGCGAAGGTGCACCGCAGCTTCTATGGAGCAGTTGGAGAAGTTCGCATCGTTCATCTGTTATCAACTACAATTATACAAATCATCGCCCATGTTTCAACATTACATGATATTGCGGGAACCGATTGCAATTACATATTTTGCCAGTACAAACTCGGCACGAGACGTTTAGGGGGTGAAATAAACACCCGCCATCGGCCCCTGCCGACGTCCGAGACCAGAAATTGAAATGGTAATCGGAAGGGTTTGGTTGACGTTGACTGGTTGATTAATAGGGCTTTGGGGCACATGGACTGCGTCGCGGCGCCCAGTTTGGTTGGTGTTCTTCACATAATTGCATACAGTTCAAATAACGAACAGACATACATGGAGAACAAGTTTACATTGAAAGATGCGATTAGCATCCATGGAGACTAGCAACGGAAACTGCGAACACCATCTAAAAATGTTCCAACTGTCGCCGCAGGCGTCGTCCGACGAATCCACCAATTCCACAGCTGGACAGAATACCGGCCCATGAGCGGCACACGCCCCAGCGACTGACCGGTGGCCTCGAACGACTGGTCGTCGACGGTGGCCGTTGTCTTGTAGACCTGGTCGCCAGGCTCCTGCGCCAGTGTCACGAACTGGGTGTCGGGCCGCATCTGGTGCAGCAGCTGCACGGGGTTCCGCTCCGCAGCGTCGTCGGGCAGCTGGCGCGCCATTTTGGGCTTTTTGGCGCGGCTCCCCTCACTGGCAGACTCGCTGTCGCCCTCGTCCATCGGGTTGCGTTGCGGCTGGGGACGAGTCCAGCTGTCAGTACGGGCCACGGTCCGAAACAATGAGGAGTGCGGCGATGCCACCGGGTGTCCGGAATGTCGGCAGATCTCTGGTGCGGCGGCGACTACCGGAACTCAGGACAACGCATAATTACACAGTGACCCGAGGTCTTTGTGGTGTCCGGAAGGTTCGTAAGTGACTAACCGGGAGGTTCGCCTGGTGACTGAGGGATGACTAGTGACCAAGAAGCCTGCCTGGTGACTGAGGCCTGCTTGGTGACTGAGACCTTGGTGGTGGATTGGAGTTTAGGGGCGCGTCGACATCAAGGATCACTTTGCGCCCATAACTAAATTTTAATCACTCTACGGTGCTGCTATCATCTTGACTGAGACCTTCCTCGTGACTGATGGGTCTGCACGGCGACTGAGATCTGCCTATTGACAGAGAGGCCTGCCTAGCGAACAAGCGATATTCCTGGTGGCTGTGGATTGACTCGTGAACGAGAGGTCTGCCTAGTGACCAAGTGACCGAGAGGCCTGTCTGGTGACTGAGGTCTGCCTAGTGACCGAGAGGCCCATCTGGTGACTGAGGCCGGACTCGTAACCGAGATACCTGCCTAGTGGACAAGAAGCCTGTCTGGTGACTGAGATCTGCCTAGTGACCCAGAGGTCTGCCTGGTGACTGAAGCCTGACTCGTGACCGAGGGGCCTGCCTGGTGACCGAGACGTGTGCCTGGTAAGACTTGGACAGACTGGACCTCAGCGGCTACACGGTTGGCATGTTGGGCGCGTCTGGACGGATTGTGGCTGGATGGCCGGCCTGGGCAGCAGTTGCTCAAGTATCCAACATACGGAACACGAGGACGTCATCAAGCGCTGTTATTTTGGAGTTCGACCAGATGGCGATTGGACCAGATTTGATCAAACGCGCATCAAGCGGTCTGTACTATTTCCCAAATAGCATGCTCTTTCCGAGAACCGAATGCACTCTCACAGAGATCGTTAGAACATGACGCGTTGAATTAAAATACCCAGTCATCGTTTCTTTCTTTCATTGAACACTCAAATTGTATCACGCAAAATAAAGTTCCTTCTCTCGACAATATTCAGGGACAATAATCCTACACCTTTGGGCAGCTTCGCCATTCCCCAGCCAGCACTCCATTCATCTAAATCAATGCGACTGCAGAACGGCTCTTACGGTACAGTGGCAGACGTCGCCAGCACACGCAAATGAAGAAATATAACGCACGATGAGAAGAAAAAAACGTGGAGGGAACAAATTCGACCAGAAGCGAAATTTCACAATCAGAAATCTACAAACAAGCATTTCTCACACGTGGGGTGGCAGGGGTGGGGTACCCCTTCCAGCCTGCGGGCTGACAAGACGTGACGGCCCTCCACTGACCGGTACGAACGGCGTGCGTGTGCCGATACCGGCGGTGTCGCCCACACCGTCGGTCGGCGCACTCTCCAGACTGACAGGCGTTCCGACCACGCCGCGCTTCCAGTCGCAGAACAGCTTGTGCAGCGCGAACGAGGCGAGCGCCCCCCACGGCGTATCGTCCACCACCTCCTCGTGGCCGGCCTCGTTCTTCACCTTCTTCGGCTTGGACACGAACGACTGCAGCGCCAACTCAGAGGCGGCGGCGCGAGCCAGCGACTTGTTGCTGCCCACGCCGTGGAACTTCTTGCCCTGAACCTGGGAGCAGGTGCGGCGGCCGGCAGCGTGAGACAAGGCGAGCGCGGCGGTTCCGGGGTGAGCCCCGGGACATCGGGACCACAGTGCGGGTTAGTTGCTCCAACTTCCTACACATGGGATGCTGTGGTTGCACGACTCCCGTGTGAAGATGAGATCAAGAGAATGGAAGTGGACCCTTCAGTGAAAGCGTACTGGGCCGGGTACGAGGCAGAATTGGAGACCTCACACCAGAAGTGATTCCATACAGATGGTGTGAACTTAGCAAGCCACGTGAGGACACTAACCATGGCATAAGTGGGGGTCCAGAGGAAACAGGAAATAAATAACAGTCCAGGGCAAATCCAAAGGAGTCAGAAAACATTCGTGCAAGCTTTAACTGTGGTACGGTATTAACACCATTATTGTTTGCCGTTCGCCAGGTGAATCGCTATTAAACTATGGGACAAATAAAAGCCAAGACGCACCTGAGTCTAGGGAGTGAATTTGTTCAGTTATTCAAACGTTGCCCAGGACGGCCAACACGAACTCACCAAAATCCCAGATGACCCGTTTCAACGCTTTGCTAACGGACATCCTGTAGACACAACACCAGAGCAACAACTCCATTATCGCGGAAGCAAGCCAGATATGCTTTCTGGCTCTCATTGTGGGACAATTTCCATTCGACTGCACCAAACTGAAGTCTCGGAATGGAACAAACAGCATGTTGTAGTGAACCTCTTTGTGGAGGCACTTTAATTCAAGAAATCTCCCTTTTCCCAACTCCGGAGGCGAGGGCTCCGGAGAGGGAGCCGTGAGACGGAGCTTGGCGGGACAGGGCAGCCGAGGCCGAACATTTCCCGTACTTCGTTATTGGGGTGCGTGGGACTCTGAGAATCACTGTCTGTCTGGCATAGCTGCTGAGATGTAGTCGTTTGAGATGAAAGTTGTAGCGTATGTGAAGACCGGTAAGTGTGTATTCTGTTTGCTGTCACTGCTGCCTCTTTGAATATCAGAACTTTGGATTTGAGAAGGGAGACTGAGATGTTGTATGAAGATGTGAGCGCTGATATGTGTAGCGACCCACTGAAGAGTCGCCTGGCAAGCAGTTGAAGCTGTCTGTGCCAAGAGGCTGTTGTAATAATTTGTCTGTCTCGTTGCACTATAAAAACCCGAATAACTGTCGCCATGTTTGCATATTAACGGCACTTTTATATTGTGCCGGATGTATGATGTATATCAAGAAAGACGTCTCGGTGAGAGGCTCTTGGATTTGTTATGCCGAGCATTTGAACATATACCTTGCGTTTATCGTCAACGTTGAGGTCCATAGAACTATCACGTAGCCAAAAGAAGCTTGTCCCAGACTCGAGCGAAATGTCTGATAAACCCGGGGAGGAAAAAAACTTCACTACAAGGCCAATTATCTGGATTCCATCGTCCCATCGTCCCGACAATAAATACAAGTTGACAAGCTTGACATAATTTTATGAAACCTTTACCAAACCTTTCTCGACAAACCCTCGTGCTAAATCAGCTGTGCCCACTAATCGCGACCTCCGTCGACCTACTTACCACGACATCCCTCGGTGTCTACTTACAACGACCTCGGCCGTGCGCACGCCTTGGGTTCCTGGCGTCGCCGAGAAGGTGTACGTGGCGTCCGGGTAGAGCTCCTGCAGCGCCACGGTCGCGTTCTTGGGCGTCACGTGCTTGCGCAGCCGCTGCTGTTGCATCTTCTTGTTGGGCCGTTTGCGCACGCCAGTCGCTGGCCAGGCAGACGGGTCAGGGCGGCTCTGGTCAGGTCAGAGCGGCGACACGTACCGGCCGGCGGCGGGGCGCGCTGGCCAGTACGTGCCGCCTCAGAGCAACACCCAGCACCCACCTCCTGGGGACACACAGCACGACCGGCACCGGCCGACGGCGGTGCCGGCGGCAGGCCGTGGCACCGCCGCACAGACGGCACCGGAGTGGGCGCGGGGCGGGACGGGAGCGGGGGCCGCCTGTCGGCGAGCCGAGGAGGCGCGTCAGTGCGCCGGCTCTCCTTACCCGGCCCGCCCAGGAGACACACACACCGCCTGGCGCACCGAAGGTGGCGGGCATGGCGTCTCACCACACCGGCCAGCCGCGTGTATGGCCCGACGCGCAGTCTGATCCCACGGTATGATTAATGGCTGCTTCTGCTCATGGATTAAACTAAAATAGACACACTTTTCGCGGCCAATATTGGTGACAAACATCTCAGCAATGAGTGCAACAGATTTCGCCATACAATGCCTTCCTATGAAGCTCACGCTGGGCGCCATAGTGGAGCTTGACTTCGGTAAAAACTAATGGTGCAATCAGTTCTGGCACTAACAAATTGGAAATGAATGCGTTTGTACCGAAACCGCTTATGTGCTATTCCAGTATGCGGTCCAACACCGGGTATATTCTTAAATCTTAATACATTGTACTGAATTCCCGAAGTCAATGAAGATCATGGCTGCACTGCGCGTCTAAAATTGCACTTAGAAAAGACAATGCATCTGGTGAATAGACAGGTTTAGATTAGATTACCAACAACGGGGACAGTGCCCCTCCGTAGAACGTGGCTCGGGTCATGGGCTGAGCTGCATTATGACCGACCAAGGTCGAGACCAGGATCGAGAATATGGTTATTAACTGATTGGATGATGGCCCACTGTGACTCGTTAGATACTGACTGAAACTGGTGTGATGTCTGTTGCTCTGGACAATAGCAAAGATTGAGGGATGATGGCATCATGTTCAACATCAATAGCAAATAGCACGTAGCATGGTCAATAGCAAAGATGGAGGGGCAGTTCTTTTAGGTGACCATGCAATGAGCTGACAACCGAATACAATTGGTAGGAAATGGGATGCACTGGATTTGACATCCACCTTTCTTCATCCAGGGCATGCGACCCTTCTCGCTGCCATTCTCCGTGTCAGCTGCTCCTGCTTGGTCGTCGCCGCTCATGGGAGTATCTCCGTCCAGAGATTGTCTCGGCTGCTCCGGCTGCCCGACATAGGTCAGGTTAGGTCAGGCAGGCTTAGAGCGCACTGACTAGTCACATGGCGACCCGATTATATATATCCAAACGGAATGGATGTGAACGCAATCTTCATGTGGAAATGGAATGGAGTGGCTGAACTATACTAGAGTATCTGCCAAGCCCTTGTGATTGAGAGAACATTGATGACCTTGTAGATTGATGCCCCATGGTTACTTACACTGCACGAGCATAGGTCAAGTGGATCACGTCTGGGTCTAAGCAAATAATGAATTGGTTGGTTCAAGAGCTCCTGTCCATTGGTGTCTTTTCAGTCCTAGAGCAGCGATCTACAGCTGAACATGGTGCTGGAGCTGGACATGGTCCTCACCTTGACTGCGGGGTCCGGCCCACTGGTGGAATAGCCGCCAATCACCGGAATCTGGGACGGCCGTGATTCGCTGATGAAGTTGTTGGAGAGCGGCTGGCTCATCGGACCAGCTGAAACACGTCACAACACCAGATTGGTAGCTACTGGCTGCCCAGGGGCACATTCTGGGTCATTAGGGGAGCCAGAGCTCATGGCCTATCCTCTTGGTTGCTGATATTTTGCTTAGAACCCTTTCAGTGTTAAAGTTTTCATGCATTCCAAAAGATCTGAAAAAATATACGAAAGGGTACCCAGCATACATTTTGTCTTACTATCCCATGCCATTTAGCAGGATTAGGTGTATCCAATGAAGCTGCATTGATAAATATATCCACGATCCTTAACAAATCATGTGCTAGACCTAAAAACAAACAAACAAGAAATTGCAATGAGCAGAAACACATAGATGCAACCAGTGCTCACAAACTAACCCAATACAGTGGCAATTGAGTGCACATATTCATACATTTAACATGGGAAATAACTGGTGATGCAAATACCATGATATGCATAAAGGGATTACATAAATCTAGACTTTTGTAATACATTCATATAGACATTTGTAGTTATATCTAGACATCCTACATAGCTAACAATGTCACAAAATCAGCAGTAATACAGAAGAATACAGCAAAATTGCAACATAATTGTTCAACTAATCTTACCATACATCCTGCATTACCATTTCCCAACCCTCTTCTTGCCTACACAAAACCAAAAAGAAGTGGAAGCTGCTTATACCCCATGTCATTCCGAACAGTCATGATCGCATTCACATTACATTAGTTGAAAAGAGGCTAAATGTAGAACATCACAAAATGTCCATGGTGGATATACTTCTATAAACTTGTTTCCTGAGACCATGAGGATATTTAACTTTGAACAACAACCCATGCACTGAGAGGAGTTTACAATAAAAATGGTGAACTCCGACACAAGATATGAAGCAGTAAAAATATGCCCAGGCCACATTGGGTGGGATCAAAAAGATTTAAGAAATAATCACTTACTGTTTCTCAAACCACTCCTTGTTGATCGAGACTCCATTTCTTTTTTTTTAATGCAGTTGACTTGGATGACACTGAAATTAAGTCAGAAACTTGACATCACCCGAACCAAAGAATACAATGTGCAAGGCTCAAGAATGCAAAAGATACCATTGGTATCATATTGATTGCATAAGAGCACCAACATTTACATGGGTCTAAGGGTTTTTATTACTTTGATTAAAATTGAAAGCATTGCAGGAGAAGAAATATACGACCTTCGATATACCAGGAGGTGCTGAGTTTACATCAAAAGTGATGTTAAGGATTATACTGCATTACTCAAAATACAGTATAATCTAATTAATACAGTATAATCCTTAACGTTACTTTTGATGTAAACTCAGCACCTTCTGGTATATTGAAGGTCGTAAATTTTGTTGTTATAGAATTTCTAAAACCCAGAAGCACCTAAGAGTCGTTCTTCGTTATATTAAACTATATTGAAAACCTTGCCCCATTTATCAGCATAGTTGGTGCAGTGATACTTCAAACTACTGTGCATAAACTTTGTGTGATACCATTGTGGTTATGCAGCGATCTTATTTTGGTAATGGTGCCAGCATGAGGCACAATGACAGCCATATCAGGAGATCTACAGGAAAAAGCTGCAAACTGTGGCACATTGAATGCATTTTTTCTTGAATACTAAATGTCAGGTGCACAGAATTAATACACTTTTTTGGTCTTAGCACCTTTGCCACATGCTCCTCATGTGGCCTCTTTCTTCTGTTAATGAGCAGAAGTGAATGCATGCAATTTCAAATGCTTAGCATGATATCACGCCAGTCTGACATAATAAGCATGCATTTGTTACATGTGCATGCTGGGTGCTTGATGATTGTGGTTGTCATTGACATGTATGCTGAAGGACCATTACATATGTGAAGGTGCTTATGATTAGAAATTATGAAATAAACTAGCCACTTTTCGTACCATCAAGCACACAGACAACACCCGAACACATACCACACCACACCACAGCCAGCGGAAATGCCGACCACAACGCGCCAAACCTCGCGCCTGCGCACTGAATACTGGCCTCCAGTCGCTACGAATTCTGCCGATGCGTCTCCAGAAGCCTGCTTTCGAGCCACCCTATAGTGGGAAAACCTGACGGTTTTAAGAGACGACTTCCGGAGTCCCGGAGGCCGCCGATCGAAATATGCTTCGTGAGCATTTTATGTTCTGAAAACTGTCCTTCAACCAATCAATGCAACGTATTTCTTAAATGACGTCATAGTCATTAGCAACTTTGAACACATGTTTAACAGTGCCATACTGCAAACACAAGACCTTGACTGATCCTCTCCCTTCCGACTCGCGCTCGAGGTGTTGGTGTCCGGTCCGTATCGCGCAGGGAACTGGCTGCGTATGTGGGTAGGTGTGCGTTCTGAGCTGAGGGTGAAGCGTGAATTATTTGTGTTTGTTTTTCATTTGGCTAGCCTTGTACTGTGACCAACAGTGAAAGGAAAGCGCATTGCTCCTGTGAGTTATGAGAGACCAAGCTGAGCTGATCATCACAACTCTCTATCAGAGAGGGGTGAGACTAAGAGTGCTTCACTCATCCTTGCAGTGCCGTCCATTGCTCACTCTGTTTCTAGGCTTTGATGTGACCTAAAATGATATGTCAGTACCTACGTAATATGTAATGCATATTACGTAGGTACTGACTAGATACATATGATTTTCCTGTCAGTTACCAGCAAATAGATTCCACGCATGAAAAATAATGTGTCCATGAAAATGCACTCCGGAAGAAATGTTTGCACTCTGACTCTAAACCCGGAAAGTAAGTTTCCCACCCTGCTCACCACCCCAACTGGGATATCAGCGCCGCCCACCCCTTGACCCAGGCCGGCCAGGCCGGCGGGCACTAAGAATATTCCCAGGCCCCGACCCGAGGCGACCAGCCACTTGGCCCGCGTGAGGCCCTGCGGGCCCGCCCGCCCCTCCGAGTTATCAGGACCAAAGAGGTGTGTTGGTCCCCCATCACAACTAGCACCGTGAGACGGGGACCTCAACCTCCAGGATTCCGTCAGCCCCGGGGGGCGGGCCGAGGGGGCGCGGCTACCCCGATAAAACTGAGCTGGTGGACAGGACCGGGGAAGTTGCCCTGCCTGCTCATAGTAGGGATAGTTGGTGTTGCAAGGCCAGGCGAAGGACATGGGTGTTGGGATGAGATTGAGATTGGAATGGGAGCATATGGATGGAAGGATGAGTGAAGCACTCTTAGTCTCACCCCTCTCTGATAGATTGTCGTCGGATCACTGGGGCACTCAATCCCCCCCACAACGAAAAGGTGGTGTCTCATCAGGGGGTCTGGGTACCAAAAGTTCCAGGTTTAACACCTGTACCAATCAGAACATTTCCGAATCCCGTGCCCTACCGGCGAAACAGTGTGGGTGGAGCCATTATCCAAGAATGTGCATAGTGTGTTGTGAACCACCCAACAAACAAACAAACAAGTGGTATGTTGACCAAACTGTATGTGCATGCTGGACCCACCCAAATACAACATGAGCTGCATGCACATTAGGGTGGAGTGATTTCCAAAATGTTTGGTGTTAAAGTCTTAAAACTTGTGTTTGGTTCTAAAAAGACGATCTGCAAAATTTTAGGGCAATCTGAGGCCGGTAAGCCGCCGCGCCTCAGGGCTTTCTGAGGCCGAAATGACGCTTTTCTATCAACTTGCGGGATCAAGCCCGATTTCAGGAATTTAAATCATTAGCTAGCAAATAAATATTTATTTCATTGCATTGCACAGTTTTTCATCCACCGCTGTGCTAATTTTCACTTCCCTAACTTGAAAATTGTGCCTGCCATGACGCAGAGTTCCGGAAGGTGTGCCGCCCGCAGCGCCACCACTGCCCTCTATCGGCAGAAGTATGAACTGCGACCATTCACCGTTCATTCCGCAATATAAGTATCTTTCTTGGTCAACTGGGCGACAGGAAGGTAGCGGATTTGAGACAGTGCACAATGTGCTGACTCTTATGCGCACAGCGCTATTTTATTACGATTTCAGCGACTTCTATCGACAGCTATACACGATTGGAGCGTAGGCACAGCCGGCTTTGGCATATTGTGGCATGCCTTTCAGCCTCCAAGCTCACAATGTTTACCTGAAATACCCTGCTAGCATGTTTTCTTGGCTGCATGTGAATTGTTGCTGCATATATTTGAATTTAATTCATTTACTTTGGCGGAAACACTGACAATCCCACACCTTACTGGGTGGGTACTCGGTCGCACGACTAACGCAGACCGCTCAAATTTAGCAGTACTGGCGATGATTTCATGCTCCGACCATCGATTGCCCACCAACTGTTGCATTTTCTCACCATCACCACCATGGTCATGGGTAAAGAATTGCTTTGTAAGTTACCCCACCGGCGGCCAATGTATTGCGCTGCCATGGCTGGGGTGGCCGAGGCATATTCCCCAACCATGACCATGGTTGAAAAAAAGGATCTATCAGATTTCGAGTATGAAAGTAAAAAAGGTTAAGGGAAGTTCATTCCGATCGAAGACGGCTCACTTTGCGTTGGGCCATCCCTGCCAACTGCCGAAGAACCAACTGCCACTTCAGATTCATGTATATAACTTCTACAGACTACAGTCAAACTTCGGGCTGTTGACAACCATGCAGCGGGCGAAAAGCAAATCGCCACGAGCGTTGCCAAGGGCGTTGTATACCTTTGGGGGAAAGCAAGCGTCCCTGTTAAATCGTTTCAGTCGATTGTCCGGGATGTCCTGGTGATTGTGAAGAAAGGAAAGGATCTAACAAAGACCCCAATAAAGAAACGCGCTGGCGCAAGCAAAACGATTCCCCTCCATGAGCTGATTGACATCTGCGCGTGCAGTTGCTCTTCGAGAAATGCCTGCAGCTGCCCCAGCGAGAACAAGGTTCCATACCGCGAGTGGAATTTCTTACAAGACCAGCGAGGTGAGAGGAAGCGAAGCATCGGCGGCATTGACATGAAGACCTCCATTGCATTGGGGAGGAGGCGAAGAGATCAGAACCGTCTGCGGCGTGATCCGGCTTTCCTTCAGACGGACGCCAACGACTCGGATCCTGGTCCTTCGGGTCTGACCGAGCACAGCACGGGACACGAGCCCGAAAGCATGGACGAGGGAAGCAATGGTGACGATGCATATGACACAGGGAGTGTCCACGAACCAACACAGACTAGGGCTCCGTACAATATGATGCCTCTGGAGAATTTCGCTAAGGAGTGTGACCGGTACATCGAGGTCACTGATAGGATTGCAGCGGCCCTTGGCACGGCTCTCTTGAAGGACCTTGACCTCGTCACTGAGAACGACACGAGGCACGTCATTACACGAGATAAAATGATAAGAGCCAGACAAAGGGCACATGAGAAAGAATAATGAAAGCTAAAGGAGGGCATAGGCGGTAAGGTGCAGTGCATGGGATTCGATGGGAGACAGGATATCACAAAGATACGAGAGAAAACAAATGAGCAAGACGTACGGCTTACGGGAAAAGAGAAGCATCTAGTATTTGTGAGCGAGCCAGGTGGAACCTACATAGCCCACAGAACACTGACATCAGAAAATAGTGGATCAATTGCTGGCAAGGCTTTAGAAGTCGTTCGGGAGTGCGACTCAGAAGAATCCTTGCAGTCAGTATTGGTAGGTGGCACTGCCGTCAACACAGGCCGCGAAAACGGTGCACTCACGAGGATGGAGCGCCAGCTGGGCCGTAGCGTCCAGTGGCCCATGCGCCTTCTTCATGGCAACGTACTTTCGATGAGGTATGTGCCGCTTGCTTTTATAATAAAACAAGAATTGACTGAAATACTTCGCCACTATCCACCTGATCCTTACAAATTACATGACATACAATAATATACTGCGTCATCTGTATATCTATCTAGAATCATGGCAATTTGTGAGTCCGTAGTACAATCCAAACACTTGCCATGCCATTTGCCCATTTAGACCCTGATAAATGTTTATCCAATTTCTTCCTTGTCCCAATCCCATTCTGTCCTGGGCGTTGAATGGTATGGGACGGAAGTCCACCCCCGGCTGGCGGTGAATGTCACCAACTATAGCTTGTCCCAGCGGGCCCTTGAAGGACTTGGGCCCACTGGTACCGTGGCCTCCATCCAGCTCCATCTCAGTTGTCACAGAGAGGAACTAAAACTGGAAAAACGACCAATGCCCACAGCTTACACTTCCACCGATAGAGGGCAGTGATGTCGCTGCGGTCGGTACACCTTACGAGACTCTGCGTAATGACGGGCACAATTTTCAAGTTAGAGAAGTGAAAATTGGCATAGCGGTCAATGAAAAACTGCAGAATCCAATGAAGCAACTCTTTATTTTCTATATAATTATTTGAATTCCTGAAATGGTGATTTATCCCGCAAGTTCGTTAGAAAACGTCATTTCTGTCTCAGAAAGCCCTGAGGCGCGGCGGCTTCCCGGCCTCAGATTGCTTTATAACTTTGCAGATCATTTCTTGAGAACCAAACACATGGTTTTAGACTTTATCACCCAGCGTTTTTACAAAAACGCATAAAATCACTCCACCCTAATGCACATGCTTTGTTTGTTAGTTGATATTGTGTCCAGGTGCACTTCACCTTTGCCACTGCCTTGCCACCTTCAACTGATATACAGGTGTGGGTGCAGCATATAAAACATAGATATCAAAATGATATTACTCAACTATTTTTAGTGCTATTTTACCTTCAACTGGAAAAGAGAGCATTTGCATAGAAATGAGTGGTCACACCACATTTACCACATTCAGAAACCTTGCATTGGAATAAGAGATTAAAAGTATACTACCCTAAAGCACAATAATACCAATTTACTTACCTACCTATGAAATACCTAAATAAATAAATTTAAAAAAAAAACACTTTCACAATGTAATTTTGCAATGCCACATTTTTCATGAAATATATTCGATAAATTTTATGTTAAGAAGAAAATATGCACCCTCAGGGTGGAAACACACCCCTTAAATATGGCAAGGTACAGTATTGTTGTGCTTTAAGGTGGTAACAAAACAGGTTCTTCATGCATTTGCCTCCATAAAGCAAACAAACAGGTTAGTCATACAGTCATATAGTTTAGACTTAAGAGCCACAAGGGCCCATCTAGTTAAGTCTGTAAATGGAAGATACCATAAGTCTGGTAAACAAAAGACCACCTGAACCATCACCACATCCTAAAGAAACCATCCACAAACATCACACACACCTACCAATGCCTATCTAACCCAGATATACAACCATATTCCCTTGATCCCTCCTAAATCATGTGGATTGAATGCCTTACCAATAATTTTCAAACTGCACCCATGCCTGCTTAAATGGGCTTGTGTCATGCACACCTACTTAGCATAAATCCAACCATATAAACCACTAATTAGAACAAACAAAAAATTTAAAGTCTAAAAAATATGTCCAGCATACATTTAAATACATTCAATGAGGAGCTCTCAACATCAGCATGCAGCATATTCCACTGATCAACAACCCTTTGACTGAAAAGACCTGTTGTCACTAAACTGCACTATACAGTCTTGTCTTGTTACTTGTCTAACATGAATTAATCATCCCTATGTGGTACTCTAAGCCAAAGAGCATCATCCAAATTGAGTTCAAAGAACTTTTAGGCTTTATTTCAAGATCTTTGGATTTTTTACATTCAAGTTTTACTTTGGATTTTTCTCCTCTGATGGGACGTTAAGCTAGGGTAGGTGGCATTATTGGAGATCAAGTAAAATGTTGATTCTTTGAAACTTTTTTTTCTCATATGGTTGGCTATTGGGGCTTAGGGGCACATCAACTAGTATTTTAACATGTTAGTTAGTTACTTGGGTTTTGGGGTGCTTCGACCATAATAGTATTTTAACATGAAAATGATGATGCTACCACTCATTTTCTCCGCAAATTACTACATTTCAGTTGGCAAAGAAATACACAACCATAATCTTCCCTCTACAAATATACCCCATCTCATATAACTAGCTGTACCTGGTATGTCAAAGACATGATAAAGAAGTAATTCAAAATGCACTTGATTCAATACTTATTACTGACATAGACAATCTTATGTTTCTGGATTAATTGTATATTCATACCTAACAACAAATATTTCTAGCCACTCCTTTGAAACCTTCAATCAAGGTCAGAAGTTACTTGCAATGCTGTTAACTTTAACAGCAGGGCTAGCAATGTTTTCAAGCTTTGATAACATCATGGTTGAAGTTTGTTTGGGAGGAATCTGGTTTCTGGTTAGGCCAGGTTAGGTTAGATTATATTATGCCATATTTTATATATTACACATTATCTTAGTCTAGGTTAGGCTATTTGATATTCTATTATTTATTTATTTAGTAGTTAGAACACAAACCATACACAACCATGCCAACACTCACATAATTTTTTGAAGTTCATAATTTTTTCCAACAACAGAGTGCCATTTTAAGTGGCATCATTTGCTCAAATTCTTGCAAGGTCTGCTAGTATGTCATTTTTTTAATGAAATTCACTGCCACAATATGAAGAATTTCCTTCTTGTAGCATTAGGGCTATAAGCTGCAGACCTGTGCCCAGGGTGGGAATTAAGGGACTTCTTTAGAGATTTCATCTCTTAAAACATTTTTTGCACTCAGGGTTCATACTGGATAGAATGTGCTCCACATGTAATTCAACACAATCATGCAGAAGAAACAAAAATACCACTAAAAAACGAGTACAAGATTGCAGAAAACAGAAAACAAAACCAAACATGTTAATTCTACTTACTTTGGTTTTAATGGTTTTGGTTGGTTGTTGGTTTTATGACACAATCACAATCAAGTCATGTAGTGTCACTAATATCTCATGCTGATTGGTCACAGGCGAAGAGTAGCGACAACTGAGACTTAGACCCACAAACTTTTGATTGTGAGGCAAGCAACTTACCCCTAGGGGCTACTCATCCCTTCTACTTACAATTACCAAATAAACTAGCCACTTTTCGTACCATCAAGCACACAGAAAACATCTGAACACACACCGCACTTAACTACAGCCAACAGAAATGGCGACAACAATGCACCAAACCTGGTGCCTGCACACTGAACAGTGGCCTCTGGTTGCTACGAATTTGGCTGATGCATCTCCAGAAGCCTACTTTTGAGTCACCCTATAGTGTGAACAAATTGACAGTTTTAAGAGACATCTTCCGGAGTCCCGGAGGGCGCCGACCACAATTTGCATTGTTAGCATATTCTGTTCTGAAAACTGTCTTTCAACCAATTGGTGTGAGGTATTTTTATATGATGTCATAACCATTAGCAACTTTGAACACATGTTTACCAGTGTCATACTGAAAACCAAGACCTTGACTGATCCTATGCTTTGCCAGTGTAAAATAATTGACCATGGGGCCTGGAAATTCACAGTTTATGGAATTGTGCTATTTCATCCTTGTCTTGGGTTTTTACCATTTTGCCACATGTGTGGGCAGTCATTATACACAGAACTGCTATATAATGTAAAATGCATGTGACTGAAGTGAAAGGCATTCCGCTTTTTTAATCCTTAAGTGGCGATCCTTTATTTTCTTCCAATCTTTCACTATTCCCAAGCAACTTCTTTCTTCATCCACACAGCTAATGGTGAAGTAATTTTAGGACACTGTGCTTTGCACACAGCTATTCACTTCAGAATGTTGAGTGTGAGGTAGTGGTGTTAGTCTGTATCACACATGGAATTGGCTACATAGGTAGGTAGGTGTATGCTCAGAACTGAGGGTGAAGTGTCAATTATTTGTGTTTGTTTTTCATTTGGCTAGCTGTACTGAAACCAACAATGAAAGGAAAGCACACTGCTCCTGTGAGTTATGAGAGACAAAGCTGAGCTGATCATCATGACTCCCTGTCTTTCAGTACCATCCAATGTTCACTTCTTTGATTCTATGCTTTGATGTGGCCAAAAATGACAATGAGTATTACTTATGCATATTATGTAGGTACTGACTAGGTACATATGATTTTCCTGTCAGTTACTGGATAAGATTACATGCATAAAAATAATATGTCCATGAAAATGTACTCTGGAAGAAATCTGTTTGCACTGAGACTCCAAACTCAGAAAGTAAGTTTCCCACTCTGCCATAGGCATAGGCCTATGACATCAATTGAATCAACCACAGTTGTCTTAAAAGTATCATTTGCAGAGAAAATGAGTGGTCTCATCATCTTAGTCATGACAGGAGGCATTGTATTAAAAATTGAGAAAAAACGACTAAAATCAAGTTATCTTGATCTCCAAGTTTACAAGCTGCATTCACTTGTATTCACTGACAATTAAGGCACTTAAGAGATTTCATCTCTTAAAACATTTTTGCACTCTGGATTCATACTAGATAGAGTGGGCTCCACATGTATGACACAAACATGCAGAAGGAACAAAAATACCGCTGAAAACTAATACAAGATTGAATAAAACATTCACCAAACATGTTATTCTACTTATGATTACCAAATAAACTAGCCACTTTTCATACCATCAAGCACACAGACAACACCCAAACACATACCACATCACACCACGACCAGTGGAAATGCTGACCACAATGTGCCAAACCTCACACTTGTGTATGGAATAGTGGCCTCCAGTTACTACAAATTTGGCTGATGCGTCTCCAGAAACTTGCTTTCGAGCCTCCCTATAGTGGGAAAACTAACCATTTTAAGAGACAACTTCCAGAGTCTCAGAGGCTGCCAATCAAAATTTGCTTTGTTAGCATTTTCTGTTCTGAAAACCATCTTTCAACCAATCAGTGCAAGGTATTTTTAAAATAACATAACCATTAGCAACTTTGAACACATGCTTAACAGTGCCATACTGCAAACACAAGACCTTGTTTGCGCATGGCCATCTCTTCTGACTATCATGTGTGAGGTAGTGGTGTCCTGTCCACATCATGCTCTGGGAGTTGGCTGTGTATGTAGGTAGGTGTGTGCTATGAGCTGAGGGTGAAGTGTGAATTATTTGTGTTTGTTTTTCATTTGGCTAGCCTTGTACTGAGACCAACAGTAAAAGGAAAGCACATTGCTCCTGTGAGCTATGAAAGACAAAGCTGAGCTGATTATCACAACTCCCTGTCTTGTGGTGCCATCCATTGTTCACTTTGTTTCTATGCTTTGATGTGACCAAAAATGATGTGTATTACTTATGCATATTATGTAGGCATTGACTAGCAGGGTGGGAATTAAGGCACTTTTTAAGAGATTTCATCTCTTAAAACATTTTTACACTCCGGATTCATACTGGATAGAATGGGCTCCACATGTACTCTGACACAAACATACAGAAGGAACAAAAATACTACTAAAAAACTAATACAGGATTGAAGAAAATATCCACCAAACATGTTATTCTACTTATGGTTACCACATAACTATACACTTTTCATAATATCAAGCACACAGACAGCAATCAAACACACACACCACATGAAACCACAAACAGCGGAAATATTGACGACAACACGCCAAACTTCGCGCATGCGCACTGAATATAATGGCCTCCGGTCGCCACAAATTCGGCTGGTGCGTCTCCAGAAACCTGCTTTCGAGACACCCTATAGTGGGAAAAACTGACCGTTTTAAGAGTCGCTTCCGGAGTGCAGCGGAGGCCGCCTATCGGAATTTGCTGCATTAGCATTTTCTGTTACGAAAACTGTCATGTAACCAATCAATGCAAGGTATTTTTTAAATGACGTCATAACCATTAGCAACTTTGAACACGTGTTTTGAACACTTAACAGTGTCATGCCGCAAACACAAGACCTTGACTGATCCTTTGCGCACCGCCGTCGATTCCGACTGCGTGCAAGGTAGTGTTGTGGGTCCATATCGTGCAGGGAATTGGCTGTGTATGTAGGTTGGTGTGCGCTCTGAGCTGAGGGTGAACCGTGAATTATTTGTGTTTTTCATTTTGCCTAGCATTATGCTGAGACCAACAGAGAAAGGAAGGCACATTGCTCCTGTGAGTTATGAGAGACAAAGCTGAGCTGATCACAACTCCCTGTCTTGTGGTGCCATCCATTGCTCACTTCTTTGTTTCTATGCTTTGATGTAACCAAAAATGAGGTGTATTATGCCACTGACTTACGTAGACACTGACTAGGTACATATGCTTTTCTCGTCAGTTACCAGCAAATAGATTCCATGCATGAAAAATAATATGTGCATGAAAATGTACTCCTGGATAAATATGTTTGCACTCCAAACCCAGAAAGCAAGTTTCCCAGCAAGTTTCCCACCCTGCTTATATTGCATTAAAACAAGTTATCATGCTCTTAGATATGTAACTCAATGCCCCTTTGATAATTTGCTTACAATGTGAAATTATGCATAATGCAACTTTATGTCAAGCATTTGCACACATAGTGAGTTGTTCCATTATATGTCACATTAATAAACATTGCACAGAAATGATAAATTCCAAGAATTAATTTTAAAAAATTTAAGTGCACATTTACCCATGGTCCTATATCACCACATTTGACACCAAGAAGGGCCTCTATGGCTCATAGTTGCACCGATCTTTTACGTCTGGATTTCTGACCTCAGATCCCTATTGTCAGCAAAAATACAATTCGTAGGTGCTCGTCTGAGGAATTGCTCATCCAATGAAAATCTAGATTCGCCTACATGTCACCTTCCTTTTTCAAGAACAAAAATCCTCGCCGATTTCTGGCACAGGCAAATTGTCGTTTGGAAGGGTGGCAAAGCGTCAGTTTGTACGCAACTGCAGCCATTACGGGCTGGCGTGACAGTTACCCACGCGAACCTAGTTATCAGCAATGCCGGATAACGGCTTCTCGTCTAGGAATCACCCTTCTTATGCCAGCCTTCAACCACCCACCTGATCCAACGATGCTCGGAATTCCCACAGCAATTCCCGCGGAACAGGAGTCTCCAATTCCCTCAGATGAGAAAGAAAGGCGGCATCCAATAGTGCAAGGTCGTATAATATTGTAAAGGCACTGGGTGATATTTTCAGATTCAGACTGATTGATCGTGACGTCAACAGTTCGATGTAGCTCAATTGCTATGCGGTACAAAGAGCTGTTGAGAAGTCTGAATAACCATATATCGGAATATACTGCACCAATTCGCATGGTTATGGCACAAAAAGAAGGATCGATTCATTATCTTTCAGCAATATCTGTACCACATTTGGTCTATGAACCTAAATTATCGTTGTGTATAGTGTCAAAATGTTTTGCACACTACCCAACCCGCATTCCAGACTTCTGATGACGTTTACGCGCACCAGTATGTCGTAGTGGTATGAACTTAGACTCGCGGGCTAGAGATGGTGGGTTCGAATGTCGTAGGGAAGTTTCCTTCTTCAATTGCATTGTTTGTATTTTGAAGGAGGTAGGAATCTCACTGCGTGGTAAAACATGTTGAACACGTTAGCTACAAACTTAATCCTTGGTATTATTTAATCATCGCCTTACCGAATCATATTTGCTGGCGCATCTGAGTGGAATTTGATACATTCCAACCTGAATCATCCGAAATTGAAGGTCAATTCCAAATTTCACTAAAGGCCTATTGGCTCCTTTCAGATGAGATGAGTTTCGGAACGTTCTGGCATGAACCCCAATAATGCTTCTAGTCCCAAAGAAACGACCCGATGAGTTTCCAGAAAGTTATAGGCTGATGAAAATATTGCAACATGCCATGATCATAACCATAGGCAATGATAATGCCAGTGCCAGATCGAGGGTGCACGTCCCCCTCCCGAACAATAGATGTGCAACACCTTTTTTGGGGCGATTTGCGCACGTTCCCGGAGGTCGGAGTGCGACCCTCCCCCAATAGGCGGGGACACGCCTCTCCGGTGCTTTTCAATCATTGTGATTTTCAATGGCGACTGCATTGCTTTTTTGGGGGAGTCACAGCATGATTTTCTGGGTCCCCCAGCTCGAACTTTTCAGCCCGAGCGTGATTCTTACAGGCCATCCAGTCTTTTTTGGTCCCCAGCGTTATTATCGATGACCACCCCACGATTTGAATGGCCCCATGGCATTTTTTGGATGGCCCACTTTTTTTGGCCCCAATGGTATTTTCAGGTCCAACTTTTTTTGCAACCCCATGTGGGGTCATTTTTAGGAGCCATGCGCGATTTTTATGGACCCAATGTATTTTTAACGAGCATCGTTGCAGGTTTTGGGGCCAGCCATTTTCAGGGGTCTCTGCATGACTTCTTGGCCCCCAATGTGATTTTCACGGGTCCGGTGCGACCCGTGAGGGCCCCGCGGGATTTTTAAGCGTTCCGGTGCAATTGTTCTGTAACCCGGCGACATTCTTGGTGGCCCAACAGTCTCTCAGGGATTGTGGGACAAAAGGGCACTGTCCCCTTTGCCCCCCCCCCCCTTCGGTAGGCAATTCTACCCAGACACAGAAATTATCTATATGCGAAACCAGAAACACAGCTCCGAACTCACCAACACCAGGAAACTAATCGTAGGCAACTTCTTCCACTCCATTCTCCCGCGTCTTCACAGCCAAAGCGCATGGACACGGATAAGCAGCGGGCAATTCACGTCCTGATCGCACGTGTTGCCGCTCTGGAGGCTGCATCTTGAAGCTTTCGCACTTGGTCTCCCATTAGCAAGTTTCACTACTTATCATTGGCTATGAACATCTAGCTATATGTCACATGTGCTGAACCCGATTTCACGATCACCATAGAGCAATGCTGCAAGTATGTCATCAAACGTTGCCTTTTTGAAGGAGGAAAACATAAAATATTGGACAATGGTTCTATGGCAGAAAATACGTACCTACAATTGTCTTTCCCATGCTTTCCTGTTTTACGGGCACACATTTAGACGCAATGACCTCCAGAGTGGATAAAGGGTGTGGCATCGAGGGTATGGGAAAAGCCGGCGGGCGCGGCCGCACGGCCCGGACGCCGGGGCAGGCCCCCGGGGGACGAGGCCAGGCAGCACGACGCCCGACACCCCCCAGGGAGAGCGCACCCGCGGGCCCAACGCAACCACCACGAGGCGGGGAGTATGTGCACCCTACGTCGAAGATGGCGTCCCCCAGGCCAGGAAAAGGTGTCTCTCTGGAAAGGTTCCAGTGTACCCGCTCGAATTTTTTTTCAGCCGGAGGCGCCCCTATGAAATAAAAAGGCACCCCTTCGAAGGAAAGGCCGTGTTTTTTTTTCAGGAAAGATCGAGTGTATCCCGCCCCTTTGCATTTTGCATCCAGAGGCGCCCCTCCAGGTGCTTTCGCAGTGATGCCGCTCCAAAGAAATGGCGCACCTCCAGACAAGTTCCCCCATGACAATTCCTGGATCTACCCATGATTACAACATTGCTCTTTCGCTGTTGTGAACTCCGGTTAGTTATAACTTCCGTTGAAGCATTAAGAGGAAAGCGGCAAGTAAAAAAATGTTTTAAATATTATACGTCCGAAACAGCAATGTGGCAGCGTAAATAAAAAACCAGTGATGAGGGCACCGTCCGAAGACGTTATGACTGATTCCTTGGGGAGCCCCTAGTCTTATACGATACGAATGCTTGCTATCACGACGGCTGCAAACAATAATAGATTTGACCCTCCTATTCCTATTACACTCAACCATTGTACATTGTACATTGTACATCATACTCAAATTGAGTACGATGGTCGCCAAGTTATACGAAATAATGTATGAAGTGAATATATATATATATATATATATATATATATATATATATATATATATATATATATATATATATATATATATATATATATATACATATATATGCACGAGAATCACCGAAAATATTCGAAGCCGATCTAGCCAATCCACGAGCTTCATGGGCTATATGTCGTCACGAAATGTTCTAATGATAAATCAGCAACGTTAGAAATGATTGCTTCCGGCCATTCTTGAATAACATGAATTTGACCATGGTGTATTCTGGCTTGGGCGCAAAATTTCCCATTCCGAGGCAACAAATTTACACTATCGCGAGGCTTTATATATTTTAGGCTGCATTCCCTAGCGCACATTCACTTTCACTTTCACTGTCCGCCGTTCTTTCATGCAAAACCTTAGGGGGCGGGGTCGTCAACGATCCCCCCCGCCCTGAGACGGCGCGGGTTAACCATCTCACATTAAGTATACATGTTGGTATCCGATTTGGGATAAATACCTATGTAACATCCTTAGTTATTGATGGAAGCTTGCAAAATATTGTAGCTACGACTTTGGTTTCGGCAGTGCATATGTAAGTTTCGCTTTAGTAGCGCGGGTGCAGCTTTTGCGATGCACGCCGGGATATATGGCATTTATGCCGTAGTATATATATATATATATATATATATATATATATACATCAAGTCGAATGGTTATAACCATTCGACATTTGCAACCGTGACATATTCTACCGAAATCATCCTTGCATAATTGAGTAGGTACGTTCACAGAGACAGAGCGCATCACACAGGAGTCTCCTTTCACCTTCGAGAGGACACTCCGACACATTCCTAATTCAGCATACTTGAAGGCCCACACTCACACCACACACTCACCGCCCAAACGCGGAGCAGCGTGGACACCCACACTCTACCAAACACAACCTTTTAACAACCAGCGCTACTCCTTCAAGTTACACCGTACTCTGAACACCAGCCGGGACTACATTTGCGCCCCAGAGCCCGATCACCTACCACTTGACAGCATCGCCGCATTGTACGACGCCTCAGCCCTCCTGGACGCCACAGTCCTAATCAGCCAAACTAGACGGAAGGCACGTTCCACTCACAAACTTATAGTTCTAACTTTCGACTCACAACACCTGTCATCACACGTCCACGTACACACAAGGCCTACGAGGTACGTGTGTGTGTGCAGCTGAATTTAGCCAGTCTGCCACCGTGTGGTGATGTCGGCTCGTTGCCTCTACGTGCCTTTGCCACTACGTGTGTGTGTGTGTGTGTGTGTGTGTGTGTGTGTGTGTGTAGTTGAATTTTGCCAGCCTGTCGCCATGTGATGATGTCGGCTGGTTCCGGTTGTTAGCAGAGATGTGAGAGGGTTAGCAGCGTAGGGTAGGAGGATTCAACAGAGAGGATGGGTTAGTCGATCTTTCGAGCGATGTTGAAGTAGAGTTGAAATCGTCTTAAATAGTAGAGTTGAGCTGGTTCGGATCGCTTGAAGATGCAGAGAGGGTATAGTAGAGTTGTTTGGCAGCCGGAGATGATATAGTCGAGGAGAGATGTCAGTCCGGTCGGTGCCACATTGGGGTATGGGGTGCAGTGGGGATGTCGGGTCATCACCATATAGTGAACACCATATTAAAAGAACGTGTTTTTGTTGTTGTTGTCTTGGAACGTAGTTTTTATTTCTGTCCGTTTTTCTTGTGTTTTGTATATTATTTTCTTTCGTTTTTTTTTACCCACGCCGTCTTTCCGGTCAGATCCTCACACCCAGTCTCGGGGGTTAGTAACCCCCTCTAAAATCCAAACTAAGCATCGCACGAAAACGAAAGAGGTGTCATCGGAAAGTGCTCGACGAGTAGGGTCCGGGTCCACCCCAAAACATTTTTTCCCCAGAAGTGACGTCACTAGGTGGGCTAGATTTCATGACTTTTCACGCCTTACATTATGTTTTTGAGAGTTCAT